>WEIU01008000.1:39361-52208 GCA_013389925.1 Aegithalos caudatus | reverse complement strand
GAAAACCCCTAAAATTTGGTTATATTAAATTTATTCACTAAATGTTTTTTCTTTTTTAATACCTGCATCAAAGTATTTTATCTCCTCACTTAGCACTATTACTTATAAACATACATATATCCACATGGATCTGAAATTGCTTTTATGGGGCAACAGATATGCTATAAAATATATAATTTAATTGGGGATTTAAGCTTTAGCTCTGGTATGTGACTATTATTTATGGGTAAATATTCAAACCTAATTAATGTAATTCAAGTGATGCTGAAAGGAAATCTTTGTCCCATGGTCATATATTACTGAATTATTTCTGGATTATCCTGAAGCTAATCTTTGATGGCCAAATTGCCAANNTCTTTGATGGCCAAATTGCCAATAAGGTTTTTTTTTTTTTTTGTCTCTGTGTTATAAGCTCTGTTTTAAAAATAGAACAATATGAATTAAATTTAAAATATTTTACTGCTTTCATTTTCCTGAATATTTTTTCACAACCCTCATCAAAAAGCTGGTTCATTTGAGATGTATCCTCTTTTTGTGTTCATCTTGGCTCTCCTGCTATTCATAGCATTCCAAGTGGCTGTGATCTTAGAAAAGGTCTCCTAAATATGAGATTTTTAGCTTACTATCTCACTTCAGAACTGTACATAAAAAGATGTGAGGTTTTATGCCCTGATCCAATGCCCAAAGTACCATTAGCCCCAACAAGTGTTAGATCATGACCTTCAGTTCCTTGGTTTTATACTTCATAAAGCAGCCTGAAGTCAAACCATAATTTTACTTGGTTGGCACATTTAAAGACTGATAAGCCAGCCCCACATTCTTTCTTTTCTTCCAGACCCCATATGTGTAATTTGATAATTTGTTTCTTTGTAAATAAATACTTAAAGCAAGTAAATAAGTGTAAAGACTTAAACTAAGTAAGTAAATACTTAAAGTAAGCAACACAAGTAAAGTAAGAATGATTTTTTAAAAAAAAGCATATTGAAAAGTTATCTATATCATTTCTCACTTGAAAAGAAATTGAAGTACACATTTGTGAGCAATATTCTTACTGGGAATCAGTGCCATACATGAAAAAAAAAGGCATAGTAGTTACTTTGCTTTCAGATTTCCAGATCTGTTGAAAATATATTAAAATTCTTTGACAAATATTTATCTGTGAATCTCTGGGGCTTAAATAAAGGAGAGGCAAATGAACTGCATTTCACTGTCTACCTATACTACCCAGGTAACAGAAGGTTTGTAAAAGCCCTGGAACTTCAGCCATTTTTTCTAAATTTTTCTTAAAACAGAGCTTTTAAGTTAGGGATAAAACAGGCATTTCTTTGTCTTGAATCAATAAAGATATCAAGTCCATTGTTTTAGTTTTCTCATCAGTCTGTCCCAAATTCCACCCAGGCCTCTCCATTTCAAACACATAATCTTTGTTTTCTGAAGCAGATGGAAAATAAAGGTTGCTCATGAGTTTACCAAAAAGAAGCTGCAGATGCAGATGAACATCATAAAAACTTTAGACAATAATAAATAAAATCATCAGCTTCTCGGGAGACTGTGTTTCTATCTGGGATTGCCTTTAGCTTTGCCTTTAGTCACTTGTTCACTCATCCCTCTTTGCTAATCTCCAGCTTGCTGAGCTTAGGCACAATAAATGTATGGCTGTGCCACACGTGCCTGTGCTAACATCTGAGGCGACACTATGACATTTCTTTGACTAGCATGAGATGAAGAAAATTCAAAGCTTAGCACTTTTATAGACAAATCTGCCTTTTGAATAGGTTAGTAAAGAAGAAACTTAATCTATGCATTTGAAGAAATTGAAGGAGAGAGATAATATATAAGCTTGACATTCAAACAAATTTAAGCAACCTAATTCCTTTTAGAAAGCCTTTACCACAGGTCGCAATTGTGCTGAACTGGACAGAAAGGAAACTCTGTGAAATTGTTTTCCTTCTATCGAAGAATTAAAATGTCTGCTGTAATGCTTCGTATTTTACTATCATACTCATTTTTGTTATAGCAGCAAAAATGTAGTCATTTTAAAGCAATTGTATTCTTGACATTTTACATATATTTTTATATTTTATGTATGTGTATGGATGTGTGTATTCAATGCAGTCTTGAAGTGCTGCTAAGATACCAGCTATGGAAGTGAATGCAGTAATATTCAGGCATGCCCTTTAAAGGTGCCAAAGTTAATTCAGATGTACCATACAATTTTGGCATAGTAATGTCAATTATATGGAAATTTATTAAAAAGAAAGTATTTTAACTTCTTTGAGATGTTTGAACTTTCCACCTAAAAACGTGCAGTTTCCACACCAAATATGTTCATGTTTTAGCTCCAAGCAAGCCATTTAGATATTCCAAGTGGTGTGTTCTTTTCATGTGATGTATTTTCTGCAGTTAGAGAGTTATTGCTTTGCAAACACCACAGCAAATTTTGCACCCTGAGATCCTGTTTGCCCCGCTGCTGCTCTGCACATCTGCAACATGAGTGCAGAATCCTCTGCCAGGTGTTTCCAGCCCTACACTCCACTCTCAGAACAGAAATAGAGATTTAATGAAAGGAGGTTGCCCAAAAGGGTTGGGAGGAGCACTGGTACTTTGGCAATAGTGAAAATATTGATCCTTTGTGATCAATAACAGCAATGTTTTTCCTCTGTATAACTTCAACAAATTGTATCACAGTTTTATTTCTAGTAGTCTGATATTGTTTTAGACTGGAAACTTAATTTAATTAAAAAGGTGTTTCTTGGAAAAATAGATTGGACTTGCAAACATTTTTTTTTAATAGAGGTGGAATATGACTGATTTACACATACATTTTCACAACCTAAATTACAGACTAGGGTATTTAATACAGTTTAGAAAGTAACACTGCCAGCAATATTCTAATGCTCATCAGGTATTTAAGTGGATGTTGGTTACCAGCATACTTTTTTATTTATTTTACCTTTTTTGGTTTTTTTTTTTACACTTTAAATATATACAGTTTTACTTCTGGTGGAAAACCAGGAGAGAAGCTTTTCAGTTAAAAGAAGCAAGATGCATACAACAGATAATTTAATGATCCATGAGCAGGTTCCTGCCAGAAAAAGCATGTGAATATCTTCTGAAGTTAATTGGCTTATTCGTATAATTAAAGTGACTTAGGAGCTTAAGCTTTGCAAGGTTAGATTTGCAGGTGGTAATAGTCATTATAATAAGAATGTAAGGCAACTCAACAGAGAAGTGAAACAATAAAAAGCAAAATTACTCAGGAATGGTGTAACTGCTGCTGGGTTACTTTAAATAAAGATGTAATATGAGTCCACAAGATTGCTTAAAAGAATATCAAATTGCTTTGTTATAGCTTCAAGTTACCATTTGTGCTAAAATGTTTCTTAGGAAAACTAAAAAAAATGAGCAGATTTGAGGCACTTTTCCTTTTAACTTTTATACTATAGAACGACCTTTACTTTGATATGACTGGTTTGCTAAGCCTGTATTTTTTTTTTCCTATTATTTTTCAATTTTAAATTCTGTCTATAGATGGCACTAACTTGCTATTTCAGAGAATCCAGGAAAGAGCTTCTTGACATATGCAAAACATTTCTTGGCACTTTGTGTGCAATAATCCAGCAGTAAGAACATGAAATGACCAGTTGTAATTTGCTTTAAAAACATAATTAAAAAAAAATAAATTATAATCCTTTTCAATGGAAAAGAGATTCAAAATGTCAGCTGTGGACTTGTAAGACATGTTTTGAATGTCTTTCATACATTTAAAGATTCAACCTTTTGAAAATAAGTGAAATGATCTAAAAAAAGAGAATGAGTATGTTTTAAAGTTCAAGCCTTGTGCTGGCAGCATGACTCTAATAATAGAAAATATTGCTACAAATATTTCCTTTAAGAAACTTAGATTGTCTCTTTATATATCTCTTCTGTTTCTATATCTGGATTCATTAGTTGAAAAAAAGCAGTATGGTTTCTGTATTAGACAGTCTGGAAAGTAGTACTTAGATATTTCAACACAGTTATACTGAAGTTAATGTGTTTATGTAAGTAAGACTAAGTATTTGTCTAAGCGTTAAGATATGGCCTTTTTACATTGTGTGCAATAAATAGCAAATAACCTTTCAGAGTTGTGAAGCACTATGATACTCTAATTGACATCATTACCACACTGATTTCCACTATTAATCCAAATTTAAGTCTGTTTAAGTAATCTTTTTCTTGTGCATTAGCTTATGCTCTTTTTTTCCCCTATTGCTCATCAACACTGAGAAAAGTCCAGTTCCATCCTCCTGACACCCTCCCTTCAGACCCTGAAGGACATTGAAGATGTCCCCTCTCAGTCACCCTTTCCTGAAGCAGAACATTCCTCAACCTTTCCTCATAAGTGAGATACTCTAATCTGCTTTGTAGCCCTGGGCATGCTCCAGGAGCTCCATGTACTGAGGAGCCCAGAACTGGACACAGCACTCCAGATGTGGCCTCAGTAGGGCTGAGCAGAGGGGCAGGATCCCATCCCTCAGCCTGCTGGCAATGTTCTCCCTGATTCACCCCAGGATACCATTGGCCCTCTTGGCCCCAAGGACACACTGCTGGCTCATGGGCACCTTGTTGTTCACCAGGTCCCCCAGTCCTTCTTTGAAAGCTAAAGGTGATGATAGACGTGGTGCAAAGGCAGAATGGCTGGTGGAAACAAGAGATGGAAATAATAACTTTGAAGGGGATCTAAGGTGCAGAGCTTAAAAAGGGAAGTGATGATCAGATATCTCCATCTGAGAAGGCTAAAAGCTTTAGCATATGAAACCACAGATTAGGCTGAAAATGTTTTAAATAACTCTAGTCATTTATTTAAATTGACACCACATGACTGAAGTGTAACAAACAAAGTACTTGTTTTAAAAGCAAGGTAAGGAGGCCATCAAGGCACTACAGACACATTAGTCTAAAATCAGTAGATCTACGCTACAATTTGCATGAAAGCATCTTTATGATATGGATACATATCCTAAAGGATAAATGAAACAAAATGGAGATAAAATGCATTACGGATTTACCAGTTTAAACTGATAGATTATCCTTAGTAAAAATGATCTCTCATTTACCAAAATCCTGACCTGAACCTGAAGCCTGAACTCCACACAGTAATAGGAAAAAACAATATTAAGGACAGGAAAGAAATAGAAATTAGCTGACAAACAAGGACAACTAACTGTGACACTGAAGAACAATTAGGCTCCCAGATTTCCCGGAAGTTCATTTTTGCTGCCAATCTAATGCAACATTTTCAAAAGTGAAATTCATACAAGAAGTTAATTTAGTTAAACTTAGGGTGTTCAGAAACAAATCTAAGTTACAAACATGACTGCACTATTGATGATGCTAACAGCTGGAGAAATTTAGACCAGAGTTGTGAAACAAAAAAAAAACATTGTGAGAGTAGTTCATAATATAAATTGAGGGCTCCTGAGTCATCTAAGATAAAGAGCCTTTCTTTATTAGTCAAATGGATAGAGGTAATTTTTTAATGCTCTGAAGATACAAAAAGAGATTTGATGGTGTAAAATATTAGGTAAAATATTGAGTTCATGAAGTCTTGGATATTACATCTGTAACCCCTTTTACTCTTTACAGACAGAGATATAAGCACTAAACTGACACAAATACTGGGAAAGATTGCTTGGGAACTCTGGGGAATAACTAACTGTCATTAGTTACTATCTAATCAATTACTAACTATGTTAGTTAACTAAGTTAACTTCCTTAGCATAATAAACCAGAAATTAAGAAGGTGTTCTTAAAAACAGGTTTAGGAGAAAAAACCAAGAGGAGAAAAGGTTTTTAAAAAGAGGACATATTAGTAGAAAACCTAACAGAAATTAATTTACCATCATGCTTTCATTGTAGAAATTATAAAATTGTTTCTTATTTTCATTCCATTGAAATTATTGAATACGTTTTTAATAGACACTGTGGACAAAAATATGTAATCACTTCAGATTAGATCTTTGAAGATTAATAACATATCAGAATTACAATTAACAATGGTGGACTGAATTTTATGACCTAGGAAACCAGTTCTCCCTGTGTACAGAAACATTCTGACTTATCTGTATGTGCTGCTTTTTCTCCATGTCCATTTAGTCACGTGTATGCATGCTACAACCCACCCGTGAGGGACAGGGTAGCTCAGGTTCTTGTNTTTATTTTAGAATAATTTGGTTGCAACTAAAAGGAGGTATGCAGCCATTTTGGTTATTATCTATAGAAATGGATCTGTATAAAAGTATAAAATATCATTTAAGAAAATATATAAGGAAAAGAAGGAAAGAGAAAGAAAGGGTAAGACTAGACAGTGGACTGGAAAAATATCACCATCCACTGAGTATGAGTCATATCACAAAAATATTAATTAGAAGTGTAAATTTAATAGCCAAAATTTTTGCAGTGATGTAAACACAATTCAGTCAATATTTCTGATTTTTTTTAATCAAGAGATAGGAGCACTGTGTTCAAGGTTACTTTCTTTTGTGTTTCTTTGGGTGCAATTACATAGTCCTTGGTTTTCAGAAGAAAATAACAATTTGAAATAATGTCTGTGGAAGACACAATGGTGTTAATGTGTCCTCAGAACATGACACATATACTGACAATATGGAAATGCTCTGAAGAAAACTTATTTCACTTGCAATTAATTTGGTTCCTGCCATAATTGGACAAAGGAATTGAGTCACTGCCAGAGAAACTGAGAAGCTGAGCACTCAATCACCATGCCTGAGATTCCAAAATTTTAATTGCATCATTCACTGCAAGACTTTGGGGGGGAAAGTTCTGAAGACAGAACATATCATGAGAATTGTATTGTTGACAGTGTATTTTATTATTCCAGATGCCTCAATCACTGCCAAACAGCATTACTCAGCTCTGAGGAGAGCTCCTTTGGTGTGGACAGCTCCTGCACCAGTCACTGGGGAAAGGCAGGCAGATTATGCAGATGAAGAATGCAATTATGTGAATTTTCAGGGGAAAAGTAGTACAATAACATTCCTCAGTTATGTTTCTGTATTTAAATGAAGCTGAACTCAAATTGCAATAGTGGTGTCCTACTGTCTCATTTGTAAGTACTTGATTGAGATGTTAGGAGCCAGATTGACAGTGGAACTAGTTAATTTTGCAGACACCCACTGTCATGAGCAAAATCTGTCCCTAACCCTGCAGGTTTCTAAAACTTCTTCTGCACCTGCATTCACTTGGAAAAGATGTTGGTGCTTTGCTATAGCCAGCAATTGAGATGCTTGGCAGGTGATTAAGGTCTTAGCCCTGCCAAGGTTCTCAACATTTTCACCTACTTTACCTGGAAGTCTCCAACCAACAGATGTGCTCAGGCATGAAATAATTAACAGTGCATTGACCCAGAACAAGAAAATGAAATTTCACATGAGTCTGTTGCTTTCAGTTCAGGATAATGATTTGGAGGTGCAAAGTCTGGCTTCCTGCCTCTGTGCCGATAAATGTTCTAATCACTGAATCACTTTCCAGACTGGTGGGGAATATCTGGAGGGTAAAAGGGAAAAGGGGCAGATGAAGAAAATATATTATTATCATTTTTGATGGTGAAGTGAGCTAGTTGGATTATTTACATTTCCAATAATGAGGGAGGGCTAATTGGCTGGCAATGGGAAAGTGTAGAAGGTGAAAGTGTAGATCTGTGAGGTGTCAGCATTTCAAAGGAGGGAGATATTTTGCAGAAGCCATTGCTGCATCTCTGCCTTTCTGGTGAGTCCCGGGTCTGTGTTCTGGTCGACGTGGAATACCTCTAAAAAGAGTGGGTAAGAAGTTCCCCAAGCCAGATTGCTGTTCAGCTGACGTTGCAGCATTTGGCCCCCACGCTCATTGGGGGGTAATCCCAGTACTAAACTATTGCCTATCATCTCCTCTTTTGTTTGAAAAAAAATGATGGTTTCCAGACATTAGGAAGAAGTTTGGTGTAGAGAACATTAGGACACTAACAAGAAATGCAGCTAAAATTACCCTCTTTTTCAGAGTTGCCTACAACACTGACTATCAAAATCCCTCTTTAAGGAAATTTCAGCATCTAGTTGTTGAGTTTTTAACACTCTCCATGCAAGGGAAGGTTATTTGAAAAGTTTGCATTTCACAGTGTAGAAGATGATCTAAAATTTAGGTCTTCTAAAATCCCCAAGATTCTCCCATGAATTTATTCATTTGTGGTATTTTAGGAATGGCACTCAGCACACTGAGAATGTTAACAGATGCAAATGTAAGTGCCACTG
This sequence comes from Aegithalos caudatus, assembly GCA_013389925.1. Lineage (NCBI taxonomy): Eukaryota > Metazoa > Chordata > Aves > Passeriformes > Aegithalidae > Aegithalos > Aegithalos caudatus. The sequence goes on along the minus strand of WEIU01008000.1, from coordinate 43,920 downwards.
AGTACATTTTTAAAGCCAAATGAGTGTTCTTCGGAATAACTTTCAGCCAAAGTTGGAAAAGTTCCACAGAAAACTGAGATGAAATTTAGTAAGTTGCAGCATGACAGATATAGAAGTGTCCTAGAATTTTGCTAGCACATGACAGACATGTTAAACCTTCCACAGTCAAGTCAATGTTTGAAATAACTTAGAGAAAAGCATTCTTATTCATACTATGCAAACCCCCAGATTTAGTTTCAAAGGTTGTTAGTTCCTGTGATAATTATTAAATCAAACAGACAGTGAGAGGCACTTCCATCAGCTAGCAGTACTTGATGCTGAAATGATGAGGGAGGAAGCTATGTTGATGAACTTTGGAGTTCATTAAAAATAAGGAATGGACTGCATATTTTTCATATAAACGATTCCTACCTCAAAATTTACCACCATAGGTACATTAAAACTTTATTACCATTACTGTCTTCCCATTATTGTCTTAAAGCACTTGTTTCCAAATAAATGCAACAACAGATCTGCTTGAGAATGTTTCTTAGGTTTATAAAATGTGAATGAAAAAAAAAGTTTTAAGTAATTGCAAAACAATAAACTCTTTTGTGAAATAGCAACCTTCTCAATTTCTCATTAAATGACTCTTCTGCTTTTCCTATACCTCAGATTTGAAGGCATTTGGCAACAGACTCAACTGACTCAGAGCTGTGCTCTAATCTGGGCACAACATTTAGCTATTATTTCTACTTTTCCCCCCTGAGAGATGATGTATGATCGGTAGGAAATCTCACAGGAAATTCTATTTGTAAAGTGCTTATTCTAAAGTTCAGTTGTGTAAAGCCCTTATTCTTTGGTCAGTCTTTGTTTGGCTTCTCTTACTGTTTAATGGGAAACCTTGGAATTAAGGCCTTAGCTAAAATATTTGTGTGTCTTACTTTTAGATGTTATTTGGTTAAGACATTAGGAATGTCTACAACAGGTGATAAACTGGTAGTGCCTGACACAAAATGGTACAACAACGTGATCAGTTATTTTTATTGCTGGCATAGAAATACCTTTTAATTGCTGTCTGTTTTATAAAAAGCAGCACATGTATTCTGCATGCTTCATGCAAATCATTTGATGAATGTGGGGATTTTACTAAAACCTGACTTGCTGAAGGATGACTGATTTATCTCAGAAATAAATGAATGATGTGAGCTCATTTGAACCTATGAACTGTCATTCTGCCATATCTAAATGCTTCTTTTGTAGGTGACAGGCTTTTGTAGATCACATGGATTGCTGTTTTCTTTCACAACTTTGTTGTGTGCAGCAAAAGTAGTTGATTCCCATTTGAGCACTCATAAGTAACAAACCACAAAGTTTTCGTGCAATTAGAGCTTAAAGGTTCTGCAATAAATTATTTCCTTGTTAGTCTGATTCAATCTATATTACATTTTTTAGTAATTGGCTTGCTTTTAATGGTTTGTTGCCATGCTTTGAAATACTATGCAAAGTAAAATCAGCCCTGTAGACAACAGAAGTGAATTTGATTTTAAAAAATTCATATTTAAAAAAATGTATGGCCTGACTATTGTTTCTCAGAAATCTGGAAAAACCTTTATTTTTTTTCTGTGCATGTTTTGTATATCAATATAGAGGAAGAATTAACACAAAAAGCATACAAAACACACAGCTTATGAAACTTGCTAAAATGATCAATGTGTTTTATCCCACAGGAATGTTTTTTTTCCCCATTCTCTTTGGTGAGCATTGAAAAGTAATTTTGCCAGCATGAATTATTATTTCTTATAAAATCAATTATTCTGTTAGTTTGTGTTTCAGTTAAGAAAAGTGATTGTGGCCTGCATTACAAGTGTTTTCCTTCAAGCTCATTTCAAACAGGTTTTGGTACCAGGAATGGCTGATTCCCAGTATGTGGTGATTCATCCTTCTTAAATGATTGTTCTGTTCACCCTGAAAAATGTACACTTCAGTACTAAGTTGTACCCTTCCCCCAAGTTGTCATTCATTGTAACCCCTGCCCATCACCCCATCCTGGAGGCTCTATTGGTTTGCCCTATCCCACCTATCCCGTTGGTCCAAGCCTTGGATCTTCCCCCTGGCTGGGAGTATCTTAGGGGGAGTCACAGGGGTTAGGCTCTCTCTGCCCGCTCCTCTGCCCTGGGGGACACACGCGCTCTCCTGCCTCTCCTGGGGCCTGCCTGTCCCTGTGCTCTCCTGTGGGAGCCAGGCTTCCTCCCGGTGTGGGACCCCCAAATAAACCCTTCTAATCACACCCTCAGAAGCTGTGTCCTGTCTTGCCTGCCCACATGCTGCTCCCCAGATGTTCCTGTAAGGCTCCTGTACCTCCCTGAATCCAGAGGAATGCTGCCCTTACCCCCTGTGGCTGCTGGCCAGACCAGAGAAGAGCAGGAGGATGAAACAGTGGTTCATCCACTTTTACAGGTCTGAGCTCACTGGTAATACTGTGTGCTGTGGAGCTTGAGTGAGTAAAGAAAAGGTAAGCCATAAAGTAAAAATTATCAGGTCAGACACATTTTTTGCATTTATTCATTCTAGTAAAATTTACTAGGGGAGAGGGGTAAAAATCAACCATTCACCTGGATGCTTAGCTTGACATCTGAGCCATTTACATCAGTAACTTTTCCCTCTTTATGCAGTTCTGTAAGTATATTGAAAGAGTTAAATACACACTCACATACATATACACACACACAAGATGTGAGGGGATTATTGCTTTAACATTGAAAGTCTGCCAAAAAGGAAAAGAACTAAAAGGTGAGGCTTCTTCAAAGTTCTTCTTACTGCATATTTGTTTGAGGATTGCCTCCTCCTGCCCACCTTTTGTAATAGTTACTCCTCCACATGACCTGAATCCCTGAATGTCTGACTGGATGTAGGCTGTTGGCTCTGTAGTCAACTGCATGGTGTGAGGCTAAAGAGGCTTAAAAATACCCATGACTGCTGAGTCAGGTAGTAGAGAACTAATAGTAAGACTGTGACAGAATAAGAATACCTAATGCCTTGTCTAGGCAGTCTTTATCCAGGAAAATTCACTGATCTTGAAAGCTGTGCCCTCCTGTGAGAATGGCAGTTCTATGGATTCCCTCCCTTCTTGGCAGTGTCTCCTGGGGAGGTAGGAAATTTTAGCTCCCTAAATCTGTGCTGGAGCCTTGTGTATAGAACTAATGATACACAAATGAATTATTACAGCCATAACATGGATGTAGCTATTTGTTCTTTGTTCTTTGGCTCACTGGCAATTCTCAGGGATTTGTCTCGTGGTAGAACAATTCTACTTACTGTGGGTTTGCTGTGCATCCAGAAAAATAGGTTATGGCTATTAACCAGTGAGAATATCTTACTGTTTTAATGTTGTGCATAAAAGTTCCCTGACTGTTCAGAGCAGTAACAGAAGATCTTTGTTGTGAAATCACAAGAAACCTCTTTCTGGCACCCAAGAATCTTTTGCTGAAACTGCTTTTTATGCCAAATATGTCTCCCATGTGAACATATAAATCATCTGTGTTTTATTAGAAAAATACTACCAAATTCTGACAAAGAGTACTCTCAGTAGGTTCAGTTGTTTGTTCCTGTCTTAAAAGAGGAATGTTGAAATCTGTTGTGTGAGCAGGAATTCCTGGCAAAATAAACTCCCAGGAATGCTGGAGACATAACTGTTTCTCTCAGCTAATAAACACGGCAGGATCTTATTAAACTAGTCCAGCCAGCACCAGGGCAATTGCCCCAAACTTTCCACATATTGCAAAAAAAAAAAAAAAAAAAAAAAAAAAAAAGGAAGAACACATGCACTTCACACAGAAGAAGTAATGTGGTTCTTTGTCTTTAAGGTGCACATACCTGAGGGGAGCTGGGCTGTGCTGTCTTGTGTGTAGGAGAAAAGCTGCTCTTGGTTTCAGTGGTTTTGGAGTGTCTCTCCTATCTTCTCAACAGTTCTTTAATGAAAATATTGGACTCCCATAACACTGTCATTACTTTGGATAAAGTCTCTAAAGTAGCACCTAATCCTGAGCTGTTTGGAAGTTAAGTGTTTCATGGAAATAGTACTTAGCACTTAGGGAATGCAGAAGGCTGGTCTCTGCTCTGAGTTACTCTGGACTAATTTGTACTTGTGTTCCTGAGCTCAGTGTCTGGTACATTCTTTAGACCATTTTTTAAAACCTATTTTCCCCACTCATGTTAACATGGGCAGTTCAGTCAAACTAGATCCATAGAAGCTTCCAGCAGATGCACACATCTGTCAGAGGGATTGAAGTCAACAGAAAAGGGAGAAGCAATCTGCTCAATGTAGTCACTGTAGTCACTGCAGCCTTTAATCACAGTTAGGGAAAAATGTGGTTATACTTTTCTGTTATGGCTACAGATGGGTCCCATTGAATTCAGGCAGATTATACTGAATTCTAGAGTTTAGTGGTGGTGCAGTGAATTTATGAGGGAGGTGTCAAGAGAGATGTCTGTAATACAGGATTTAAGAGTGCCTTTGGTTTTAAAAGAACCAAAGACACTAAAGATTTGCTGAGATTAGAAAGTGTGGGGTTTCTCTT
>WEIU01008000.1:0-27900 GCA_013389925.1 Aegithalos caudatus | reverse complement strand
TTAAGTCTGGTTCTAAGTCTTACCTTGACTGAACTTTAAATAGCTGGAGTTAACTGCTATCAGCTGTCATGCTGACTTTTATTCTTTAGAAATCTGAAGAAGAGATATTCTGTCTTATGCATTTGTTAAGATGTTCAAGCTGTAGCAGAAATCTCTCATCAAGGAGGCTCATCAAAACCTAATTAACACATACTATCCTCACATTTTAAACTTAATTTACACAAGACCATACTGTTCATAAGATTTCTGTACAGAATATGTACCTTTTATTTGGTTTTTCTTCAAAAGTTATTAGTGTTTCTACCAGCAAACAATATGGTAAGTTTTCAATTCTTAAATTCTCATCTTTGGTGAAATCTGAGATCTTTCTCCAGTAGAAGCCAAAATAGTAAGGTAGGATGAAAGCAGTAGAGCAAATGGGGCTGACAGTGGCATGTAATGTTCTAGACTCAGAGAGAGTAAATGTGTTCTGCAGTGTCATTTATTTAAGCTTCTCAGACTATGAGAAGCTACCAGTTGGGCAGTTTACTCCCAGCTGAATCTCTTCCAGTCTGAATTTGGAAGTAGCCAAACAGGGCTGACACCATGAGACATGCCAGGTGCTCCACCAAGCTCTGGTAATGAACAGGTATTTCTACATTTCTGCCAGCTCCTCTTCATCCCTCTGCCATGCTCTTTTGCAAAACTCAGAGGAGGATTTACCTGGGAGCCAATTGTAACACTTCATCAATGGAAAGTCTGGCAATCACACCCTACCAGAAATGCCATACAGTCAGCACAGCAGTGGTGTCACATTTTCTGCTGCTGTCTCTCACCTGCTCCTCTGTCTGCTTCAGACAGCAAACTGAAGTAATTGTGAAGAAAAGCTTTTTCTTCCTGCATAGAAATCTATTGCATTGTTCAGGCTGGTGCAGCCAGTCCTACTGCAAAGCCATTATGAGCTACAATTTTCATATGGTAAAAGTTAGTGTCTTACATCTGCCCTCAGGTTCCTTCTTGAGGTAAAAAAGAAAGATGAACAAAACATTAACAGTACTTTCTTTCTGGCATTTTGATATACTCCTCTCATACACACCACACTAACGAGATATCAATTCCCACTGAATGAACACTTGTTACTTGTCTTTTAACACAAGCATAAATTGAAAAATCATAGTAATCATAGAAAAATCATCTAATTTAAAACAGAAATCAAGGGATATTATATTTTGAAATACCTTTATTCTCCAAATTATGGCATTAGATACTATATCTGCTTTAGGCCTCATTTTATTTTTATGCAAATGTTTCTCTCCCCTGCTATATTACATATATCATAGAAGAACATGACTGAAGACAGCAGGAAAATATTTTGAAATAGCAAAACATTTCTTTCTTCCTCTCACCTCTCCACAGACCACTAAGTATAGTGAGTTTTGTGTCATGTTTGGAAGAATCTTGAAAGACTTGAAGACAGGAAAGGAAAAGAGAGAAGAAAAGAAGCAGCATACTATCACATCAGAAAAGAACTGCATATTTTTACACCCCATCATGTCAAGCCCACATTAAAAATACTATCCACTCATTTCAGATGAACTCCACCCCAACAAATGAGCAAGGGCTGTAGAATAATTAGCCTTACTAAAAATCTTGGGCTGTGTGAATGTAGTAGCTGATTCTCTGTGGTGTGCTATAAGCCATTGTGTTATTCAAGGTTGGACATCACCCACTTAAATTAGCAGTTTATCAGAGTCCAGGATGGAAACAGCTGTGGGGATAAAGGATGATGAATCACATGACACAGATTAAATGTAGCTGTGATTAATGGGACATCACAAAGCAACAAAAAAGAGAACCAACTGTGGAAAGAGATAACTACCACCACAAGGAGCAAATTGTTGTCTAAGGTGATATAATTAACTCCAAACCTCCCTATGGCCTGGATGACCAATTCCAAGAAGACTTGCTATTGTGCCAACAATAACGACAAGGCTGGGGATTTTGATTTAAGTACTGGGATATTAAGCTTCATTTTTATACATTGCAGGGAACTGATGGAGTGTCAGTGTTGAAGGTATGGCAATTTGTAATAGTACAATTACAATATATTGTTGTGAGTCTTTCAACTAACACTGCCCATGAGGGGACAGTGGGAAGAAAAGCTCAGATATGGTGTGCTGTGTGTTATGTGGTCCTTTAAATGCTTACACTCAAGAATTACCCAGTGATTATACTTCTGTCACTGTGTGAAGTCAAAGCAGTTCCCCAAAAGCATTTTAATACAATAGGTGTGATTAAGGGTGTTTTTTGTTCTTTGTCCTTATTAATTATATCCTGGAAGGACAACTGGTATTTTTCTTGTTTTTCCAAAGAACAGTTTTAGCCCTGGGACTCTTTCCCTGTTTTACTTTCTCAATGATACCTTGATTCATATATCATCTTCATCTGTTAGAAGACAAAAATTTTATTTAGACTATTTTCTGGCAATTCCTGCTGCTTCCTTTCTTTAACTTATAAATTAAGATTTATATACACCTGAAGGGAATTTGCTGACAACTTAAAGTATTGGGATATTCCTAAAATATTCAATACCTGAAAACTAGAAAGTGGAGACAGAATTTTAATTTTGTCTGCTGTCTCTGATACTTCAATGGTTATTCTAAGCTGTCCAAAAGAGATATAAATTAAACATTTATAAATAAATATTCCTATAATTTTCCATCCTCATGTAGAAAGGAGTTTTGAATTGCTTGTAATTTTACCATAAAATATATGCTGAATTTGGTTCATGGGAATCTCACATTGGGTTTTGTTGTGGTGACAGATTGACTTTAACGTGGCAGCCGTGTCTATTCATGTCTGAGAACTGTACATGATCACAGAACAATATATCAAAAGTGCCAAAATTTGAAAGCTTTCTAGATGAAAACTGAGAGAGTCCAAACTGCTTGATGGCTGCATGCTCTCTGGATACATCAGTTTCTTATGGTTTATTCCTTTTGGTTTGGTCTTGAATTAGGCACATATATGTGTGTTGTGGTCATCATGACAGAGTACTTGCATGAAAATCTTCTAGGAGTCTCCTGACATCTGAAAACATAACTTTGATTGGTTTTGTTGACCTTCTTCTTTCAAAATTTTAATTTCTTCTAATTGATTTCTAGCTCTTACCAATGTGAGATGCTCCTGGGGAAGTCTAAAAGATGATGCATTGGTATTTTTTGCAGTTGTTGTTGAGATAGCTTTCAAATAATGTGGTGGGATACTGGTTATGTCCTTTTTTGACCCCTAAAACCAAAATTGTATTGTCTGCTGTCAAGGCTTAAGATTGTGAGATTCTTGGGACAGATGTGTCATAGTTCAATTTGTTAAAAAATACCTTGCATAAAGCAATCCAATGTCTTGCTTTACCTATAGGTATTCTAGCTGTAAAATAGAAAATGGAGAGTAATCACTCCATGAAATCTAAACGATCAACTGATGTAGTTTTTGAAAGAAATCCTAGGGAAGGTTTTATTTTTGCCATTCATGTAATCTTTTCCCTTCTGAACTTCATGCTACATACACAATAACAGCATGTTCTTTAAACTGTAGTATACACAAGAAAATATTTTATTGTTTGAATAACAAAGAAAAGCTAATAAATACCAGTTTTTCTTATCACTTAAAAATTATATTATCCATGTCAATAAAACAGATATTGATAGAAACCATGCTGGAATTTTATTGGTGTTCAGAAATATTCATGCAATCCACAATCAGAAATATCCCACTATCTCTTTTGTATAAGTAGAAAATGGATAGATCAATGCTTACTCACAGTTTTAAAATTATTTGTGTAAAAATTATGGCAGTATGACAGATCATTACATATTATTTCAGTGAGGCTCTTATATTGCAAAATGAAATGTGGAAATTCTAAGGCAAAATATTTCTGATTGGTATTTTAAACAAAATTTTTGAACAAGCTAAACTTACTATAAATGACAAGTTTTAAAGAACTCTTTGGACTGTATCAGTGCTGTAAAGAACACTGCAGTCCTACATAAAGAACTTGAGTTTGGTACCCAGTGTTGAATGGGAAGGAAATCCTTCCATGAGCCATTGTTTAATTTTGCTTATAGCAAAGCAGGATCCTCTTTAGGAGAAAACTCCATTGTTGGTAAACAGTTTCCTTGCACTGGTTCTTCACTTTAGTTTTCAGACTTATTAATAAGCACTAGATAAGAAATGTGATTTATGAAGGATTAAAACATCAAGTCCATAGCAGAATGGTCCAGGTAATATTATGGCAGGTAACCATCATGTTTAAGATATGAATTTTCATAAGTATTTTTACTTACTATGATTTCCTATTAGAGATTTAACCTGATACAGGTAGTTTGTTCATAGATATTAAGAGAATACAATGTTATCTGTAGGTACATTGGAATAATAGTTATTGAAATAACTATTAGAATAATAGTCATTGAAAACCTAGCAAGCTCAGTGATTCATCATGGGAAAAAAAAATAAGAATGCTTCTTTATTTTTTAAATGATTAATTGGATTTTTAAAATAAATTCCTGTGGATCATACAGTTTGTGCCTTACACAAAGGCTGAGTTCTAGCAGGTCCATGTAGGAAACAGTGAGAAGAGAGAAAAAGTACTCAGATACAGGTACTGCAGTACTCATTAAAAACTAGAGAGAGAATTATTCTTGAAATGAAATCTGTACTCTGCTGAAGGCCGAGACAAAAAACTCCATTACCTTTAATGTGGCCAGTATTGCACCTCCTGCATTTGGAGACATTCATGGATAGCTGCTTCACATTCTTTGGGCATAATAGCATCCTTGACTAGGTACACTGAGCAGACCAGTGTGTGGTCCATTACATATTTTACAGGACTTCTGATGTCTATTTCCTACAGATTATGCTATCTGGGAAAGACTGGAACTAGAATGAAGTATAACCTCCTCCATTCCTTCTAAATTTATGGTTATTACTGCTATAAATAATTTTACAAACTTCTGCAAAAATTTCTTTTCAGACACCAGTCATTCCTAAAAGTTTTCTCAGCCAAACATAAATGCTGGCTCAGTGGTAATTATTTAAAATCCATTCTGTTTTTTGCAAGCAATACTGACAATGTGCTAAGAGTGCTTTTAATTTTCTCCTTGAGGAAATGCAGTGTGCAAATTCATTTCACAGAATGACCTCTGAACAAGCTCTTCCTTCATGACTGCAGCAATATGAAAATGCATGCATGTATCTGATCAAGTTAACAAGGTAGACAGAGGGAAAACAGCAGATCCTTTTTCTTAGGCAGAGCTGTTTGTTACCAAGGGGTTCATTCAATGTTTGTATCATCCACAGTTCCTGCAAGACCTGTGGATGATACAATCCTGAAATGTTCTTTTTCAACAAAATGGTTTCTGCAGTCAGTGCTCTAATGACATGGCACTCCAGAAACACATTAGGAAGGGAAGAGAACTGGCCATGGACAACATCTATCTATAGGTTTTATTTCAGCATCCTAGGCATTCTGCATGGATTATCAAAGTTTTCAAATGGGAGCCTAATTTTAAATTCATCAGCAGTCACTGACACATTTTCTAAGTGGTTAGATGTGGATATCTCATTTGTGAAGCTTCATCCTGTTCCCTGAAGTTAGTGTACATTGCACCCAGAGAGATTATGCAGAAGGTCATGCAGGTCTACTAGAGATACGATGTAACAGCAATACATTTAGTACTTATTCCCCAAGCAATTTTTCTCTAACCAAATCTGGTCGCTTATCTAGTAATTTTCCAAAGCAGTATAACCTAATTAAAACTGTTAAATTTTAGTTTTTGACATTAGAAAAACAATAGCAGCAGAACATTACATATTTAATTTTTTTTTTTNTAAAGTAGTGTTCATTACTGCATGGTTTTTAATTTATGTCAGCTGGGGGATATTAGTTACAAAAAGAATTTTTTTTTTTTTTTTTTTTTTTTTTTTTTTTTTTTTTTTTTTAATTGAATCAAGTTACAAAACAGTATAATTCTGACAGGAGTTATCTTCAGATGACAAGACACTTCTCACTTGGATATTGACTGTGTTTCAGAGAAAGTGTCCTTTTTTGCCCTAAGAAAGAATACTAGCCCTTTTAATCTTATTTTATCTAAAAACATTCAAAACCTTCTCAGTTCTAGCAGTGGTGTCACCTATAATCCTAATAAGAATAATTTGTTAGAAATATTTCTGCATAAGATATATAGAAGTTTTTTGTTAAAAAATAGACATTAATGTTGAGTACTACTCACAACAGCACAGAAGGCTTGTATGTCATATCTGATAAATGGTGTTGTTAATACTTAACTGTGTATTTATAGTTTAGTTTATGGTTAAACAGGAATAATTTAAAAGTACTTACGGGAATGACAATAATTCTCCGCAGAGACTGAAAATTTCCAGGGTTAGTGTCACTTGCAGGAACAGATTGTAGGAAAAAAAAGCCACCAGACCAAAGTTTATTCTATATAAGTATCAAGTGGTTCTTGGATTAGTTATTACTAAATAGGATATTCCCATCTTCATTGCGTGACCAGTCTTATGCAGGAAGNNNAAGAAAAGTTATTTGTTCCTAGTTAAACTGTTTTGGAAATTCATTTGACCTGGTCTAAAATATGACTGTGATCAAAGTTATTCAGCTGTCATTGTTCAGATTAAGTCAGGGTGTTGCATTAAATTATCTTTTAAATATAGAAATATATATTTACTATAAATATCCTTTTTTCCACAAGTGTACTAGATATTGACATTTAGCTTCCACTTTTGTCAGAGAATGATTACAGATACAAGTACTAGAAGAACCAGTGATTTAATGCTTTAGAGAACACATGGTATTATGCCCCTAATAAACAGAGAAATCCACAGGGCTTCAGTCTCTCCTTTTCTCAGTGCCTTGTCCTCTGTGAAGTCTCTGCTGTCTGCAGTGACCCTTAGGTCTTTTCCAAGTTTAGTGTATTTGGTTTAAGCTCAGCAAGGATGAAAGGATATTTCACTTTCTTATTCTCATGCGTATCAGTTTGTGGTTTTCCATTACTAATTTAATTTAAGAATAGAACTATCTGATTAGGACTGGAGGTATACATTTCACAAGTATAGCACTATGGTTATTAGTTGTAAGAACCATGGAATGAAAGGTACATAACCTGTGGCAAACACATTTTTCCAGTTTTGTTGCTTTCATAACATATTGCAGGAAAACAGTGAATAAATTGAATTTTTTAAAAAGTACAAAAAAAGGAAGGCTTTAGTTTCCCCTTTTTTTTTGTAATGACTTTAGAACTTGCAGAACTTGCATTCCTTCATCCATATGTCTTTTGCAGGTCATGCCCTGTGCCCTAATATATTGTACTCTTTAACACTCCCATTTGAAATCGATTTGTCTCTTTATTTTCAGGTTTTCACATGTTCTACTGCAGAGTTTCTGAATTGGAAACCTGAATGATTGTAAAATTACCATTTGAAGTGGGATAACACATCACAGGGCTTAAGTTCAAAGTGTTGGGTGAAAATGACTTCTCTGCATTCCTGCTTTTAAAATAGATTTTCAGTTGTTCTAGAAAGCTGGGCCACAATTGATGTGAGCCAATAGTTACGGCCAAAAAGGCAAAAGTAATTTCATCTTTCTGAATTTGTTGGCCATTTCTGAAATTTCCAACAAGTGGATTTAGGTTTTCATCAACTGGCTGTATTCTAGACTCTTTTTAAGATTGAAAGTTTTGGTTTGATGAAAAACAAACAAAAAATTATTATACCAATTAATAATTCAGTTCTAGTTACCATAAATAAAATTTCTCAATTAAGAAAGCCCTTAATAGGCACTATATAGGTAGTCTGTGAAGCTGCAGATTATCAAGATGTTCTTTTGTAATTGGATTTAAAGGTGTACTGTTACAATCAAATAATAAAATGCAAATGTTGTGTTGCCTTCTACTAGTATTTTACATGAAGTTATCCACACTGGTACACAATCATTTCTGCAGCAGTAACCCAAACCCAGAGGTTGACTTTTCTTATCACATTTTTCAACAGAATAGGGTGCATCTCAACAACGAGCAGTGAGCTTACAGAGTAATCAGGGTGGCTGAGCAGAGGACCTAAGGATCACTACCTAAAAAAGCTTCTGGGGAGATTCAGTAGGTGATATTTGGTCTGTCATTNTGCATTCATTCTTTTAGTTTTTTTGATGTTTGTTTTTTTTTCTTTCTTTTTTTTTTTTTTTTTTTTTTTTTTTTTTTTTTTTTTTTTAATGCTTCATATGCTTTATCTTTCTGCTGGGACTTAATGATAGTGTCTTCTGTTGTACCATGCTTCAGAGCAGCTGGTAAGTAGCACTATTAAAAATGAAGGCTATTATTACTTCATAGAGGAAGCACAGACTTTGAAGTATAAGTTCAAAGCCTCTATACAGGGGTGAAGAATCACTTTCTAGGCATTGTTTTTCCTCTCTTCTGAAAAGGCAGTTCCAGCAATGGGAGGAGAGCAGCATCCTGAAAAAGGCTGTCACATACTTGCTTGACCAGTAATATGTGCTAAAAATTTATTCAATCTGTCTCCTAAATAAGTGATTTTATGAACAACCAGAAAAATATCATAATTAAGCATTAATTAAGCATTAATTAATTAATCATCAGAAAGGAGAAGCAATCTTGTAGTTTACTCAATGTTTTGGTACCTGAGGTAAGCATATCATAATAGTGTAAACAATCAATAGTAAATAAACTATTGTTAAACAATAGTTTAAACAAACAGTAGTAATAAGAATTTACCACCCTTTTTCTAGTCCTATAAAACCAAAGTAGAATAATGGAAAGGGAATAGGAAATAATTAATCAGAAGCTTTAAAGATGGAGGTGGAGTCTTTTTCTTCATGCTATTTGTTTTCATTAATTACTTCCACTGCATTTTGAAGAGGTAGTTGGAGCTTTGTCAGAACATTCCCACCTTTATGTACTCAAACATAATGTTAAATTCCTACACCTCATATGCCTTTTTTTTTTTTTTTCTTTGCTAAATTGGTTGATATTGTGTGGCCTGAAGAAAACAGGATATTGGGCAGATTTGTACAGATTTGCGAGAAACTGCAGCTTCCTAAAATAAAACACAGTAAATCACCGTGTGTTTAAAACAGGAATCATTGAGTGGCAGTATTTCCATTTGTCAACAAGATCTCTCCTGGACAGATTGTTTTGTTTTCCTCTACTGCTATCCACAGGAGAAAAAAAAATATAATTATATTTTGTTCTTATGTTTGTAAATGTTCCATAAGTTGATTAGCTTTTCTTTTAGAACAATGCAAGGAAAGAACCACTTTCTCTGACAAATTAGACATGGTACCTGTTAAGGGTCATTCTCATAGCAGTGACAAGAACAGCAAAGGTTTTTGAGGTGGATACAAATAGCTGGTATTTTGGTCACACAGCTGAAACTACACCAAAATCACAGTGTCTATCTCCAACTCTGTACAAAGTGCCATGTGTTACTGTCCATTCTCTGTTGAGAAACCAGGTCTGAGACCATTAAGGAATCTGAAGGTACACAAATCCATGGGACTTGACAAGACCCATACACACATCCTGAGGGAACTGCCTGTGCAAGTGGCTAAGCCACTATCCATCATATGTGACATTCCACTTAAGTCCTCACTGACTGGAAAAAGAGAAAAATAACCCCAAGTTTTGAAAAGGGAAATAAGGAAGACACATGAAATTACATGTAGCTCAGTCTCACCTCAGTGTCTGTTTTCCTGGAAACTCTGCAAAGCACATGGTAAATAAAGAGGCAATTTGCAACAACCAGGATAGGAAATTTTTTTACAGATTTTATTTCACTAAAGGCAAATTGTGCCTGACAAATCTGGTGGCCTTCTCTGGTGAAATAATAGTGGTGAATGAGAGAAGATCAACAGATATCATCAACCTGGACTGGTAAATAGCATTTGACACTGTCCCACACAACATCCTTTTCTCTAAATTGGAGATGTGTTTGATGGATGGATCACTTGGTGGATGAGGAACTGGCTGAATGGACACAATTAAAGAGTTGTGATCAATGGCTCAACGTGCAAGTGGAGACCAGTGGTGGGTGGCATTCCTCAGGGATCAGGATTGGGACCAGCAATTTTTATCATCTTTGTTGTTAACATGGGCAGTGGGATTGAGTGTGGCCTTAGCAGGTTTGCCAACGAGAAAGTTCTGTGTGGTGGAATTGACACACTGGATTGTAAAAATGCCATCCAGAGGGATCATGACTGGTTTGAGAGTTGGGCCCATGTGAACCTCATGAGGTTCAATAAGGCCAAATGTGAGGCCCTGCACCTGAGTCACGGCATTCCCAAGCACAAATACAGGCTTGGGTGGAGAATGGATTGAAATCAACCTTGTCAAATCAAGTCTTGAGGGTGTTTGTGGACAGAAGGGTCAATATGGCTCAGCAATGTGCACTCACAGCCCAGAAAGCCAACTGTGTCTTGTGGTCCAAAGCAGTGTGGGCAGCAGGGCGAAGGAAGTGATTCTGCCCTTCTGCTCTGCTCTCATGAGATCCCACCTGGAGAGCTGCTGTATCCAGCTCTGGGGCACCAGCACAGGAAAGACATGGACATGTTGGAATGAGTCCACAGAAGGCTACAAAATATGATCAGAGGGCTGCAGCACCTCTCTGATGAAAACTGGCTGAGACAGTTGAGAAGGCTCTGGGGAGGTTTTAGAACAACTTTTCAGTACTTAAAGAGGGCTGGAGAGGGACTTTTTGTAAGGGTGAAATGCTTTAGGATGAAAGAGGGTAGGATTAGATTAGATATTGGGAAGAAATTCTTTACTGTGAGGATGATGAGGCCCTGCAACAGGTTGTCTGTCCAGGGAAGTTGCTGATGTCCCATCCTTGAAAGTGTTCAAGGCCAGGGTGGATGGAGCTCTGAGAAATTTGGTCTATTAGAAGGTGTCCTGCTCCATGGCAAGATGGTGGTACCTACAGGACCTTTAATGCCCCTTCCTACTCAAACTATTCTATGATCCATGATTTCTGGCTCTTCATATGTGAAAATAAATTCAGAAATAACATTATTTTAAAACACTCTATATTTTTGGTCTCTTGTTTTTATTAGTTTATTACTGTATGGACTTGGAGTGCCTCAAAATCATAGTTTTTCTCCACTACTCATAGGGATTTGTTTTTTATCCCCAGTCATTTGGAGCAAATCAACTGTTACTTATGTTTATTTTATATGTCAGCACGCCTAGAAGCTGAAAATCTGCCCCTGGGAAGATGACCTGAGAACATCTTGGGCATTGAGAGCTTAGGAAGGCATTTTTGATAAGACTTGCTGTGTCATCTTTCTGCTGCCTATTTGACAATTCCCTTGTGTAAGAACATTCTCAAAAGACTGGTTAAGCTAGTTTATAGCAGTTTTGTGGCACTGGAGAGAGCCTAAGGATTTCTGAGATTAGTTTAAAGTGGACTTGGAAAAAAATACAAACAATGTTTTTCCCTGTCTCCCCAGTTTCTAAGTATGTTTATAAAGATTGAATATTTTTTAAAAAGCAAAATAATATTTTAGCAATAACAAATATAAAAGGATGTCTCTGAATGCTTTCCAAAACTCTAAAATGGGTGAAATAAATACCACATCCATTCCCAGAGCTTAAATTCCCAGTAAACTCTCATAGAGGACAACACTGTAATCCATGATGTCACCTACTTTGCCAACTGATTTCAAACAAATTACTGTACAGCCTCTGCTATTACAGTACTTAATAAGTAAAGTTGAGAGGTCATCAGGATGGGTTTGGTATTTCTCAGTCCATAAAATTTGGACACTAATAGCTGTACATATGTCATTTTATGTAACTGCTGTCCAGGTCTAATGGTTTCTTGATCATCTCTTGGTATTTTTCCACCCTAAATTTACTCCTTAATATGTAGCTTAAATCCTCTTTCCTGTTAATTAAGCCACACATTGTTTTTTGTCTTAAATACAATGATTATGGTAAAATGTTCCCCAAATGCTGACATAAAGTGGTACAGAATAGCCTACTCACCACACCCATATTACTCTGAGCTCCTCCTCCTCACAGCTACTGCAAGAAATTAACTTTTTCATGGCAAAAGCCAGGACAGATGAGATCTGTGCTTCAAGCATGTAGAGGCTTGGTAACATAACAACATATCATAACATAACACAGCACTGGCTAATCCATTTTAGTTAACAGGTCTCTGTTGCATGAATAAAACAGATTGTATTCCTCACTGGAAGAAATATATGGCAGAAAATGAAGCATTTTGCAGTGTTTAGCAGTGGTAGATGGTTCAAGACAGGTCATCTGACAGCTTCTTGTCCTATTGAGACCATGGTAGCAAAATGAGCCGCCCTGTTTGGTGTGTAGTCCATCAGCATGGACCTCAATGGAGGAAGAGTTGCACAAACATTTTTAATAAATGTGACAGAAACTTGCAGAGGAGTAGAAGGGGCAGCAGAAGCACTCAGTGCCTTCAGTGGTCCAGCTAAATCTGCCTGAGCTTCTGTTAGGCTTTTTATCAATCACATGAGATACTCCCCTTGCGGATGAGCCTGAGATCTCCAGGATTTTCTCAGCTTCGACACAGAAGAATGAGTTATGTGGGTTGGTCATGCATCACCCAGCTTGGTCACAGCAGCAGATCCATGGGTTTCAGGGGAATTACCTTCTTAGGAGCAGAGCATTGCAGCAGGGAGTGATCCTGGATTGCAGGAGCAATATGCAGACTGCCACTTCAGAATCTGGTAGCCATGACGTTGATGTCACTGTGATGCATCAGATCATAGTCTTTTACAATTAATTTCTTTGTTAAAATTTAATAGAACATCATAGGCTGTATAAAGCCATCACAGAATCTCAGACTCACATAAGTTTATTGCTGTAGAAAAGTTGCCCATTTTAAATAAAAACTTACTTATCTTAAAGTTAACTAGACAGTGAGTAACATTTTGTACGCTTAGCAATAAAAATATTCTTCTAGTTGAGTGTGGCTGGGTTACCAAATCTCATCCAATTTTGTCCTCTGTTTATAACATCCACACTCTCATGGGACACTTGCAGGCAGGTGCAGACAAGGATTATGACTGTTTACCTGCTCATTTCACAAACAAGTCCTTTTATTTATCATGCACATCAATCAGGTCACTCCTCAGAACAGTTAGGAACCCTCATGCATTTTCTTCTGTATGTTCTTCTCTTAAAATTATTTATTTTGTGCCTTTTAGTAAACATCTAGATGTGCACACCGTGCATGTGAAAAAACTTGTGTGACTGATGATGAACATGAAGTGAGTGCAGGGTGAAAATAAGCTTGCCAAGATGTATTTAATAAATACAAACTTTTTACTGCTTTAAAGTGTTTTCATGGCTACTTGTACACAACAGTGAAGAAGACAGTTGAGAAGAAGTGGAGTTTTTCAGTCAGCATTGCCACTTCATTTTTAAAACAGCTGTCTGAAGTAGGCATCTTGTAACACTCCCTCACATTTCCATTTCTTAGGTGTATTTTCTTGTACCCCAACTGCTAGAAAATACCCAAATGCAGAAGTCTAGTCAAAAATCAAAAAATTTCAATTAGCTGAAAAGTTTATAAAGTCTTAAACATTTAACAGTACATACATATGATAGAGTGGTGTTACTCCTTGAACAGAGTATACAAAAAAATCTAAACACAAATCAAAAATTCCTAGTCTGGGTAAAAAGTCAGAGAGACACTGCAGGCTCTGAGTCAGTGCATTGAAAAGGAGTGTCTTATTTTACAGAAGCTAAAATATGGGTTTTTTAATTTTTTTTTTTTTTTTTTTTGCATTTTGGTGTTCAAGAATAGTTGCAGCACAAAGACTTAAGTTACTAAACAATATTTCCTTGTTACATTTGCTAACTTAAAGGTCAACTGGCACATGCATATGATTTCTTTTTTTCAGATACTGTAGTTAAACAAATTCTGCAATCAAATTTATTACAGGTGATTCATTGAATGCTTGAACAGCACAGTAGGGTTTAATTTCAAATGCAATCAATATTTCCAAAGCCATGCACAACTAAAATAAATTTGATACATACAGAACAGGACTCATGGTCACTGACATTTTCAGTCAATAATGTTTTTGAAAAGCAGCAAACAATAAGTTTAAATCAACTACAAATTCATTGTTCTTGTGGTACAAAGGTAACTACTTCAGAAAAAAAACCAAAAAACATGCAGGAAAACTAATACTCCTCCCTCAACACCCTCACAAGCAGGGCCATTATAATAGTAATATATATTTCTTATGGAAGAAGTAATAATCAGCAGTAAAGAGCAGCAAAGGATGGTGGCCAAGACCTCTTAACAGAAATAACTTGAAAGTACTCTAATCCCTTCCTTCCTGGTTTTCTCCAACTACCTGAATTATTTTTTCCCTAGCAACAAAAGTTATTCAATAGTCAATGAAGTGAGTAAATTTCCAAATTATTTGTGTAGAAAATAACATGTAGATATAAGAATTTTATTGTCTGCTTGAAGGAATTTGCTTTAATATGGGTATTTTAGCTTCTATTTTGATTTTTTTATTGCAAGGCTGCAAAACAGAGCTGCCTTTTTATAGAGATCAGTTTAAATGGGAAAGGTGAGCAACTTTTGAATATACTGTTGAAAATACTTCAGGGATTCCCTGAAGATCGATATGACTTCAAAGTTGGCTCTGCTTCAAGTCAGAGGCTGGACCAGATGATCTCCAAAACTTCTATCCAGAATAAATTATTTTAAGACTGTGAAATCTACTCTTCAGCTGACAGTCTTTAAGACTGCAGAAAAGGCCATATTAAGGAGAGACAAGGAGTAAAGTGTTTAAAAGTTAATCTTATTTCTCCAGATATTATTTAAAAGACAGTAGCGGCACATTAAAAAAAAAAAAAAAAAAAAAAAAAAAAAAGGCATATAATCTCAAATCCCTCTAACTCCTGTATAACTGAAGAAAAGGAAGTTAGTTTCAGTTTAATAGAACTATTGGAAAATTCCAGTTTTGCTTTAATACTGTGGACTGTCCCCTTCATATGAATTTTAATATGTGAGATATCAACAATTTCCACTGTTTGTTAATCTCATGGGGAACACTATGGAGGGTTTTCTTCCAGATCTCATCACCTACAAGTTTTGCAGCTTTGAGTATGAAATGTTTCTTGTCATAAATTGACAGTTCTTGTTCCACCCTCATCTCATGAGGCTCTTCTAAAGGAAAAGGAAATGTAGCAGTCAAATTGTATGATATGAAGTGACAGCTTGATTTGTAGCATTTAAAAGATGGCTGCTATTATTATTAGACAATTTGATAGAGTGGAAAAATGTAATTTTCTCTTCTACACACACTTTAGTGCAGTTTCAGTAACCAAGTTGCATTTTACTTGTATTTTATTCATTGGGAAATTTGTCCCTACTTCTATGAAAATAGAAAATCTTTTATGTCAGAACATTTTTATAGCCTTTCCTTACAACTCTTTACATTTTCACACCATTTGCCATTCAGGAAAATTCATGGGGAAGCTCAGTTTTAGATTAAATATTGAATGGTGTATAGTTAGTTACTGTCCTCTCAAACCCATATTCGTTTGTCACAGCTCATTCAGTTCCAGTCATCACCATCTAACTCCTTTCCCAAGAGGTACTTGGTCCCCTGGGTATGGGTGGGTAGCTGAAAAGAGGGTCACCTTGACATATTCTTCCGATATCTGGGTGAAAATTTTCAGGACTAAATTACTCATCCTTCTGATCTTTTATTTTCTTTCCCTCACCAAATTCAAAGGAAACACTCCTTTTTTGGTACTTAGTGACAACAGACAGGAACAATTCCTGAACTGGGGACAATTCCATGATTTGGGGAACTGACCTGCTACCAGCTAAGGGATGAGACATCAAAAAAGAATATATGTGCCATTCACTAAATGAAACATCCTTCAAAATGCCTTCCCTAAATAGATCCAACTGAATATATTTGAAATCCAACATAAGATGCATGTGATATGTGAGTCAGTCCAAACCATCCACATCAATGGATGCCACCTCCTCTGCACTGAAGTCAATACAGGAAATTAATCAGGAAGAGAGAACCACCTGGCTCCATGTGCTCTGGGTCTCTTTCCCCAGAAATTAGTGTTATTAAAACGTAGTAAAATTAATTGAAAACTGAAGTCTGATATATATTTTTTTATGGGTTACTTCCACTTTATTTCACTGATTTCATTAGAGATACATTGGATTACTCCTGAATTCATTTTTCATTAAAATATATCAGTTTTACCCTCATTGATGAAATACAGACAACTTGAGGTGAGCAAAGGGCAGAAAAGTGCATGGCTGGTTCTCCAGTTTCTCTGCTGCTCTGTGTCTGCCTTACTCTAATCTTTTTGGAGTACATTGAACTGCATAAGAACAATGTGGTCAGTTTCCAGGCTTCAATTTCACTTAAAATATAAATAAAATATAAACAAATACCAAAAGATCTGACAAATAGGGGGAACAACCTTTTAACCATTTTTAATCTGAGGACTTTGGATCACTGCATAACTAAAACAGTAAAGGATGATTGAAGTTTCATTTTTCAAATCAATCATTTTCCTCTATACTTTTAAAAAAGACAATCTCTTGTCTCACTGATAAATGGCAAAATATTGCCCAGAACTTATAACATTTCCCAATGTTCAATTTATCTTCTTGTACTGACTGTATTTACTCTAATACACAGCAAAAGAGAAAGAAACAAGACCTGTGAACAGAAAAATATACAATCATTTGAAGAAAGGGCACTTTCCTAAAAAACACACCATCCATCAAAGTAACACTGCCACATTTTTGCAACATGAAAAACAGCAATCAAAAGGATATTGCCAAAATGTTTTCCATGTTTCTTATATGAATTAAACTCATATTCCTTATTTATGTAATAAACAATTCTTAGTCTGTACAAACTGTTGCTACCAATTGCTTCACAAAAATGACCAAGAGCTGACCATGTGCAATGTATATGCACATTTTCCCTTGGCTCAGGACTAGAGACAGCACACCCTGAGAAAAAAGTCCCCTAAGAGAGGGAAACTACTGTGAGCCAACCAAGTATTTCCAGCAGCTGACCTGGGTGTCATAACTACCTCTGTTTGACAGTACAGCGTGTCTGGGAACCCTGGAGAGTAGGTGTCTTGAATTTCTCAGTAATCTGTGCATAGAACAACAGTGAGGACTAAGCCACAGCTAGATGAATGTGGCACTTCATCTCTTCCTGCCATCCAGAGGAATGCCTTCCCTGCAAAAGAGCTAGGAACTGCATTCACTTCTCCTGAGTGCTAATTACATTTCTCAGTTGCATGGCAAATGTCTTGCAAAATTCAAATAAACATGAGATACCAATTGTGTTGTGTAAATGTCTAATAAATCAGGGAACTTTTTCTGCAAAGTTTGACTATGAAAAGGTAGTCCATTGTTCAGCAGCTGTGGCTGCAAGCTCTGCAGGCATTTTATTATCACACATAGTTCTCTAAACTGTTAGTAGGAGTGATGCAGCCACCATGAAAGTATATGGTCAGACATGAAAGAAACAGCACAATAGCACAAGTCCAGTTCAAAGATGAACACAGAGATGTTTTGGAACATTGTTTTTGCTCGTCTGAGTGTTATTTAATTAGACTAATAGTCTAATTATTCATGAGAATAGACCTTGCTTGGAGAGAGTCTTTAATAAATTATTCTTATTCTTGACCATATATGTACATAAGTGTTGTTGACCTTTTTTCTTCTGATCTATATGACCTTCTGATATTTTAATCTTATCTCTGGAGCTGATACCAGATAAGCAAGGTCTGTGTGACATGTATATGCTGACTGTGAATTAAAATTTTTTCAGAGTTAATATTTTTAGGAAGAAAAAGGAAGAAAAATTAATGTATGGGAATTTAGTAAAGGATGAACAGAAGAAATATTGGCCTGACAAATATTCCTATATTTTTTCTACCTTAAATAGGGTCATTTTCAATGTCATATGTAACTCTTCTTAAATTTTTCACTATCCATTGTGGAAGTGGATATACCCAAACATAATATATTTTGCTGTGAACAATGAAGAAAATGCTGTGAAGAATGAAGCTTTTAAATAAAAGATTTCCATGAAGGCTCTTTCTGTCTTGTGGGTTCTGGACATTAAAATGCTTTTTTAAGCTCTCTAAGTTGCTACCAGCTGTGTGACAGGACCATTTTGTGAGAAACAACATTTAACTGCATAAAACAATCTCCCCCTCATCTATCTGTGCTGAAAACTCAGCTGTGCTACAGTGCAGTTACTACTGCATTACCCACTTATGTGGAAGAGCAGAATTCCCTTTACTGAGGTAATTAGTACAGTAAGTAAAGGCAGACTGCAAAGCAGAAATCAGACTGGATGATCACAGCTTTACCCTTAAACCCTCCTGAGCCTGAATTTCATATCATTTCAAGATGGTAAAGTACTGCCCCTGGCCCTCGGGGGCAGAGCATAGCTAAAGCATTCAAACACACATAATGAAACTGTTCAGCATCTGGATATAAAATACTCTAGAAAGACAGAAAACAAAACCGTAATTTCATAATGGTCCACAAAGTCAGTAAAAGTCTGACAAGTCTGAAAGTAATGCTATAATTTCAGCTGCTGTTTCCAAGACAAAGTGCCATTTTCAGAACTAAAACACCAACCACCTGAGAATCATGAAATTGTTGCACAAGAATATGCTCTAACTCAGAATGAAATACAACAAACTACCTAATTATATTCAGATCAGGCACTCTCAACAGATGTTACACATAGGATCAATATTGAATTGTAGTTACCCTGACACCCCACAACTGTAATTATGATCTAAATAAGCAAAGAATAAAAAAAAGCAGGGGACCATATGGATATTTCTTTATGAAAGCTATTTCAGATACTGCAACGTGACGATGATGATGAGCCCACCACACTTAAATAGGTTTTGCCAATAAGTTGGGCACCCAGAGCATATGTTTGAAATAACAATCAGGAATAGTAATTATTGTTTAGAAGGCACAACACTATGACAAAGAGTACCCAACATTCTTCACTGCAGTGAAAACTAAGTCATTAAATTGTTTAAACCCAAGAATCTAAGGGATTAAAGATGTGAAAGCCATAACCTGCTCTCATATTACTCCTTGCAGCCAAAGGTGTCTGTCTGTGGCAGATTTTAACCCACATGTGACAGAATATCTACTAAAACCAATCTTTGCTAAAAACTCCTAAATTTCATATGAGAAATTTCTTTGGTGTTTGTAGCAACTGTATGAGTCAGTGAAGACATAGGCATATGGAGACAGAGGAAAGCAACAAATGGTAAATATTAGACAAAATTTGGAAAAACATTTTCTAGTGAAATGGAAACTGTATGAAAAACAATGGAACTGTATGAATTTTAACGTAGTTCACAAATGGTATCTAAAAATAGAATCCATTAATATTCTGGTTTTTTTATACAATATAGTACAATGTTCTTCTGAGTGGGGTACATTAGCAGCCTAGCTGTGCAATCTGGACATTGTAAAGGAAGTTAACTACTGTTACATATTTTTTCAGAGTCCAGAGGAGGATGTGTCTTAAACTTTCTTTTCCTCATAGCAATTGCACATATTATTTTTAACCCAATATGACTTTATTTAATACATTCTCTTTAGTCTGCAGATTGCTTACAAAGGTATACTTAGACTGTTTTTCATAACCAGCTTACTGTATTAATTCTTAGACATTGCTCTACATCACTTGTTACATAATTGTAAGAAAGTAAGATTTTGAAAATAACAACAGTGACAAAGAAGCTAAATCTACCCTTATTTAGGGTTAGATAACCCTTTATTCAGAAATATGATCTAACTGCAGAGTAGTATAAAAGCCCTTCCAGTTCTTTCCAGTCCCTTCTTGCACACAGAACAAGCCAGGCACCTACCCATGGCTACTTCTGGGCTTCAGGTGAACAGGAAATTTCTTCATGTCAGATGATTCAAATTGCTCCAAGGGAGTACATGCCTAAAACCACACCAACTTTTCAAGGTAGCTAGCTGTTTTAGGAAACATCAAATCAATGTGCAAGTTTGCCTGTGATAGCAGTGCCCAGAGTTTCCATGATTAAGAGAAGAATTTTGTAGTAAGCATTTTTTTTTCAGGGATCAGGGAAATTTGAGTGCTGTTCCCACTTTACAAAATATCTGTATCCCCACCTGGAAGTGCTCACCAGAGAACTGCTAAGCCAACTTTTCAAAGGCCAAAATAATTACTCCACACTAGAAAACTAGAAAATAGCAAACAATAAAATGGGACAAACCCAAGCAAAGAGCTATTTAAAGGTGTGCTTGAGGACACTACTTTTTCAGTAGCTGCTGTTGATACAAGTATGCTGCAATCTGCAGTGTTATGTAGAGGGACCTCAGCTAGCTGTAAACAAACTCTTCTACCACCACCAGTCTGATCACAACAGCATGGAGCTCTTAGGTTGTCATGCCTTTGCAACTCGAAAACAATTTTTCTGCAACGTGAAATTGTTCTTTTTCGTAAGAAGGATTTTTCTCTCTAAAAGCCTGACAAAAACACTGATAATGCTTTACTTTAGTGTTTGGTTTACCCCTGGTGCAAGCAAATCTACATTCAAGGGAAATGTAGTTCCTGACAATTCCTAACATGGGGCTTGAGGCAAGGAGATGTCACTTTGGGTCCTGGTTATTCACACATCACAGATAAGAGGGTAAAATTTTGTGATCTTGGTGAGAAAAAACGAGTAGAAATAGCAGGTAGGAAATCCTCATGTTAATGTTGCTGCTTAAACTCTTACAATATGACAGTCTCCAGAGAGTTAAGGCTTATTAAGCCAAGAAGTAACATTTTTGGACCTTTCAGGGTGGAGCACAGCAGTTTGAAGCTCACATATTCAAGCTCAACTGCAGGGAACTGGAGCCTCTTCCCTTTTAAGAGAGAGCCTTCACACAGTGGTCTGCTGTGTATTAACTGAACTTTTCTGACTTTTCTAATGTCAACAATCTCTCAGCTAGACACAAGACTTCATGCAGAGAGAAATGTCACTGGGATGGGGAAGGAAGGCAGAGCCATGCCTAGCACAGCACAAAGTCAGGCTGCTGACACTGTGCAGGCATGGAGCACTTCACGTCTGATTACACTGCAGCATTCCTGCTGTTTTAATAAGACTTTTCCTCTTAGAAGAAATAACTAATGGTGTCACATTGTGGGGTGGCTTTTTCACAACTCTCAACAGTTGACAATGCTAAATGACTTTCACCAGTGACCTGAATTAAACTCAATGAGAACCCAATAGCCACAATGTCAGAGGCCCTCTCTGTGCATGTACAGCTTCACCTGGATCACCTAGGGCAAGTCATTTAACTTACCTGAACACAGAACCGCCAGCACTGAATTAATTCCCCAAATCGACATTTATATGGATGCCACACTTTAAATGTTGGACTTTGTCCACCCTCACTAGTTCTTTGCTGCTGTTATTCCTGAATAGCACACATAATGGATATGCAAATCAGTGATGTCCAAAACCATTTATGCAATTCAGCATATTTATTTGAAATCAAAATAATTTTTTTGAATAGAGCACAAAATTTCATGTCCTGGAAAACCTCATAAAAACGTACATGTGTTACTATTTTATAGTCAGAGACACTGAAGAAAACTGAAATTCAGACTTTGCCTTCCCCTGTTCGCATCCCACGATAATTTTGACATAATTTTAAAGTTCCCCCAAATTGCTCTTTTCAGTGTTGCCTCTTTTACTTACCCTCTTCTGTTTTTCTCTGGCCTGTGTACCAACTGCAGCTCTCTCTACTGTCCTTTTACTTTTCCGTCCTCTCTTTTCACTTCTCCTGTTCTACTGTACTTTCCAGAGTGTTTTAACTTATGTCACTGCCAATCTGTCTCCTCAGGCACTAAATCAGCCCTTGTGGAGGTTCATCCTCCCCTGACTGGCTGCTGCCTCTGGAAGTGCCAATTCGGCTCGGTGGGCGGCCGGCGGCCAGATGGCAGCAGCAGGACACCTTTACAGACCGTGATTCCTCACCATCCCTGTGGAAAGGGTGAGCCTGAAAGACCCAGAGTAGGCGGTTCTGTTTATGTACTTGTATTAAAAATTAATGTTGGAGTGATTTGTTCAGCTGTGCGGTTTTTGGTGCGGTTTGTTTTCGGTGCAGATTGCCCAAGTCCTGAGTATATTGAATTATAATAGGCTTATCAAAGCTAAAATAAATGTTTTCAGTAGAAAATGACACCATATGATTTTTTTTTTTTAGCTTTGAATTTTGTCAGAAATTCTGATTTCAGGCTGTGACTAAGTAGTGTGAATCTGTGAATAATCTGGGGAGAATCTTAGGTTCACCTGTGCTTTGATGTAAGCTCAAAACACGTTTTTTCTGGTGTTTGCCTGGGGATGGGAGGCAATGCAGCAAGCTGTGACAGTGAACCTGAACTTGTTTAGACTGAGGACACCAAACAGAAATCTGGAGGTGGAGCTGCAGGCAAGGAGTAGGCAAATCCCAGTGGAGAAATCTACTCCATGTTCAGAGCTCTGTGAAGAAACCACATTTGGAATTAGAGATCTCGATTCTTGCAGAGCATGTGGAATCTCAGCATACCCTGCAAAGTGAAAGCAGTGTTATTCTTCTGAATTGAATGTTTCTTTCATGAATTATGCTTATGGGGGAAACTGCTCCTCATCATGTAAAAACAGACACTGGAAACCTGTAGGCTCATTAGCTTATTCATAGATAAATATTTTAATATGGCCAAAAATATCAGCTACTTAACTGTAAATTGTTGGTCTTTCAGTATATTCTTTCTAGATGGAAGAAAAAAAAAAAAAAGTGCATTATAAGAAGTTGTTAGTGGTAATACCATGATGATGAAGGTTTTTATCTCAGGTCTAGAAAAATAAAAACTTAGATAAGACTTGTACAGTACTATAGTGACAGTCATCTCTGTTTTATTACTTGCATGGAAAAAACTAGAAGGTCTTGCAGCACAGAAATGAATGGACTATCTTAGACTGTCATAATGAATTAACTTAATCTACCTTTATCTAGATTTTGCTTATTTTTTTGTGGTAAGAGATTTCAACAGGGGTAATGATTAAGTATTCAAAACAGAGTACTACACTCCAGATACATTTCAGCCAAGAGCTCTGTATGTGGATACTTAGAATTACTCTCTATTCTGTTTCCTGCCCACAGAGTTTCCCACATCCATTGCTCAATCTGCCTTTCCTGTCTTTTGTTCACAATTCTTTTGCTATTGTAAAAGGCTCCCTTTTACTAATACACTACCTCTGTTTTTCCAAATCCTCTTTTGAATACAGAATGCATTTTGGCTCCATGTTTTAGATTATTAGGTAAAATCCTTCTTGCCTCTTTGAGTTCCTGTAGACCCGTTTCAGCGCCAAAGGACATGAAATTCTTACTGGAGGTTACTCTGAGGAACTCTGTGGTTAGAAAAAACTATGGTGGAGACAGTGAGAAGAACACGCTGCAGTGTCTAATCTGTGCTATGGTAAAACTGAAGTCCTTTATCTTCACTCACACACACAGAAACTCTCATATTTCAGCCCAAAGGACAAAGAAAAATATATGTAGCTTTAGGTCAGTGAAGACAAGATGTGAAGTAGTTTGGCTAGCCTTTCTGGAATTTAAATTGTTTTGATACTAAAAGGAAACAGTTTAAAAGATAAGAAATCAGGTGCATTTTGACCTTTGAAAATTCAAGATGCTCCTACCTCTGACTAGTCATCAATTGAAAATGAAATTCAATTTATTATTTATTAAACCCCATTTTCCAATTACTTTATTTTGAATGAGAACTACCTCAGTTCTTTGAGCAACAGGCCTTTTTGTAGCACTGTGGTTTCTTCTCTGTTCTGGATCCCTTGACATCTATTGAACATTACTTTTCCCTTTCTCAAGCTGACTGCATTTTTGTTCAAACTGTCTGAAAAACAAAGTTTCCTAGTTCAAAATCTTTGAAGACCTCAGCAGTAGACTCAGCTGCACATTAAGTATCTGGCCTCCAGTGACCAAGGTCAGACCTTTTAGATCCACCTGAATTTTTATCAGTGGATGCATAATATCAAGAGAAGTCATAGATATACCCTTCAAAATCTGTTTCTGTTCTCATCTGAAGATTCTTAAATGCATTTCCTCTGTGTTCCTTGAAGTCAGCTCTTGGTAAAGAAAGTTTTAATATTTTGTGGGAAGTACAAGCTCAAGGCAGATTTCCTATAAGGAAAGGATACAGGCTTGTCCAACAACAAGTCAGTATTTGAAGATTTTCTATCTTCTTCTCCCCAGATAGTTCTAACACTCTTATCACTTTTAAATCAAAGTGCTTTATAGTAAGTCCTTCATCATCTTCTAGTTTGATCAAAACAAACCTGATTTTGCTCTTCCCCATATGAAAGTGAAAATTAAGAAGTCTGTGCAAAAGGATTCAAATATTTCATCCATGGGAAAATAACAGTTTCTGTCAGTGTCCCTTCAACACCTGGGTAGTACGAGAATTTACATTGATTCTTTTCAATCAAAAATATAGCTCCTGCTTTCAATAACTAAAGCTTTGCAAAGTGGCTTCTAGCTGAGGCAAACCTCTGACTCCTTTTCGTGGTTTGGAAGTTTATTTGGTAATATTAGCCTATGCACATAAAAAGGTACAGTAATGCAGAGGCTGGATAGATAAAGACTTTTTATATAATGAGCTGCTGGTTGAGGGAATGGGTATTATTCCTATTAAATTTGTTAGAAAAATGAGTGTATCAGTCCTTACAAACATTTAATTTTTAAAAAAAAATAATTTGAGTATAAGAGAGTCATTTTAAGAAATAATATTTATGCTGACACAGGAGTAGACAGAAAAAAAATAGAAATTTTATCAAATACAGCAGGAAATGAAAACAGCAAAACATCACTTTTGATTCAACACTAAACTTTCTTCTGCAGTTCAGTTATGTCACTGGATTGAGATTTCATCTAAAGATGTAAGAGTGTAGGACATATGAGGCGTTCCATAGGGCCAGATTTCCTAATATAATGGTTATAAGTATTTCTGTTTTCATTAATGTTTCATCTGAAAATTTCCACTTGTCATCAACAAATTAAGTTTTCAACTAAATCATTTTAATGGGAAAATAAAAAAGAAAAAAGAGGATATTATATGGAAAGAAGCCAATCTCTCCATGTTTAGTCATAAAGCTGGTATTATATTGTAAAAGAATTTTGAGTAAATTTTTCAAAGAACTCTTTTTTATTATTCTTGAGTTGGAGACATTAAATAGTAAATATGACTAGATAAAGATAACCACCCTATTGCCACTTTAAGCCAACCTTTACATTTTATAGCAGGGGTGCAATTAAGATGCACAGAATTACTTAAAACTTCCATAACAAGGATATTATTGTCTATTGCACTCTAAAGGGTTGTAGAGTAATTTCTTTGCCATATGTTTCAGCTTTGTTAGAACATTCTTGCTTTCATTCTCACTTGTACTTGGCTTGCATTATATTGAACCATTTTTCAGAAGTTAGTGCATCTGTCTTCCATTGTGTTACCAGAATGCCTGCTACTGAAGTAAATTAATTTTCAGATAATCTTGCCTTCAAATAAAACTGTGAAAAAAATTAAAATTACTGGAGGTTCTAAAATTAACTGTGTGTAATTTTTAGGTACCCAGGAATGCTCCTACAGTGTGGCTACATTTTGAGGAGGCACACTTTGCTTTGAAAATTCTTCAACTACCTGCATGCACATGGACATCTCTGCTCAAACATCCTGAGGCCTCAATTATGCTGGGGCTCCAATGTTGAGTCAAATTTTCACCTGTACCAGGCATGGAAAACTAAGTTCCTATTCACAGCATCAACTGCTGTGAATCACAGCACTCAAAATCCAGGGGATTGAAAACAAAATATCCTCCACAGAACAGCATTTGGTTGTTCTGCTAGGAACAGAGCAGATAATAAATTTCTGTCTTGTCAGTAAATTTCCAGGTCCAAGTTGCTCAAGGTCCTTCCCCCTTACTTCGAGGCTCTAGATAAGTTCTTGGATCTCTAAGTTCTCTATTGCCAAGTTAGGGATGAGCTCAAACCTCAAGGGAAGTTCACAGGCACTAAGTTCTCCATTTAACTTCCTGTTTTAAATATGCTGGTAGGAATTAATGTCTTTAAAATTTTCACATCTGTCAGATTTGTTTAAAAGCTGTTAGTGTGCAATTTGTTGGAAAAGACACATAGTTTTATACAGATGTGCACAGATAGGGGCCATGGTTTCCACAGTGAGTCAGTTTGCAGATATATATTACATAATTAATATGCTTATTTTCTATGATAGCTTCAATGGAATTTCTTTTTATGTAAAATAACAAGAAATTTGGTACTGTAATGCTGCAAATTTCTCATAGTGTTTTGATCATATCTCCACTTCCATTTTTACCGTTTATATTCTTAAACTACTGCAAAGTCAGTTATCTTGTCAGCTCCAGTTGAATGCAACTTCTTGCTAAACTTTACAGTGGAGACCCACATCTTTAAATGTCTGAGAAAAACGCAGAGAAATATTGGGAAAAAAATATTTTGATGTTTATTGATAGATTTTTATTAAAATGTATTTTTCATTTTCTCAAAAAACAATGATAAATACAATTTATAATCTCCAGTGGTTTGAACCAGCAGAATAGTTTCTCCTTTTTCTTTCTTCCAAATATCGTACAATTAATTCAGTATTGACGCTTTGTATCCCTGTGGGATGTGATAAGATAATGGTGGTACAGACAGACCTAGTTAGACAGAATCAGTTTGCAGACTGTTTTCATAAATATTAACAAAAATCCCCTCCAGACTACCAGAGCAGTGGCTTGTCTTTTGCACTGCCTGCCAGTGAAATGTTTTGGTGGCTTAGGCACAAGCAGGCACATATTAATCAGGTTTGACTAAGCCACATCCTAGCTAAATCCTTATCTTCTGCAACATTGATTTCAAAGCCTACAGTAGTTATTTCATATATCTTATCATTATTCAAGGCCCTTTGGGGGAGTACCCTAATTTCGTAAACATATTATGCTTTTTTGGAAGGAAAAGTGAAACATATGCTGCAGGGGAAACCTTTATAATTTGCTTTGCTTACAGATATGCTGAGCTACTAGTACTTTATAAGTTAAAAAAAAAATTCCCAATGTGCACAATTATTTTCTGTCAAGAAACTGTTATTTTTATTCAAATAGATAGCCAAGATCTAGAGCTGATCCTCAGAAACTGCAGGCCACTTTCCTGAAGTTTATTATCACAGAAAGACCTGGGCTGACTCTCACCCTCTACCCAAGTTCCACACGATAGTCAGGAGAAAGGGAAGAGCTGATGTTGGAAAGTTACTGTTTTCATTAAAGAAGGGCAGGAAGTCCTTTGGGCACTGATGACCACAGTGAACTATGATGGTGCATGGGTTAATGTGTCAGGATTGATTGATTAGAAGTTTAAGAAAGCACCAGTTCTAATTCAAGTATCTTTACAGCTCCTGTTTATTAAACCTTCTTTAGTGTAGAAATTCTAGCAACAACAGGCAGGGTTACACTGCAGCATCTTTCTTTAGCTCCCCAAATTCCCTGTCAGGAAACTTGGGAAAATATAAGATTTATAAAAATACACACTGTGTAAGATTTGATTGAAACAAGCAATTTGATTGAAATAGGCTTACTGATTCAAAAGGTGGGGGAAGGGATGGCTCTGACAGAGGCAGACAACATAATAACATAAGATGAGTTCCCTTAGGAAGAAAAGTCAAATAAAGAAATCCTGTTCTTTCCCAAACCAAAGAGAGAA
>WEIU01007999.1:45202-59761 GCA_013389925.1 Aegithalos caudatus | reverse complement strand
ACACAAAAAAACCCACACAAAACAAACAAACAAACAAACAAACAAACAAACAAACAAAAAAAAAAAAACAAAAAACCAACCCCAAATGAACAAAAATGGATAGACTGAGTTTCTGGTTCTGTAAATATGTACTTTTAATTTATGATATTCACCAACAAATATTTATCAATGTGTAGCAATGTCTATTCATGTGTCCTTTGGCAGGGGAATGCCAAGCTAGCTCTCGCTTCATGCCCATAATACTGTACAACACACAGCCATAAGTTCAACTTGACTTCAAAGGATTTCAATGTTTTTCTTTAAATGCTCAAATTTGTCCAAGTAGAGAGGTTTTCCTCACATTTATCTAAGTTGGAAAAATAGGTAAATAAGGCATCTTTATTTTCAAGCAGAAGAACTAAACTAAGGAAATGTGAAGTAGTTCCTTTCACATAACAGAAGCTATGTCTTTTACATCAGTTTCATGAGAAAGAAGTGTGAGAATCTGACAGAAAGGCAGTACTCTGATCATGTTACTAATGTGCACTCTGACCATATTACCAGGATTGTGGTGTTCCCAACAAAATATAGAGACCTTTGTAGCCTATCTACAGCCAAAGAAAGTTCATGTCCTTGGTTTTCTCAGAATCTTTTGTTCAGCTTAGAAAACCTCTTCCTTGCATATATCATGTGTGTACCACATTCTGTATGAAGATACTCATAATCTTTTTCACCACATTGAGCCTGTAACGTACCATACCATGCATCATCATGGCTAAAGTATTTCTGAAACACAAATTAGCTTGTGGAGAGATTGTGTAACTGACTGTATGACATTGTGCAGACATTCCCAGAAGCTGAGTCCTAGTTCATGCCATGAAGGACTGGAAAAAAAATATTTCGGTGTCCCTGAATTATGCATTCATTTAGAGCTGTCACAGTCATGTATTAATAGTTGTGCACTAATAGTTGACATTAATTGTAATAGGGAAAGCAGTTTAAAAAAATCACTGCTATGTATTGATAAACACCTGAATTCATATTGTCACTCTCTAAAAGCACTGCACACATAAGCTGATCTTATTTTATAACTTTAAATATATTTAAATAAATATTTCTATAAATCCTAGAAATCTTTTGGGGATTAGACTTAAATAATTTTTAATCTTTTACACAAGGTTATTTAGTGGGCTTAATTAGTTTATGGTAAAGATATATTGTAAGCACATATATTATTTTTAAATAGTGAAATTGTCTCAATAATACTGTGTGTAAAATGCTGATAGCAGAGAGATTCCATGTATGATTAGAATCAGACGTGTTTTCATGCAATGGGTGAGGAATTATTTTTATTTAATTTTTATCACGTCTTGCAGACATTTTTAACAACAATCCTTTAGGATAAAATGCAGTACAACATTTAAATATATTTGCCAGTGTGCTATGTTGTCAAAAGAAGATGAAAGCCTCCTCTCATATAAAAATCTATTCATAGGTCACTGCTTGTGCAAAATATAATTGACATATATATACCCTATTTAACCAGGGTTAAGTCTTATTCACCAATAAGGAATAGCACATACTTTATTGTGGGTTGGAAATATGTAAATGTTATTGTTTTTTCAGTAAATTTACTAGGCAATGATATATTCAAAATATACTAGAAACGATATTTTTTTTCTTTATTCAGAATATTTTCTTCTTTAGTTTTATTTATATAAGTCTATTTCAGGTCTCAGTGAATATATAGGAGGCTTTAGGCCTAAAATTACCTATAAATTATAGACTGTCTCTCTTATAGGTCTCCTTTCCATGAGAGATTAGCTGCTCACAAAACTGATTCCTGTCATCCATCATTGACTTCAATCTTCCAATGAAATAGACTCATTCATCACTATTATTTTGATGACATTCATCTCTATCTTTACCCTCCTGATTCTACTGGGGCCAATATGCTTCTAGAGTATTCATATTCATAAGATGTCTCAAAAGGGGTATCTTCTGCATCTCTATCTTCTGTTGATTGATCCTGGTAGTTCCAGTACTACTACTACTACTACTACTACTACTACTACTACTACTACTACAGTGCTCCTTATATGATACATAACCCCTGTTAAGTGTTAAGCACTCAACTACAAATACTGATCAGGACTGCAGTGTGAAACTCATCCGAAGTTCAATGAAATCAAATACCCAGTGTATTTTGAGAAAAACAAGATTCCCTAGTTTTATTTACATCATTTCCTACCTCTGAGGTATATGCTTGTTTGAATCCAAATATTAAATATAAATTTCAAAAAGACCTATGTTCAGGTTTTCAAAAAAAAAAATTTTCTTTGCTTAAATTTTGAAAGTAGTGCCATAGAGTGACAGTAAAATTTCATAGGAAATCCACATTCCTATCTCTCCCCAGATCTACACAGAAAATTAGTATGAAATTTCACTAAAAAGTTTTTGCAGCTTCAATTTTTATCAGAGTTTCTGTTAGTATATAGTTGTAAGATACATTGCTATTATTGTTGCTGTCTTAATGATATAAACGTGAAGCTGTGGCAGTAACAACTTCTTTGCACCATGTTTATGGCCTACCTATGCTGAATCTTTCAATACCTATACTGGATAGGTTAAAACTGAGAGAAAGTTGTCATTTAATTTTAGTTATCCTACAAAACTTTTCTTCAGTGCTCATATTTTTCCCATTGCAGTTTTGCTTTTATTGTTTTGTCTATCACAATAGAAACAACAACAAAAAGTTTTACAGAGTGGTATGAGAATTCATTTCACATTTAGACAAAATATTGCATATCCAAGTCAGTTTGTAGAAAATCAAGACGTTTCTAGTTCACATCTCATTTTTTTTTCCCAGAGGTGTAAAGTGACATTACTGTAAGTATAACATAGCACAAGGCATTTACACTACAGTCTTAAGTCTTTCTTACATTAAGGCCTTTATCACCTGACATGCCAGTTTTAAGCTTCCTAATACTAGCTCCTCACTGAGCATTTACCTAAATGATACCTCATTTGAAAATCAGCTGCATTACACAAATGAATCTGTAAACTTTTTTATCTTGTTCTAATAACTAATAGGAATTCTTCCCAGAACAGATCATGCAGAATAAGGATATAGAATTACCCCAGAACAGAGTTATCTGATTGTAGGATATTCTACTACAATTATATAGGTATTGTAGCATAACCTATTACAATGGAAAGTAGGAACTTTAAACAAAGAAATAAGGATAGAAACACATAAAAGAGTTTAAGGTACTTGCATATCTGCTGCTCAAGATCGTATTCTAAATTTGATGTTCATGAAGCAGGAGAACCTACCCAGGTAAAAAAGCAATAAAGTTTGCACATGACTCAGGCAACATGGCACCATTACCTATACTATGGATCTGCTATGGAGTGTGGGTCTTTCAAAAATCTCCAGCTTTATTTTATTCCTAGTAAAGGAATGTAAAGAATGACTTTTAACTTCTCCTATATTCTCACCTTGATGTGGTTTCTACACACTACTGAGGTACATGTACAAAAAGGTGAATTACACACAGGGTTTTGCTCTTTGCATGATCTCCTATTTTCTCCTGACAACATATCTTTATTTTCACCTTAATCTATTGGAGAATAATTATGTGACTCTTATGGCAGAAAACTCATTCCTGTAGCTTGTCTCCTGATAGAAGAGAAACCAAAATCAAAATAAATGGTGGAAAGTTACTTTTAGGTTAACTCCTTCTGGAGAAAATATTTCAGCAATTGTGATTTTTTCAAGTTGTTGAGACATTTGAGAAAAGTTGATTTAGAAATCCAGTCAAAGGCACAGTATTATGAAACTCTTACAGAGTTACACTTACATAGAAAGAATAAAGAACATTAACTGCAAGATGTAAAAACTTTTTTATTTTAGCATTCATTTAATATACTACATACCTGGTGTCTGAATATGTCTATGAAAGAATGTATTTGTGATGCTTCTTAAAGGTTTGGTGATCAATTTTTATACCTTCTTTAAGTTTTTTACATACCTCCCTTTATTTTTAATAGATTTAACAGATTTAATTTATTGGAAGTTTGAAGGTTTATAGATCATTTATCATGATTTATAGAGTTATTTTATGCAGTTACCAATCCTTACCATAGTTACCAGCATTAGTAGTTGTGCTATTGCAAATATAACTTCATAGATCATTCATCACAAGGTTGATGAGTGTGTAATATTTGTATTATTAATACAATAGGTTTGATTTTATTTGGTACAGTAATATTAAGATCCAAGTTCTAGTGAGCCCATCATTTTCTCATCAACAATGATGATGAATTAAAATTTAAAATTTAATGTCCAACTCACTTGAAAGTTTATTTTTCCTGTCTATCTTTTACATACTTACCATGGAATAAATTATAATCCCACTTGTACACAGTGTGGGTTTATTGTTTCAAATCTCTTCCTTTGATTAACTTGAGAGGCCTACGGTTGAAGAGAAAAATATATAAGGTTACACTCATGCAAGCAGTTGCAGAACTAGAATCAAAGGTTTGAAATTGTTTATAGACTCTTAAGGTTTTAATAACAGAATATTTAAAAATAGCTTTGGAAACATTCTCTAATATGCTATTTAATAAATATTCAGAATGTTAAAATATTTTTTAATTCTTCAATGTCATGCAAAAAAACCAATGAATTCAGAAGAGTGATAGTTTCATGTATACAAAATACTAATAAAGCTTAATTGCCAATAATTATATTTTACATTCTTTGGTAGTCACCATAAATACACTGGTTTTATTCATCTTGCATGGCAGTTTAACCAGTTTCTTTAATTAGTTATAATTCTACAACCTTGAAAATCATATTATTTTCATTTTTCACCATAGTTTTATTGTTGTATAATACATAGGAATCTAATTTCATATTACATTATAATTTTAAAAATTCATCATTTTTTAACAAGGGACAACATTCTCAAAAAATTTAGACTAAGGAATACTAATGTAGCAATAGGTACAGATGTAGATGCTGAATTATATGAAGATGCTAATCTTTCACTCTTCTGAAAAACTATTTAGAAGAGAAAGAGGGAAAAAATGAAACAACTAAAATATATTTTAACTAAAGGCACAGTTAACATCAGTGATTAGATAAAGATTGTCTTCCTTTTTATAGAGACAGAAGTTATTCTGAGCAACACTTTATTTTAAATAAGTGGACAAAATAAACTCTGTTGAGAATATTAACCCAGAAAATTAGCCTCCAGTCTTCAAAGTAAACTGATCATTCTCAGAGCATCATAAAATCATAGAATGTCCTGAGTTGGGAGAGACTGACATACTTCTTATTTTAGTGTAATTTTAATCTTAATTACGAGAATTATAAGATCAACTGAATCATATAAAGTAAATATTAGGGAAAAAATTAGATATTTTTATGAAGAATTTGTTTCTTTCTTGCTCCAGAGTCTTCCAGTAATATATAATATCATCTCTTATTTTTCTCCCTGACAATTTTTTTGCAAATTAATCCTCTGACATAAAAAATGTATCTTAAATTCTACATGGTGAAAATGATAGAAATTTTAATATAGCTGCCATATTATGGATAGTATGTTTTCAATTTATTTTATATGTAAAATAAAGATTCCTCTCCAAATTCCGGAAAATAAAGTAGAGCTAATGGTGTAAATTTTAATTTTACATAAGCAATTGATTAATATAACTTTAAAGAATTAGAGCTATTTAATGGGTTAGGAATCTGACAGAAGAGAAATTGAGCCTTCCCATTGCAATTAATAAAACAAAATTTTCAAACTTTTAAAAACTTGAAGAAAAAACACATCTCTGGTCCCAGTATGAATTTCCTTCATATCTCATCATATGAATTCTTGCATTTTGACATGGTTACTTTATTCTTCCATAAATTTTTACCTTCCTAATCCTAACACCCTGAAAAAATAAAGAATAAAAGGCAAAAAAGTAGAGACTAACTATTCCTCTTATGAGGGATGGAAAACTAATGTATCAAAATAGACAAGAATCCTAAAATGCCCATTTATAGTCAGAGAAACTTTTTGGGCTATCATTATTAAATATGCAACTTTAGAAACTTTGATCCATATTTATCTTCTGAAGTGATAGCTGAAAATATATATTTGGTTCAATTCCATCTGAGGCTGATCAGAGTTTTCAGTTTCAGAATAAGTTCTAGCTCATGAAAAAACCAAAAAAACAACAAAAAACCTTCAGCAAAGCAGTTTTTGAGGTGATTAAAGTTTTTACATTTCAATTAATTTTACTTCATTGTTCTTGTTGCTGTTCCCTACCATTGGACAATGCTAGAGCCTGTGCATTGTTTGAATTTGGTTAAGATTTGAACCTAATTCTAAAGCAGCTATATTTCTTCATCAAGTGGGTATGGAAACCTAGCACAATTCCTTAAGAACTAGATGTAAAATTGAAGATTCTCAGCCCCCTGTTCTAACCCATTTTTGGAATTTATCTTCAAATTTTCACTGGAAGATCAGCTGATCAAATAAAGCAGTCATGACACCGCGGTCCTGCATAATAAATAGATATTCAGACAGGGAGACTCACTCCCACTGAATTATCATCTTTGAAATTTTTTGATTGAACCTAAGAGAACAATAATATGCTTTACTGTCCTTGAGTGAATGAAAGAGCCACAGTACTCAAAGATTCCGGGAAACACACAGATATTCTTGAGTTTGCTGTATTGCTGGCACTTGGTCTTTTCCTTTGTTCCTTTATATGAAGAAATTCTGTGATCTGAGGATGAATGTTCTCTGCTTTCAGATATCACTGCTTAAACTGGATATTAACTAGTTACATCATATAAGGCTCCTCTTGCTGGTGGGGAAAGAAAAAGACATTAAGAATTATATGTATGTTACATTATTATATACACCAGAGCTAAAGCTCTAGTTGTGATGGCCTTTTGGATGAGTTATGAAAAAAGTTAAACAGGTGACTGGGCTGAGAAATTCCTCTTTTCTTTTTACTAAATTAACGTGAGTTTGTTTCTATTCAGTATTTTGTATTTCTTTGCAAGTTCTTTCTTTAGTAATGCCAGTCCTGCTTGATTAAAGCATAGAAATTCAAGCAAATGTTTTAAAAGCAAGGAAAGCACTCCCGATTTATTGCTCTTCTCTATCTTGAGACCAATTAAATTGCCCTAGGACTATACACAGTTACTAGAGAAAATTAATTTCCAGAGAGATGGAATTCACTTTTTTTTTTTTTTTTTTTTTTTTTTTTTTTTTTTTTTTTTTAAATCTGAGATATTACTAGGGGCTTTGTGTTAACAAGAAGGTTATTTGGGATAAATTTAAGAAACAATTTTATCCCTTTGTGGCACTCAGAAGCTGGAATTCAAATCTTCATTCCCTACATAACTCTGTGTATAAGAAAAAGAAGCTATAAATCAGAAATTGAACAGTTTGAGCAGGCAAGTATGAGGACCTGAAACTTGAGGAGACAAAAAGGACAGATCACAGACCAGATGATGTGAGCATAAGCAAGAACAGCACAAAAGTGATATAAGCACCTAGAAGTGGAGGGGAGATCACTTACCCCAGCGAGAAATGAAAATTACTCTCATGCATTATGAATGTCCCACAGATATGTGCAAATTACAGATTTTCTCAATGTACTTTCATGGTGTAAAGCTGTTTGACAAATGGATGTACCTATTAAGAGAACTGAAAGCACAGGACAAAATGGCCAAGAGTAGTGAGGGTTGTCTGGTAAGATAATATAAGAAGGTAAACTGGGAGCTGAGCATGGTAGCAGGGTAGGAAGGAGCACCTACAAGAAGTAGGGATGCTGAGCAGCAAGTCTGGGCTAGGCCCAGGTTCAGAAACAGGGATCAGATCAGACACAGCCCAGTGTTCACCCAGTAAGACTGCAGTGAAGAGCCAAATCTGAAGGCATGCCAGAAAGTCAAACCAGAGAGTCATAGCCACAGTCAGAGAGGTAAATCAAGAACAGTTGTAGTTCCACTGCAGCACAGACTGGGACCATTACTATCCTAGTTTAAATGCAACTGCCAGGCAAAGGAGAAGTTGGCCCTGGCTTCCAGTTCCCTTCACAGCAGCTCTTGTCAGTGAAGGAGCTGACCCTGAATAATTCATCCAGCTGAGCTCCTGGAGGGAGGATATCCCCAAGGTCCTTGAATCTTTTTACAACTCCCAGAAAACAGAAAGGTCTTAGTTTAAATAATAGCTCACATAGTTTTGTAAGTCTAAATATTCAAGGAGTTGGCTGTGGCTTTGGTATAGATTATTTAAACACAGTGAAAAAACCAAACAAATCCAAACCCTAAAATGAGTACCGAAAATGAGTCATCAGAAGGCAGATTACATATCTCTTGTTGAATGATATTCAGGCTATGTTTGGTGTATCCATTTCTGGTATACATATGCTACATTTGTATCATGACTTCAAGTATAAGGCTTGTTTTGATTAGTAGAAGTTGTTGAGCATCTTACACACAAACAACAAAACTTAGACCGAGTTCATTTTCTGTCAGCAAGAGTGAAGAAGTTATCATTGACTCCCTGTATTTACGTGTGAAAGTGAATGTCATGAAAGTAAGAAGACAGCAGCGTGGAATCTAAATTGTGATTTCATATAAGTAGAGAGGTTAGAGGAATGTTTCAGTTTCCCATTTTCATTCATGCAAAGTCGGACATAACCTAATGTACCCGTGCCAGCATGGGTCCTCTCTTGGGAATCAATTTCAGTTAGTTGAAATGAGAAGATGCAAACTAGCTGTCATTCTCTGTACACCTCCTTTCACTAACATGTATATCATAACATATGTAATGTCATTTAATCAAAACATCCTGTTGGTCACAAACTCCATTAAATTTACAAGCAATTTAAAATGTAAATAACCTATATCTAAACAATAAGTAATGTCCTAACATTATAGCCACATGTGTCTACCTTAGTCTACAGTGCTAAAGCATTTGTGACCTTAAAACATTGTGTTAATACCTTAATTGTAATTGACAAGGCAATTTCCTGTCTGGTGTTGTGTAAAAAATACAGAGCACCAGCCACCAACTTTTAATTGCCGTGTTAATTCTTCTAATTATAAGTGGCAACATAATTAACTAGAATATTGCCCCACAAATATGTCTTGTATTATTCTATTTTTTCCACCATTATAAGCATTGGGTTTTTTCATTCCATTCAATAAGTAAAACATTTTTGAAGTTTCTAGCATTATGCAAGGTTTTTTATCCACTGTGCCACATTAAACCTTTTTTGTGATATTCCAATATGATATGTAATCCAATATCAAATTTTCCCAATTGTATTTTTGAAAATTGAAGAATTTTTCAGAACCAAGAATCAGCTAACAAAAGCATCCAAATTCAACACCAGCTTTAGTAAAAATACTGTCCAGCTCAGCGTTTATGCTAATTACATTGTAACTTGTTCCATTAATCAGAACAAGACACTGGAATTAATAAATTTAATAAATTTTGGGTTTTTAGATTTGGTTCTAAGACAGGTGCAAGTAAACACTAATTAGCTTCAGTAATTAAAAATCCTTATTACTTTGTCTGAGTAACTTGTCTATATGATGTACAGACAGGAGTTTTATCCCTTAGGACAGTGATTGCTGTGATTTTTTTTTGTTCCCAAAGCTTTAGATTTAGCTGTCTCCATAGTTACAATGTACCTGAAGAGTCCTTGTCTCTTTCCTGGCTTCCTTTCCCTTCTGGAGTTTCATCATTTTTTATATCAGGAAGAACCTCACTGTAAGTTCAGCCACCATATCTGCCAATATATGAAATAATTTTAGCACTTGTCCTTCATGATAATCCAGAGCAATAATAAAAATATGTCTATATTTATTATATTATTAAGTTCTTACTAAATTTTCCCCTCATCCTTTACTCAGTCAATCTCCTGTAGGTTTGTAATCACTCTAGGACTTGGCCAAATGCACAAATAATGTAAGTTGGTTTGATTCCTTTCTTCAAAGGTTTACCTATCTTGATTAAAAATTGATCTTAGAATACAGAGTATGGCTTAGAATTTAGAAGTCTCTTTCTCAGTATTAACAATATTTGAACTCCTATATCAGAACAGTTTTGAAGAATGAAGGATTTAATAAAAATTCTTTCTGATTGAAGTTTAAGAAGAAACATAATATTCTTGAAATTTTAGTAGACTGACATATAAATTTGATTTCTGCCAAGATAAACAATGGTGATTTGAAAAATAAAGTCACTTGTTATGATTTTTGGATTTGGACCTCATCCAGCAGTGTACCATGTATGGTTCACCATGTATGGTACAAGGAATTTATTGCTGTTTCTCAGTATCAAAAAAGTTCAGGCTGCCATTGATTGACCTTTAAAAAGAAAATCATAGCTGTCTTATGAGTAAAAGCCTTTTTTTCCTTCTCACTTTCTCCATTAGTGTTCCCTGCATGGTTTCACAACAATTTTGAAGTCTGCCAGCATAAATCAAATGTTCAGTTGTCACAAGAGCACATTGATCTGATAGTAGAAATCCTTGATTAGAGTAATGCTTTATAACCATTAAGTCCCAATGAAGTAGTACAGGTGGTAGCCTACTAACCATCTGCATTTTGTATAAGTTATTCTAGAAACAACTGTAGAAGATAACAACAATGCTGAATTGTGCATTATTTCCTTTCTTTTTCTTTTCTTTAATTTTTTCTTTTGTTAATCCCCAAATAAATCACCTATCACACATTTGTCAAGTTGTTGGTGTAGTCCTTCTGTTGAGAAACAAGTACATATAGCTAGAAAACAGACTCATTACCAGATTACCTGAAAAAAATTATTTATAATTTCTACTAGTAAATGATCACTTATTTGTATTGGACACCATTTTTTTATTATTTCATTTTCCAACTGAAAGCAGTATCTTTTTTATTTACCTTATGCTTTACTGAGTCATCTGTCATGCTGTATTTTTATACTGAATTTCGACAAAATATTGTAATGCACTTCATGAATAGCAGTATTTCTTATAGTATTAGACAATTATAAATCAACTTGTCTTGAAGACAAGCGGTATCATTTTTATAAACACAGTCTTAGCCATTGAAATTCAAATTTTTGGGTAGAAAAAATGCTGAAGGACAGGTAGAAATGTTAAAATGTCATGACAGTATATTGGCCATTGTAACCAGTGAGAAAAAGAGAAAATACTAAAATTAAATGATTTAGAAACACTTCATTTTTTAAAGAAACTTTTTTTTTTTCTTTTTATAAATGTCATCTATTTCCCAATATTTCTTGTCACGCTTTGTGACCAAACTGGAAGTATTAATGTAAAATTAATGGATAGATTGTTTTTCTGATGATATTAAAGAAAGAGAAAGTATCCAATCTAATCACTTATTTTAATTAAATAAAAAACAATATAAGAACTGAATTTTGCAGAAATTATTTGTCTCGAGCATAAAAATGAATATTTTCAAAATAATACCCAAATTATAACTGTATTTTCTGAGTTATTAGCAAATAGGCCAGAGCTCAACCAAAGTCAAAACAATGTAAGTTTTGCAAATAAAAAACATGATTCACAGTTCTAACACAGGGAAACAAGTGTGTTACAAAAACGTTTTCTGTATCTACTAATTATATAC
Organism: Aegithalos caudatus; assembly: GCA_013389925.1. Taxonomy (NCBI): domain Eukaryota; kingdom Metazoa; phylum Chordata; class Aves; order Passeriformes; family Aegithalidae; genus Aegithalos; species Aegithalos caudatus. The sequence continues at coordinate 48,120 of WEIU01007999.1, read as the reverse complement.
TACATTAAACTTGCTGGGTTGTGAATTGAATAGAGCTGAGCATAGGAGCTAAAGTCTGTTCTTATTTATTTATTTATGTGTTTATTATTTATATTTCCTAGGAATATAAACACTTTTAAAAGGGATAGCTTGCAATAATCCTCTTTTATATATCCATGTGTGAGGTCAGCCAGCAACCCTTTCTTACTTCCAAGATTTTTCTGGTTCTTGATAGAAGTTGTGAACTAGATTTATTAACAAAGGTGATAGCATCTACAGTTCTACATGACTCATCTACAATTTCTAGATAAACTCTGCTAAAAATAATCTGACTATAGTGTGAAGCCCTTCACCCAGAGTGTCTTCTAAAATTTTTATAGAAATAAACTGTTTGATATTTATTATTTACTTATGTTTTCTGACAGTTCAAATTTCACAATATGAGCACTTGAAAAACAAAATAAGAAGGTCTTTTTTTTACATTTGGAATTATTTTTATCTATGTTGTAAGAAAAATTGTACAGACTTTCAAAGGTATTGGTATCCAGAATATTTTAAAATAGACTACAATAAGCTTCACATGACTAAGATGAAAATTTTTTGCAAGTAGAAAATTTATTTCTGTGAATTTAATTTTTCTACCTGTTTCATTAAATACTTTCAATTTTTTTTTTAGCTGTGAAATAATTGTGGAACTGCAAAGGTAATTCAATTTTTTTCTGCCTCTGAATAATTATTGGAAGTAATGATTAGATGGTTTTTATTTCCGTAATTACAAGCACCTGTTCAGTTACAGGTACCCTGCTTGCTATCATCATTTAGTAGTCATTAATAAGAAAACAACGTAAGAATGGATTTTGAAATTTCCTAGATTGTTTGTTTAAGCAATTCTGTCAAGATCCAATAATTAATTTAGACAGTATACATAATCTCAGGAAGAATTGCAGTGAAAAAAGACTACTGAATATATTGAATATATTGAATCAATTTCCTGGCAGTTAATAATTTATTTTCATTGAAAATTGCATTCAAATATATCTACAAATATATAATCTTATTTAATCTTAATATAATCAGGTAAATTGCTAAGTGACTCCATGTCTCAGATAGAGATGATGGCATTTACAAGCAGAAAAGAATGACTGTTTAAGAAAGTTGGAGGACTTTTTAAATCAGAAGGAAATACCAAATTGCAGAATGTCCAAAAAGGCTTGACAGGAGAAAGAATGTACAGCTATGGTATTTCCATGAAAGATATTGAGTTTTCAAATGTTTATCACACCCTCAAGTCCCCAACAGTGCTTCTCCTAGTGACTTCTTCTCACAGCCCCAATCCAGGTGCAGCATCCTGCCCTTTGACTTGTTAAACTTCATGAAGTTCTCACAGAGCCACTTCTCAGGTTTGTCCTGGCCCCTCTAGATGGTATCCCTTCCCTCTGTTGTGTCAACTGCACTGCTCAGCTTGTGCCACCTGCACTCTTGCTGAGGGTCTACTCCATTTCACTCTGTGTCACTGGTGAAGATTTTGAAGAGGACCATTCCCAAGACAAACCCCTGAGGACACCACATGTTACTGGCCCCCACTTGGATGTAGAGCCATTGACCACAACTTTCTGGCTGTGTCCATCCAGCTTAATAATAAGCCTACAATTTCTACTGATTCAGGTCCCCTAAAAATACCAAAGAAATGTCAATGTCAATTCATCGTCAATCAAATAGCTTTACAGGTCAGCTCTGGAGATTAATTGCAGACATCTAGGTGAAATGAATGTTACTTCCATCACTGACTAAAATTATTCTATGAAATGGGAGGTATTGTGAGTAACTCACGTATATCTAAATAAATATATGAGTTTGGTATAAAGATTAAAGTTCTGATGTGGAACAGCAATTTATTCCAAGAGTAATTACACTAAATCAATAGGAATTAGACACCTGTTTTCAACATCAGAAACTTTCCTCTTCAATCCATCATATAACACATTTTTTGTTACCCCAGTACACTGTCTCAGGCCTAGGTAAGCACTACATACATCATATCAGACTCTCACTATGGAAATCAACCACCTGGTTATGTGTGTATTCTTGAGAAGGGAATTAGTCCAATTGTTTACAAAAATTAATACATACATTTTTGTTCTATCAAATATTTTCCAGTGCTTGTCAACCATGTTTTGAACACCTATTTGATTGTCCCATTCTAGTTCTGAAACTTAGTTTAATTTTTTTTCTGTCTGCACTTTCCCTGCAACTCTGGCTCTTGTTTTATTGTTTCTTCTGGCTCTGTTGATTTTATTTTGAAAAAAATAATTTATCAGACTTACTGGGCATGCCTATGAGTTAGGGAAGACACGAGTTGTGTACTGCCTAGGGCCTGTCAACAAAAAAAAAATAAATTAAAAAGCCTCAAATGGTAAGTGAGATAAGTGTGAAGGTATTGCGACATTTTAAAGTTTGTAGTAGTTATTTTTGATGCTGATAGCAACTGTCATTTGAGTTTGAGAGCGTGACAGAAAACTTTTATGTTTTCTTTCTGTGCCATAGTCAGTAAAGAAGGAAAATGATCTTTCCTTGAGCACATTAAAACTTGATGTTTGACATGCAGATGTGTTTACATACAAATGAGTCAGTAGCCACCTTTGGATCCTTAGGTTAGAAATGTTTGGTTCAGTTACTTGGGCAGGCAGTGACTTTGGCTGGCAGGGCCCTAGGTGTACCTCCTCCAGACAGTGACAATTTACTACCTGTGCTACTGTCACCTCAGCCCACAGCAGTCACTGCTGTCTTATTTGTTCTGCTGGTGGAGATGTCATTTCTGATCTATTCTGATCTATTCTGATCTACGCTAGTTTTAATTTCCTTAAGAAAAAAATATATATTCATGAATTTTTTCTCATAAAGTATTGAATGCTTAAAAATATTATTTATTAATTACTGTG
>WEIU01007999.1:10328-27533 GCA_013389925.1 Aegithalos caudatus | reverse complement strand
AAAAAAAAATCTGGTTTTATTTAGTATTTTAATTTTTTTTTCACTTCTTTCCAGTCGAATGTTTCATTTTGCAATTTTTTTAAAGTGGTCCAGGAGTTACAGGATAGTATCACCTGATAAAGAATGTAAGTCTATTACTCTATGTATATCTGTGTCTGTTTGCAACAAAATGACAAATGGACAGGAATTTAGTCTCTGAAAGTTCAATAAGCTGCTGTTGTCCTGACATAGCAAACTGTTTACCACAAAAATCCTCTTCATCTATCACCCAGACCCAGTCTTTGCCTGATTCTAATTCTACTGATGTTGAAATCTGAAGCCCTTTGTGAGTCATTTATCACACTTATTAAAATGTTCCATTGTGGATTAGAATAGCAATTCACTATTACTTCAGAATGCTGCCCAAGGGCTATTCTATGCAGGAAATTCTAATGCTTTATTGAAACAGTGGTTTGGTATTAATAAATGATTCTTTGCAAAGGCACTATGCTTTCAATTGTGAAAAATGATGCTGGCATTTCAAAGCTGCCATCACTGCCCAGTATTATGCAAATCCCCTTACTTATTACTGCATTTAAATCTGGCCTAAATACTTCACAGTTAATATTTTAACAAGTATATGTCAATGGGATTATATAGAAAACTGTAAGTAAGGAATGGCTTTCTGCTCACTGAACTATAAAGAGTAGTTCAGTCCTTTGGAACATAAGTGACATAAACTTAAGTAATATCCAAGGGAATATCCTTTCCCTATTAAAATGAAATAATTAGAAAAAAATTCATTATTATATTGCCAAACAGTTTAATTTTGTTTTTTGAAATCCAAAAACTCAGTGGGAGCAAAATAAGCCTATGAAATAGATTCTGAATCATTTCTTAAGTGATTAACTCTGCAAATACATTATGGTAACAGTAGATCTAAGGTTGAAAAAAAATTACTCTTTAGACATTTTGTTTTATCTAAAATATATATCTGTATGTATATTATATCTATAATATACAGCTGTACAGCCTGACTTTCATTCATGTACAAAATATGCGTTTATTCAGCAGAATGAATATATTCGTATATTTAACTGAATGATACATGTTCCTTTTTGAAGACTGTCCTGGGGCGATTTTGTGATGCTGTATTGTATTTGTATTCCCAGATTCTCTCTGTTTAGCCCAGAAATAAGTTCTGCACCTTTAAAACTAGATCTGAGAGTGAAAGTGGGGAGATGGAGGAGCAGTGGATTGTCTGAGGCAGCTGTATTCCAAACATAATGAGAGCTTCAGCTCTCTCTCTTGGTTCTTGTCTGCAGCACACACAGGGAGTGGGAGAGACCTCTCCTTTGCTTTTTGTTAGGTTTTTTTTTGCTACATGAGGCAGAGAAGTGTCCTGGACTGTGGCTTTTTTTTTCTTGGAACTGATCACCTGTTCTGGACTGAAAACCCAGAAAAACACCAGGAGCTCACACCTGTGGCCCACCAGTCCTGGATGCTGCATTCCAGTGCAGGATGGACTGATGAGAGATTGAGTGAGCTGAGCTACAGCCCACAACAAAGGACTTTCTGAATCTGCTGTCCCTTCAGAACAGCAAGAGGTTCCATTGTTTAATATTATTAATTTTCTCATGTTTGTGAATAACTTGCTTGTTAAATAAACAGTTTTTTCCACTTTTGTCCACGGAGATTATTCTCCTGAAGCAGTTGAGGGGGCTGCTGAAATCTGCTTTTATAGAGGAGACCACTTCAGAATTTTCCTCCTAAAATTTGTTCTAAACCAGGACACAGAGTCCCCTGATATTGCTTGCTGACTTTGCTTGTGAAAGGTGTTCAGAAGAAATTGTGACTCTTTAAAAGATTAGTTCTGTATACTTAATACTTTATTTAGAAAAATACTTCAGCAGTTAGGCTATGAGATCCAGCTTTCAAATTCTGAAGCTATTTTTTTTTCTGCAGTCTTGTACCGCATACATGACTGAATCATTTCGAAAGAGATTTTCAAGACCACTTATATAACTTTCATGTTCCACAAAATGTCACCTTTGTGCCTTGCTCTTCTCATTTTTAAAATGAGATCAGTAGCACTTCTCTATCTCACAAGTGCTTCAAGAAAAAATATTGTAACTGTTCTAAAGGTTTCAAATACTATATGTAAGAAGTATATAAAAATACCTAGGATCAATAGAATCATATAACTTAAATGAGATTGCAATTACTTAAACTCCTTCAAAAAACATGTGAAAAATTATTCATTACAGCCCACATTCATCTCAAATGCTTCCAAAAAGAGAAGGTCATGGAATATGACACTGAAATATGTTCTTTAAGATGAGTTACAACAAAATTTGTTTTGAGGAATATTCGTATGTAAATGACAGCATTTCAATGACTGAAACAGAGAAGTGAAATCCTCAATATAGCCATTCTAAATCATTATTTTAATCGAAAAATACAAATATTATGTATATATCTCATAATCAAGATAACATATGCATAAATATATCTGTTTTGTGTGATTCAGTTTTTTACATCAAGTGACAAATACTATTTTTCTCAATCAGAAATACATATCTACAATGAAAATACATCATTGCTATACTGCAAAGGTAGAATAAGAGAAAATCCTGTTAGCTGGTAGATTACAGTCTTTATAGTATGGTATGCATTTAGAAATGCGGATGTGTAAGGAGAGGAAAATTAAAAAGCTGAGTAAAAATGTGTTGGGGGTTGGATTTGTTTCCTTTGTTCTTATGGATTTTTTTTTGTCTGGGTTGCTAGGGAATTGATTGCTGGGTACTTATGGGTCCTTGACCAAAACATAAGGTGGTCAAACACGAATTTTGGGGCTGATGCATTCTGATAATGAGCCATTAACACTCACCAATGACACAACTCATTATATCATCCCACTGTGAGATGCTCCACCCAGTGAGGGGTATCCCAAGCATTCCTACCTAGATAAAAGGGAGAGGTGGGAACATCAAGCATCCTGTTTTCCACTGGATTCCTGGAGGAATACTGGACCCATCTCGCCACCACTGGACTTTCTAGGGGACCATCTCTATTCCACAGAACTGCATCTGTTACTCCAGAAGGATTCATCTGGACTGCTTCTAACACCCTGACCACCAGGGTGTCAGGTCACATCCCTGACTCTGTCAGGGTTTTTCTAGGTTTTCTGTTTGTTTTATTTGCGTGGTTTTTCTGTACTACTACATTTGTATTTTTAATATTCCTAGTAAAGAGCTGTTATTCCTATTCTCAAAACTTTGCCTGAAAGCTTCTAATCACAAAATTATAATAATCTGAGGGAGTGGGTCAAAGGGAACTTCCAGTTTTTTGCTGGCAGATACCTATCTTTCAAAACCAGGACACAAGGTTATATGAATAACATTATATTTAAATAACAGAAACAAGAAGTTAAGAAATCATAATGATGACTTTAACCTTCACTTCTTGCCCCTTAATGTAGTTATGCCTTTTTGTACTTTTAAGAAAATACATGACTTTAAAAAATTTCCTTAATAAATAACTGAAGTTTTCTGCAGATCAAAAATAGGATTCAGTTCCCACTGGAGCAAGTGAGAAGACTCTGCTGTCCTCAGCTTGCCTCTAGCCAGGACTTAAGCACTGGAATTGTGCACAAATGAATTGTGCCACAGGATTTCTTCTGGAACCAACCAGGCAGCCTAGGTCATGGGATAAGTATGGAGAAAAGCACTTACCTTAACTGCCAAGTGCCCTGGATACTGGAGTCATCTGCAAATGTCACAAAAGAAGAGAGACAATAAGTAATAAAAATCCAAAGCTGCACTACAACTAGAATACTTAAGCAAATGTTCTCATTTGCTACTCAATGTTTAAGCTGAGACTGAGTGCTGAATTTTGTCTATGCAAACAATATTTTTCTAAGGTAGTGATTGGACCAGCAGGAGAATCTCTGCTGCCATACTGTACTTAAACTCTCATGTCAGATATGAGGAGCTCTGAAACCATGGCTTGGGCACAGTGAAAAGCCTTGTACTTAGCAGCTTTTTAAACCCAAATATTTCCGTTGGTTTTACATAATAGTGATATTAAATGGCAATCTCAATAAAACTGCTGTTGGAAACATTAAATAAATTAATTTTGCATTTAGCTTTTAGTATTTCTGGTTGCATCTTATTTTCAATACTGCTTGAATTATTACTGGGGAAATAGATTTCATTTTTATTCTGAACTTTTGTTCTTTAATTGCACTCTGAATTTAAATTCCAGTTAGTGGGAAAGCTCTATGATGTCCTGTTGTGAATAAGAGATTATACTTTCTTATATGTTTTCCAGTTTTACCAATGCTTAAGAATTTTAAAATTTACTACCCTAATTTGGTCAGATCAGTGGTCCATATCAGTCTCATTCCCTCCTGCAGATAGAAGGATATTATATGTATATCAGACAATGGCAAGAGGTGGCATTTAGGAAGAGCAATTAAATCCAGCCTTCTTCTGCAGGTCATTCTTCATGGAATCTTCCAGATGTTGGATGAGTTATTTGCAAGTTATTTCCTTTATCTAATCTTTTTATTATCAGTTAATGGACTGATTAGTTTAATTTTTCTTAACCTGCTGATGACCTTGATATTGATGAGCTGGGATGGAAACAGGAGCTGAAGAATACAGGCAGTGCCAGTAGCTCCATGTGCTGCTGCAGTGGGAGCTGCACATGGGGCTCTGGCTGGCTGTACCCTGAGTCAAGAAACCTTGAGCTGCCAAATCTTTTGCACATCAAATGGCACGGGGACCTATGGCCCAGCCAGGGTCCCTCTGTGGCAGCACCAACTTGAGCCATCTGTGTGTTACTGTGCTGTGAATAAATTGCTTTGTGGAATGAGATATGAGGTTGTGCCAAAGGAAAACTGGGATCAAACAGGTAGGAAATATGGTCTGAGTGCATGTGAGTGAAGTGTGTAGGGAGAAAAATGAGGCACTCGTTGGCCCATTGAGGCTGCCTGCTGGGAAGGCGCTTTGGTCCCAGAAGTTGAAGTCTCTGGCACCAGGAGTGTGGCTACCTGAGAGCTGTAAACGGTCAAACTGGGAAGTTTCCTCAACATCACATTCCAAAATTCACAGCTATGCATGGAAAGAAATATTTTACTTCTTCCAAAAGTCAAAATGAAGGACCAAAAAAAAAAATCAGATAAGGAGTTTGGCTACAGGATAGGCCGAAAATTCCAGGTTGGGCAAGTTATGAATGTTATATGCAGAATTACTAGCTTTGCTAAAATAATCTATTTTACCTACCTGTCGATCTAGTTTTTGTCTAACCTCACTTTTATTTGTTTGACTTTTTCAGATACTTGATTTCAAGGTCAGAAACTGATATGTCTCTATTTAGAATACTTCACACTTACCCTATAACTGTATATCACTGCTACTAACTATGTAGAAAGATAATATTTTTGCTTTAAATACAGGCCTAGGGAGTTGTTTTCCTCTTAAATTTAACTCTGGGTTATTTCTGACCTTGTTATGGGTGTAGCATTTTATATTCACAGATCCTTTATACCTTTTTTACTGCTGACTGTTCATAATTTGGTGCTCTTCTGTGAGGAAGCTTAACTGATTTCAATTTTTTCTTTTATTCATCTATTAGAAGATGAGTTTTTATAAAGCAGGCTAGTTATGGTTCCACTGGTAAGGTGAAGTGCCAAACTATTTCTTTAAGTCTTTCAAAATAATGCTTCTAGAAAATACATATTCACAGAAGTGCATAGAAAAAATCCTGTAAGACATATTGTATTCTGGTAAATGAAATTCTGGTAAAATCTAAATGCTTCACAGAACTGTACCAATTTTGTTATTACTTAAGTTTTGGAAGAAAACAATCTAATGACAGAAAAATACATCCAATGTTTATGGCTTTGAAATTAAAGAGCTAAATTATCTCTCTTTGAAATAATCATCCATATATTCATGGTAAAACAGTTTTTATAATATTAAAATGAAACATTTTAAAAGTACCCAAGATGTTTTAGCTGGAGAAGGAAACTGATGATTATTAAGAATCCTGCTGTAAGTCAGATAAAATAAATGTTAAAATTTTGAATTCCTTTAATTAAATGAAATTTATGTTGCATGTACAATTGCATTCCAGTCAAAATGACTTTACTTTTATCTTTCCTTCCATTACTTCCTCATATTTCCCTTTTGTCTGCTGCCTGTCATCATACAATACAGTTCCCAGCTCCATTAAGGCCAAATCTTCTGGGTTTTTTTTTTAAAAGACAACTGTATGAACTTCACTATTATTTATCATCCACAGCAGTGCCATGGATCTGTAACAAACATTTGAATTTTTGGAAAATAAAACAGTAAAGATGTTAGCAAGATGAAACATTTTTTACTATGCCTTATGCTTTCACCTCTTCCAGAGATCATTTTAGGCAACAAATCTGCTTTTCTTTGCTGCCTCTCTTTGGTTTAAGAGTTCATTTCAAGAATATATCTGTCTGCTTTCCTCACTTATATTGTATAAGGGCTCATTAAAACTGAATTTGTCAGTGTTTTTTCTTGTATCACAATACACTACCTCATTTAAATTGGAATGCATACTCCTTTCTTCCTAGACTCCCTTCCAAGACTTCATACTATATAATGAATGATTTTTTAAAGGGTAATTTTACCATTTTTAGTATCTAATGGGCCTACATTCTGAAACAAGTAAGAAACTAAAATAACTTGCTTCATAGCACACAAGGATGGCATACTGCAATACAAATCACTGTCGCTTCTCTTCCATTCTCTCTCTTATAGTATCATTGCTCTTTATATTAAAAATGTCTGCAGAAAGATTTCTCTTTCAGTAACAGTCTAAGGTAAATGAGATTGAAGGATACACCATACATACACCCCTTTGATGGAGGGAGTAGACTGACTATTTAATTTTAGCTTTGTATTCTCTTATGCCTCCCTTTTTATTCAAATATCCTTTCAAGTGTCCAACAATTTTGCAAGCATTCCATATATTGCAAGGTACAGCTGATAAGCTGTTATGTCCTAAACCAAGGTTTAGTAGAATAATCATGAGCATATGATGTCACCTGAATCCAGATTCCTAGCTCCTTGGACGATCTGAAGCTAACTTCTGTTCCTTTTGTTTTTTCTTGTCCCCACTTCCCCCAATTAGAGAACTAACATTCTTATTTTCTTCTAATTCCTTCAAAAGCATTGTAAAAATCACATCTTTAAGAGGAAAACTGTCATTAGAAAAAATTCACTTCATAAAATCTGAAACTGTTCTCCAAAATATTCCCTGAGCCATCCTTGGAATCATTGGTTTACTTTCAAAGAACAGAGATTAAGACCACTACCTACTCCTTCCCTGATACATATATCCTATCTAGAAAACTCTGGGCAGCTTTTACTTAAGCAAGAGGAATTGTGCTTTTTTTTATGGGTAGGATTGGATGGTTTTGAAACACTATAGGAGATTTTTCTACAATATTCCAAACCCAACTAATCAAGTAACTTAAATTTCAAGTAATACAAAAACTGCTTCATTATTATTCCCCATTCTTGCTATCCACAACTGTGGAAATAAACTTGTTTGCTTTCCTTCTTTGTTGCTCCCTGGGAGACATTTAGGAGATTATCTGTCTGAAACAGGGAATTTCTACCTCAGCACAGGAGAAAAAAATCGTACATATTGCTGAAGCAAATGGATTTCTGGGAGGGAAGGAAAATCTGTTAGCTTGTAAGTTTAGGAAATAGGGACTATGAGTTAATAAGCTTAGGGGGTAAGGATATATCCTGGGAGCAAAGAGATTTATGAACACCTGCCATGGAAGGATTTGTGAAAGCGGATGAAACACACAAAAAATGATGATGGATGAGGGGTGTGGTAGAGGAAGAACAATAGGGAAGAACTTGAGTTCCTAATATAATATTTAAAGGTAAACTAACAGATTCCTAAAGAAAGATGAGATGGGTAAATATTACTATGGTGTATACACATACATATCAATAAAATGCATATACATATGCAGAATAATAGTGTGGATAAAAGAGAATATATAAAATGAAATTGTAATTTTCAGCTTAATTAAAACTTTAGGATACTGAACAGAACATTTCACATTTATCTCTAGTCCAGCTAAGATAATATTTCCACTCAGCCACTGGTATAAGAAAGGATCTGTATTAATAACACATTTATGGCTGACAAGCAAGAAAATTTTTTACCATTTCTGCCTTTCTCTTGGTGTCATTCTCTCTTACCAGTGTGATTTTGGGTCCTAAAATCAGTGGTTTTAGTCTTCCCATGGGGAATGAAGAATAAGCAGACTACAAGAGGCATTGGCTGCGTCTGCAGAGAAGCGTGATGTTCATGGTGAAACCTTCTACCTCTCCAGGACTTGAATCCTTCTTTTATTGGTTTCATATCTTCTCAGATCACAGTCTGTCTCCTTTGCATTTTTCCTAGCTGCAGGTTGGAATTGCACAATGCCTTCTGAGACACAATGTAAAAAAATGTTACATGTTGTTTAATGAAAATTTTGATGAGTCATAGGTGGCACTGACAATGTTTCAACAGAAACAATTGAAGTAGTGCTTAATTGGTACCAGTCAGCTGTTTAAACAAATTAAAAGTATTTTAAGAGGGCCAAGGCAATCCGTTTTACCAGCAATGGCAAAAGTCCTGTTTATTGGGGCACATTATACATAATCTCATATGATGTGTATATTTTCATAAAAAGGACATAAACTTAGAGTTTGAAAGATTGATGGCTCCATAATGTATTTTATTTAGATTGTGTGAAACGACTTGTGGGATATTGAAATGAGGCTGAGATAGCAGGAAAATCAAGTAGGTAAGCAGAAGCGGTTTTATACATGGTTTGAGCTTAAAGCTTTCACATGCTGTGTCGTCCCATATTTACTATTTTTCTTAACTCAGATTTTGAAAATTTCAATTTCAATTTTATTTTTACATTGGTATGCAAAAGAATATTATATTTCCTCATGCCAGTACAGCTTTATACAGAGGTATAATTCTGTATATCTCTACTTCTAGGTACAGTAAATAGTGTTTAATTAATTGTAAAAATCTTTTTTCAGTAATAACCTAATCATTCAGATCTATAGGCAATATATTCCTTCAAGATGTTTTAAATTGCAAATTATGTTCACATTTTAAATAGTTTTTATTAATCTCCCCACTTTGCTTTTGTTTATCTATTTTTAAAAGCCAGAATATTATTATAGTTTAATGATCTAAGAAAATCATTGGGTTGGACACCAACGATTATTTGGAGTTTTAAACAGTCCTACCTGCTTCTGTAGTTCTGCAATGTCATTTAAGAGGGTAAGTGGGAAAAAGAAAACTACCTTCATGATTTAAGAAACAGGCAGTAGTTTGAAACACAGGTAAATTTGAGGTAAATAATGCAACAGAAAAGCCTTTCACAAAGCCTCATGAACAAAATATGAAACACCTGTGATTGTGTGACTTTCAAGGCCAAATCTGATGGTTAAATTCAGTTCTGTCTTGTGGCCATGTAGGCAAATTCTAGCTGTCACTGAAAGTCAGTCAGATGAAGGGCTATCTGCTCTGGGTAAGAATGAAAGTAGAAATATTACTTTAGAAGGGAGTCTTATGTAACCTGTACAGGACATAATTTACAGTTATGTCTAGTAGTTTTGAGCAATCTAGAAGGATGGATAGAGACAGCTTTGGTTTTGAGAGAGAATCAGTTCTAAAATTCCCCAACACCTCTGGAAGTAGTGGGAAATTGTTCCAAAATTACCCACAGGCTAGTAATTATACCTCTTATGGAGACAGAGATTGTTATCTTTTCTCTTTCAAAATTTCTGTGTAAAGGTAATGTTTCAGGTACTAGCAGGTGATTGTCTAGTGATTAGAAAATTGTTAGCAAACAGTACGGCAGAAAGACAAATATAAAGTTGTTTTCAGCCTGTGGTGTTTAAAGTAGACTTTTTTTACCAGTCTATTTCTTTTTCTTAATTATCCAATTTTTCTCATCTAGCCCATATTTTTTTCTCCACCATCAAAGCTACATGATTGCATCGAAGACAATCATGACTTACTAACCAAGAAGGGGAAAGGAGAGCAAGATAAAACCAGAACAAGAATTCAGTGAACTGCTTGAGATGTTGAACCTGGAGGAAGTTTTCCTTTGAAAATTCTCCATTTGAAGAATTACAGTTCTTCAAATAATTTTCCTGCATTTGTATTTGTATTTTTGAATATAAAGGTAGGTCTGGGGCTATGACCTAGATCCAGTGTCACAAAAACATCCTTGTCTGGACATTTTCCATGTGCTCTTTTCCAGCAACTCTGAATTTATTTTTGTTCCCCATAGCACTATTTTAACAGAAATAGAGAATATCTCTTCATTTCAATACTGTAACACTAAATTTGGAATAATCACTCACTAATCATATTTCTACTACAGACTAAAGGCCAAAAGTGTTAGGCATGATCATGAAGAGGCTGCAACTACAGCTGTGCAAAACACAAATATAGTATTATTATTATTGTAATCAAGAAGCATATTTTATTATTATAAAAACCAAATTCCTATGCATGTTTGTAAAGTTCTTCTTAAATTGATGTACATACATGATTGCAATCATATATTCATTTTCTCCCCTTTTTAAGGGACCACATAGAAACTTTTCCTCCATTATAAAAGAAACATGTTTTGTTGAAATAATTTTTCCATAAACAAATCCAAGAGTTTACTTCCTCTCCATCTGTGTCTAAACTGAGTCCTGATGGAGCTTCAGGAAGAATGAAAACCTATAATTCTTTAAAATGAAAATGCTGATATAATGTTTTAAACAGAAGTTACAAAATCACAATTTAAGCTAGTGAAACCTTGATTTTTAATTCAAAATAACATTCTTACACTTCAACAGTATCTCAGGTTTTAGAGCAGATTAGAACAAATGATGAAATTTGAAAAAATTCAAATTTCATTATGAGAGTCTATGGGTTTTAAGGATGAATTTTCACCCTTGGATAGAAATCTATTTTTGAGATCTGTATTAACTGTAGATTCCACCATTTTTACCACACCACTCCAAAAATATATTCTCATATATGGTATTATAAGTTATTGCCTTTGAAGCATAACAAAAGCAATATATCTAAATGTATGATAGAAAATTGTCAGCTTAATGAGCCCAGGAATGGCAACAGGTGCAGTTGTTTCCTGTTTCAAAACATCTTAAAAGCAGAAAATTTAATAAATATATTTTTAATGATACTTAGCATTTTGGGTTGCTGCTGAATACTCATTTCTATGCATTTAAGATGGTATGTTATCATCGATTTTCATTAAAATTTTCTATTAAATTTTGCAGCATTTACCCTTTCTCAGTTCTCTACTGAAACAGCAGCAACAGAAAAGACAAAATAATATTTCTGTTCACCAAGAAAATTTGGACTATTATTACTCAGATTGATATGCTTCTCAAGATATTGTGGCTAGTTTGGTAGCAAAAACAATTCAAATTAGGATGGTTTTTAAAAACTTATAATTTGGTCTTAATGACCTCTTAAATATACCTGAAGGAGGAAAAAAAAGAAGAATAGTAGATTTTAGTTCAATTTTGAATTGGAAGATAACACCAAATCATGTCTACTCCTCCTCAGGATAATGTATTTTGGAAGTCTAGGAGTTCATACATTTGGTTGTCATGGATTTGCACAGTTAGGTGTGCAAAATCTTTGGTAACAAGAAAATGGAATATGGAGTAGTGTGTTTAGATGCTTGTTTGCAATAACGTCTCACCTGCTGTGTGCAAAAGATGTTTTATTTTTGAAATTACTGATATATCATATCTTGAAGAAATATGTTTCTTACAAATATAAAAATTAACATGAAGTGTCGCTAGTTGTCTTGCAGTTTATGCTTACTGCAATCTATGCATATTGAAACACATTATAACTATGTATTATTAAACACAATGCAAGAAAGTCTAAACATCATTCTCAACTTTGCAATTCTTTTGTACCAATTTACAGAACCTAAGAGAAAATGCTACCACTCCAGTGTTCAGATCTGCAAAGCAGTGACCTGCACATAGTAAAAAGGATAACAGAAATTATTTTCTCATGTACATTAAAATTGTATTTTCTCAAAACCTAGGAGTCACTGAACCATTCTCCTCATCTAAGTGCAATTTATACAACAAACAAAGCCTGAAGAAATTGTTTTAAGTGAAACTGCATCTTTTACCAACAATTCTTCTGAGAAACAGAAATGAAAGTAGATATACATTCTGACCTGGTCTGAGAAAGAGAAAAGAGAGTTTTAGTCAAGAAATATACAAATTTTCATTGTAAAAACAAAACATAACAAAGCATTCATTGCATTAATAATCATCTTAAGTACTTATACTTAATATTACTTCATGAGCGAATATGAAAAGGTAATAAGAATCTTGCAAGCTTATGTGGATCCCATGGCCTGGCTTATCAGCCCCAAAGGACTATAAAGCTTTAGTTGATACTAGTGCAGAGTTTGCTCTGATGTCATCAAGATATCTAGGGGCAAAATCTACCTCTGTTTCTGGGGTGACAGTGGGATCCCAACAGCTGACTATACTGGAAGCTGAAGTGAGCCTGACTGGGAACAAACAGCAAAAACTCCCCTGACTGGTGACCGGTCCACAGGTCCTGTGCACCATTGGCACTGGTTACACCTCAGGAAATACCTCAGGACAGGGCATTTCAAGGACCCAAAAGGGCATTTTTGTGTTTTGGGATAGCTGCTGTGAAGACAGAGGACCTTAGAGAGCTGAATACTTTGCCTGGTATCTTCTGCAGAAGGAATCCAAAGGGTGGAAGAAGCAGATGCCAATCCCTACCACAGCTCGCATTGTTGGCAGTACCACGCAAAATCAGAATCCATGATACCCACACACAAGATGATTTGTGAACTGGAGAGACAGGAACTGGTCAGGAAGATTGACTCATCCCTAATACTCGTATATGGCCACTTCTGATCACTGAAAAAAGACCAATTATTAAAATTCTAAAGGCTGTAAGTGACAGACAATTTGCTAGCCTTTAATCACATCATAAAACTGACTCATACAATTTTAGAAAGATCATGCGGGGTCAGAGACTTAGTGTTAAGAAAATGAGTTTATCAAGTGTCAATCTTTGTCAAATGTCAGAGTACTTAAACGCCTGAAATGTAGTTAAGCACAAAATGAGTTTATTTTAGAAATGCTATTTAAAAGACTCCATAAAATATGAATTCACTCATTTATTAGTTATTATTATAATAAAATATCATTATTAGAATAATTATTAATAATAAAATATTATCATTAGTATTACTATATTATATTAATATATTACTATATTATTATTAATAATTTATTTAATATCAAATAGTTTAAATTACTTGTAAGTGATATAGTCGTTACTTGAAATAAAATGCATACATTTTTAGAAAGAAACAAAATAACGTAGAAAGAAAACATATATTAACATAAACAAGAAAAATCAAAACCAACATATCTCATTTATGGAAATTAGTCTTTAAATAGTAAAAAACTATTGATAGAGTCCAGCCTGACAAATCATTTATTATTTTCGTTTTTATTAACATACTAATTGCTGGGTGCAAATAAAACTATACCAAAGTACTACCTCTCACAGATATTATAAAAAACAGTATTTGAGAACTTATTTTGAAAATCCGGTTGGAAAATTTCAACTGCAGAAATTGTGGTCACAACCTTCAAGCAAAAGAGGATTTTCCTCTCACATTATAGCTATTCATTGTGCTCTATACAAAGTAAAAAGAAAAAGAGACCTATTAGTCTGGCATATACAGGCTACCAAACTTGAGAATCTTGTTTCACGAAGAAATTTGGCAAAACAAACAGCTTTCTGTTCTACTGGTATTTTTCACATATGGCAAGTGTGACAATAGAGTATGCAGGGAGGGCAAAATTCATTATTAAAATCCAAGATATGTTTGCAAACATTTTTCCCCTTTATAATTTACATACCTTCAATTATAGCTAAGAGAATTACCAGCTACTGCTCTAAATTTGGACATCTTCCAGGTACTATTTATCCTCACAGAACAATTTAAACTACAGTAGAGAATGTTCTTTATGCTGAATATAGATCACTTCCATTTGTAGTCAAAAATTCAGAAAAGTTAGAACTACAAGCAAACAGCAACTATATTTGGTAAAAAAACTCTGTATATGAATGCAACATATATAGTTTACTTATCCAATAAAAATCTTGCACTCTCATCAACAATTTGCAGATCTTTCTGTGTAAGATAAAGGTAGAGGTAACAAACATCTTATAGAGCTTGTTTCCAGTGAAAATAATAACTCTACCATATTTATAAATATTCCAGTTCAAATCTTCCAGCAGTACGTAAGAGCTTTTGTTATAGCTCAAAATACTATGCTAGGTGCTGTCCTGAGTAAGAAGATGTATTTGGTTTACACAGCAAAATTTTGATGGCAGGGGGCTGCAGGGATGGCTTGTGATAGGAGAAATCAGGAGCTGTCCCCAAGTCAGACAGAGCCAGTCCCAGTCAATTCCAAGACAGACCTGCTGCCCAGTGCTGAGCCCATTAATGGCAGCAGTGGCACCTCTGCAATAATATATTTGAGAAGGGACCACACAGGGGAGCAGGGGAAGAGCATGGGGAAGAAGGAGTGGTAAGGACAAATTTTTATGACCTGACTGCAACTCCCATTCCCCATTCCCCACACTGCCTGGGGAGAGAATGTAGAAGAATTGGAAGTGAAGTTGAGCCTTGAAAAAAGGACATATAAAGGGGAAGGTGTTTTTAGTTTTGTCTTTACTTCTCCATATCCTACACTGCTGTTGATTGACAATAAAGGAAACTAATTTCTTTAAGTCAAGCCTGTTTTGCCCATGATGGCATAAGATAAGACATCTCCCTCCCTTTATCTTAATCCATGAGCCTTTTGTCATATTTTCTCTCCATGTTCTCTTGAGGAGTGGGAGTGACAAATGGCTTGATGGGCACCTGGCAGTCAATTAAGCCTATCTATGTGTTTGTTGTATTTGTAATAGCACAGTTTGTACTAGTGCTTATTTAATAATAAACTTGTTAATTTTGATGTTCCTGTTCAGTGCTGAGGCTGCGATGAGACCTTTGCTATTATGATTCAATGTCTGGGAAAAAAAAATCTTTATTAAGCTGTACAAATAATATTTTTATTAGCATCTTTCACACTTCCACAGTTGTTTTGAATTAATTGAAAATTCTCCTCATTAAGATATATTATCTATATATTATATATATATCTGTTACATTCTATTACATTCTATGTAAGTTATATGAGATTTTTATTTGTGAATGGAGTACTTTTATTTTCTTTATTCCAATCCAATATGAATTTTTTCAAAATTTTTTTGTTGTTTTGAATTTGATTTCTTGGTCTCTTCTGAAGCCAAGCTCATGTGCTGGGTTCCACCCAAACTATAAAAAGCCTTATGAATCCTGAAGACATAGTCACAGTGCCTAAAGGAATTTAAATTTGTTGAAAATTTCCTGACAAGATCTTTTCCAACAAATTCATTAGTATCAAAATTGTTCACGTGAACATTTTTCCCAAGATGTTCAGTCTGTCCAAAAACTCCTTGGCAAATGATTCCTTGGATGGCCCAATACTTTAGCTCAGTCCCTGTTGCTGCCACCTGCAAAACAAATGACTGGTTTTACACTTCTGAGGAAAGCTGGTGCCTGACCTATAAAAATATTCTGATTCTTATGATCTCCATTTTCCAAGGAGTATGAAAGCCATGACCTATAGGTCATGGGAGAAAAAAATTCCTCAGTGAGCAGGATCCCAATCCATTGATAAAGAAAATTAATAAGAAAACAGAGACCTTGAAACAGAGTACATGCCCATACTCTTGCCCCAAGGAATTGCAAAACCTTTTGCTTTCAATGCTAAAATCTACTACAAACTCTGCTGCTAGGCAACATAATGTCTTCTTTCTGACATTAGCCTTCATCCTGCATCTAGACTCCTCTCTTATCTTGAAATGATGACTTAGTTTTTAGTATTAGTTGTAATGTAGATATAATTAATGTAGAAAAAATAACAGGAGAATCTGTATTTGTAGTGAAGAACTAAGCATATGAGATCCAATCAAAAATGCTGTGCTTGGACATCTTTGTGGCCCTTTGCTGATATCTCTCCAGTATCTCTGTATCTCTCTTGCACTGAAAAGTCATGAGCTAGACCCAGCACTCCAGAGGGATCTTGTTAAACAGAAAGGGAGGAATCACTTTCCTTGGCCTACTGACACACTCCTAACGAAGCCCAGGAAAGCCCTAGCCTTTATCTTGCAATGGAGCAACGTTGGCTGATTCTCAGCTTGGTTTCTTCTTGGATCCCCTCTTTTATATGAGGTATATGTTTAATTTCTCTGTTCAGATTATTGCATAGGATAAATATTCCATTTTTCACAGCAAAAACAATCTAAGATCACATAGCAAAGATAACGCAGAAAAAAAAAAAAGATCCCATTTAAAAGTTGGAGTTCAGAGTTATTCAATTTCAATGCCTCCAACATTCAACATTTAGAATTTCAGGAAGCAAAAGGTCTGTATTCAAAATTGAATAAAGACCTTTTGCATGACATGACATAACAAGATTTGATAACAAGGTGTGGAGTAGAGTGGTATTAGATTCTGGGATAATTCTGAGAGTGAAAAGAATATCTGTTGAAAGCTCAGCTAAAAGAAGTTAATGAGTTCAGGAGAACATATGAGAAGTAAGAAACAGAAAGATAAAGTAATGAAAAATGTGAGTGTGACATAGCAGCAGAGAATACAGCAATAGACATGGAATCTGAGTGAGAGGTGGCAAAGAAAGGTGTATGAAGAAAAAACAATATTATGTAATGGATAGTAATGGATACCTTTGTGCTTGTATTATCTCTTTCTGTCCAGCTATGTCTGTCTGTATATGACATTTTATGAAATTGAATACCTACTTAACTTTTCCCTATTGGCTACCCTCCAGCTATTGCTGCTCCCTTTCCATTCTGACTGTATCTTCTGAATTTTTTAAGTTACAAATTTCTGTGATCTGTCCTCACCTAGAGAAGAAGTTTTCAGGAAGAGACATTAACAAAAGTTAACATCTTCTGTCTCTAAAGTGAGCAACACATTTTCTTTTTCCACTT
>WEIU01007998.1:250909-264210 GCA_013389925.1 Aegithalos caudatus | reverse complement strand
ATTTCTCTCCTATTAAAATTGTTTCACTTTGTGTAAACAATTAAATTTTAATTAAGCTGGGTGAAAAAAAAAAGGGAAGAGAGATTGACTCTATAGCCTGGTGGTTAGAGCAATCATATGGGAAAGCCAAATTCAAGTCCTCCTTCATTTAATTATTTATACCAAATGGAATAATGTCAGCTGGAGGGAGCGAAAGATTTACCTTGGGCTGTGCTATTGTCTAATGGTTACAGCAGGCTCTCAGGAGGGTGACAAGCTGGACTTAAATCCCTTTGTCAGACTGAAACAGGCAGGGTAATGAACTTGGGTCCACAGAAGCCACCTACTCTAACTTCCACCTATTAAGCTGTTGGCAGGGGTGAAGAGGGAGCTCTTCTACTTTTTTTTTTTTTTGTGTGTGTGTGTGTGTATGTTAGTAGTGCCTGATGTTTTCAGGTTGTTATTGGTTTACTTTGGCAGATGTTCTTATAGCTAAGATAACCAGAGGAATGCTTTGATTTTGATGTATGTGATGTTTGTTTTTTGTCTAGGAGGGCTCCTCACAGGACTTTACTGATTACGTGGTAGTTTGACCAGTATATTTTAATTCAGGAACCACCTAAGTGAAGAGAAAAGAGTAAACATGTTTGAGGTTAGCTAATGACAGTCTGGCCAGCAGGAAGTTTGCAGAGCAATGCTTTATAACAAATGTGACTCAGAAAATTTTGAACTTTTTGAAGTTAAACACTTCCAGACGAGGAAGAAATAAAAAAGGCCTATAAAGATCTATTTTGGGCTTGGTCACTAAAATTACAGTTATACATTAAACCTTTTGTGAATATAGAATCTGAAAAGGTTTTAACTTCCTTCTTGTACTGAAAAGTATCATGGGTAGCTGTGTCACAAGCCTAAAAAGCCTGCAGCACCAGGCAGATTTGAAAAATTACCAACTGAAAGTAATACTGGCTGAGGTTTTTTTAGTAGTATTTGGGTATAAAAAAATTCTTTCACTGAATCACTTCTAACATTATGTTTTATGCAAAGAAAAGGTACTGCATTTTAGATCCCACTGAGAAAACTATAAATGGTCCTTGGGAAATAGTCCTCATTTTAATTTGTCTAAGAGAAAAATGTTATTTGACCTTAGGCTGTGCTGACTTTTGACTTCCAGAGTATTTTCTCCTCCCCCCAAAAAACTCTAGCTCGTTCATTTTTACTGATCACTATTTCATTTTATTTCTTAGCACACATGACTGTATCGTTGGGTCATCTGGCATTTTTATAGTAAGGCATAACCCCAAGTATTTGGGATTGTTACTCATATGACAATAGCCCTATTTATCTGTTTAGATATTTGTTTCTATTTTATCAAAACTGACGTGAGAATTTTTATGCATCAAGTATTCTGAGAAAAATAACTGTAAGCTATTCTGGCACCTATATCCTTCAGAAAATGTGTGTCCTTGAGATGGCCAGCTACTCCTCTGACTTCCCCAAACTTCTTCAAGCTGATTCCTTCACTATCCAAAATTCCACTTACAAGAATTCATGCATATGTAATCCCCATACCCTTTAAAGCAATCAATGTACAGTTAGACAAAAGCAAAAAACAAAACAAAGAAACAAAACAACAAGAAAACCCCCCAAAAAATCCCATAAAACAAACAAACAAATCAAATGAAACCAAACCAAACCAACCACAGAGGAAGGCTATTAGCCCTACTCCATATGCTCAAAATTGATTGTATTTCTTGGGCCAGCAATGTAAACAATTTTCAGCTTTAACTGTGGTGTCTCATTGCGAAGATTAAATTCATAAGGAGAACTATTACCACAGCCAATAGTATTACAACATAACTAAATACCCCAGCATAAATCCACTTTTCTGGCATTTTAAGATCATCATTTTCTATGGCATCTCAGCTATCATTCTTGGACTTCCCACCTGTTTCTAGCAAAAAAAGAATGTATCCTTGTTGTATAACATGACAGAAATTCTTGGAAACAAACCACAACAGAATTGGGC
Organism: Aegithalos caudatus; assembly: GCA_013389925.1. Lineage (NCBI taxonomy): Eukaryota > Metazoa > Chordata > Aves > Passeriformes > Aegithalidae > Aegithalos > Aegithalos caudatus. Next base: position 262,205 of record WEIU01007998.1, on the reverse strand, counting down.
AATCTAATTTTATGAGGTTTAGATTTTTAGTGGGTTCCTTTCCTGCCAAAAAAACCAAACCAACAAACTTCCCCCCCAAAAAATCCTACAAAAACCCACTACCAAAATATGGAAAAAGCCAAACTCAAAGCAATTGTGTAGAATTATACTATAAAGAAACAAATGAAGATGTTTTGCTGTAAGATTGGAGAGAAAAGATTGAAGCCTCCTCCTTTGCCAAGGCTGTATGGTGCAGGCAGACCTGGACTAGGGAACGATATGGGTAAAAAGAGATCACAATGGCAGACATTATATCCTTGGGAGAGATATTGCAACTGCAATAGATTGAGGAAAGGTTGTTGGGAGTCCCTGTCATAGAACAAGAGCAGAAACAAATGGACATGCCATCTGTGCTTCCTTGAAAATCATCAGAAAACCCTGGAAAGCAGTGCTTGCAGTGGCTTCTAGTAGCTCCCACCTCATTAGAAAGAACCTAACCTTATCCTCAAATTGGAGTAGATCAAAAATACTTATATATTTTATTATTCTTCTGGATTTACTGACATTGTAAAGTATATTGTATGTTTTGAATTCAAAACTTATTGGATACAAGCTTCTTTTACGGGAGAAAGTTAAAAAAAGAAAAAGTGAATCGATGTTTTTAGATTATCATTAGGCTACCCTGGAGAGAGATAATTTGTTTTCTTTAGAAGGGTACTGGAGATACTGTATTAACCTAAGGTTTTGAAAGTAAAGGCTAAACGAGGGAACTGAAGAAACATTCTTCTTTGACCAAAGCAGAAATGTATATTGCATGTCAAACACCTGCATATCAAAAGTCCTTAGAACATTGTCTTCACAGGGAAGAAATGAACTGCTGACATTAGGACTACAAGTGCACAAACTCACAAATCCCACCTGAACTAAACATAGTATTCTACCTTGTACTTCTAGCATCTTCCTATCCAGGATTACAGAATGTTTTATAAGCTTTAATGGTTGGAAAAAAGACAGGAATGTGTAAACTGAAATCAGTCATGTTCAGTTTATCAGTTTTCCCAACATCCACTTAAAAATAAGTGTCAGAGAAATCAACAAACAGAGAATCTTGAATGGTAATTTCCTCTCAACACATGGAACGGTAATTGTCAGATAATGTCCATGCTGCACATTCTCATTGATACTCTGAAATGTAAATAGGTTTAAGAACATTATGGTCAAGTATAATTACAGTTTAGCATTGCATGTGCCAGGGAAAGGGGTGTCAGCTTCATCTACAGCATCCTCAGATTTCCAGATGCCTGCATTCCTAGACATACCTGCAAATCCATCTAAGCTTCATAGCAAGGTTCACTATTTCATATTTGATGGTCTTTTCCACTTAGGAAAACATGAGCCCTTTCCAAAGATCACAGCCACAGTTTTGCAAGATCACACTTTGTACAACAGGAAGTGGTTTGGTATTCTGCAATATTTCTAGATCCACAAAACTCTAATGTGTGATAATGACAGTAAAATGAGCTTTTTGCAAGCAATCCTCTTAATGTGTTGGTAACAATTAATATATTTTGAAGTAAAGGAGAGAAAAGAATATATGATGTACATGCAGTGAATTGTAATAGGAGATATATTGAGACTGTCGAAACATTTATCTACAGAAAAGTAAAAAATCAATTAAGTTGTTTTAGAAGTAAAGATTTTTTTTCAAGGTTATTAAGATCTATGTAAGCAATCTAACTATTGTTAATAATACATTCTAACATGATATAGTGTTGTGCTTACGGTTCTAGCTAGTGAAATATAGTCTGGTGTGCAAAACTTATGTTGAACTAAGGTACTCATTTCCAAAAAGAAAAATGTTTTGGATTTTTTTCCTCATTTTTGAACAGCTGCTACTTGACAAACATTTCAATCCTTTGAGCAGAGTTTTATGCTAAAGCAGACAATAAATTCCTGATTTCTGTATATGCATACTTTTCTATAGGATAGAAACTTCACCTCTCTCAGTCCACTTCCCTTATGTCTGCAATTGATGAGAGAGCCTCAGGAGCAGAAAACACTAGACACAGCTTATCTACATGTGTATTTTCAGAACAGATAACAAAAATTATGCATGTTATGCAGCTAGATTAAAATCTATTTCAAGGCAGGGAAACGTGACACTGGAAACATTTTCAGAGCAAAAATGTTGTCTAGTGTTTGCCTCCAGATCATTTAATTTGATAAAGTCAAGACAACTGGTAAATTTGTTTTGAGATTCTGAAATAAAATACTGATTTAGGCATGAGGTCTGAGTGATCTTAACTGCACTCTCTGCCCAGTTCAGTAAGAACTAGTGTAAAGGGGAACCCCAAATTTCCCTCCTTCCTCACTCCCTTTTTCCACCTATGAGGAGGATGCAGTCTCCTCACTTGCCTTCTGTCTAAGACTGAAGTCAGAGCCTTGGTTTAAGTACTTTTTCTAGTGAATAATTTCTACATTAGTTGTTTTCTTTTTATAAGTCCATTGGGAAGCAGTATGCTTAAGGAAACATAGAGCTAAAGCTGCCAATTTGTTGATTTCTAGTTCCCCAGTTGTTTTGCAAAATCATCAAATGATGAGGCAGAGAGATTTGTATCCAGGAGGCCCACAAGATACTTGCCTCTCTCACTTATTCTATTTCAGTTCTCATCAAGTCATAAGATATGTTCTTGCCTTGACTGAACAAAAAGAGTCTCTTAACACAGAAGTAATCTCATGATCTCTGCTAGTTTATCCTAAATGTATTCACTAGTGAGCAAAAGTTTTATTTATAACTCTCATTTATTAGTGATTTTACTGACTTTAATTACTTCCCCTAAAATAACACCAAGGTTTCCACTTTTTTCAGTTTTCAAGTGCATAATAAGGTAGAGATGTATCTAGGTATTAAAGATATTTACATGAAAAAAATTCTTTTTAAAATAAATTATAATATTTTAAAAGGTTAACATTAATGCACTAAATAAATATTAGTATATTTTTCATTAGCAAAATATTGACTTTGGTCTGAAGAGAGAAATGACACTAAGTTTTGGGTGCTAAATTTGAGGCCAAATTTCTATCTCATATAAAGCTTTTAGTGTTATTGTCAATAGCTTAGCTTTTATTTCAGTTAAAAATCAGAAAGTTTCAGACAACATGAGCAAAAATAGTCTCAGGCTTAAGAAAAAAGTTCACTTCTATTGCTGTTTTATGTCTTTTTTAAAAAGAAAGGCAAGATAAAAGAAATGATCACCATCATTAATTGCTGTTTTACTTGTATGATGAAATAAAAATTTTGAATGGAAAAGGTATTAAGGTTATTTCCTACTTTGTTTAAAATTGCATCACAATTAATTCTGTTTATTTCTGAATTCCATCACAAAATATCACACTAGAAACATGGTGTTCAGAAAGGATAGATATATTTGTTCCCTTCTGTCTGAAAATCTGGTGATATCTGCTGTAAATGTTACCTGCACAACTTCTCAGAAGACAGGTTTTTGACATTCCAACCCACCACTGCAGCTGGCATGAATGTGATCAAAGTGCAAACCAAACATGTTTGGAAAGCACTGTGGAAGTGGCCAGCATACAACAGTTTTGAAGAGTACTAGTTTCAAATTTAATAATTACCAGTAGTAAAAGTTTTAAATAAAAAGAAAAATGTGTATGTGTCATTTTAAAACTCTTTGTGTGAGTTTACATGAGAGCTATTCAATTCTCTTTCCAAGCACAGGAGTTTCACTTCACCTGCAAGACAAACGATGTGACTATACAGACTCATATAGGAAAATAGCTATGTAACCACAAGTAACATAATCTTAAAAAATCAACTACACAAAAATTTGTACAATCATGTAACTAATCTTCAAATTCATGAGGGCAGAAGGCCTCTTTCCACTGGCATAAAAATAAGACAAAATACTTAGCAAGAGTGGAAGCTTAGTTAAACTCTAGTGGCAATATTTTTAACAAATAAGATAGAAAATACTTCCATGAGGTGTCAGAAGACCAATCAAGGAAATAAAAGTTTTCTATCTTATAGAGCTTCCCAGAAAACAAAATTATTCAAGTAACTGGTATACACAACCTTTTCATAGGCAGAAATTTACACATTAAGAGAAAAAAGTTTGCCAAATGTTTCTGTGAAAAACTCAAACCCAGTATTATCAATCATTTCTAAGTTGCAGGAAAACTTCAAACCTTGGGATTTTTGCCCTGCCAAAGAAATTTCTCACAAAGATATATTCAGTGATTTAGGGAACTTGCATTTCCATTAGCTGTTCTGCTGTTAAGTTCCCAGACTTGTCAGTCTGCCACCTTTCACAAATTATATTTGTGAATTAAAAACAAAAGCAATTCCTGCTCATTTTTTTTGCTGTCTGGAATACTATTATTAATTCCAGATATTATGCTGATTATTTGCATTACAGTAGTCAAAACAATGATGAGGTATTTCCCTTCAAAGATTGCATCTCATTCAAAACACATTTAACTCTTATGTTTTGAAGCATTTGCACAGACTTTTAACTATTGGAATTTCATGTCTGGCAATATTTTAAACAGTTGCATTCCAATGAAACTGCATAACCTGGAAATTCCAGTACCACTGAATAATCTGTTATCTGCTGAAAACAGCTTAATTTTAATATGCTGCAGTTGACTTAAAGGTTAAGCAACCTCTTAAAAGAATGTGAACTTGTGAATTAGGGAGGTCTTATACTCTCAGGTGGCATTTTATTCACCACAAGAAGTAACTGCTAATGAGCTCCCTAGCTAGCAAAAGCTAGATGTAAAATATGTAAAACTTGAAACGTCTAGTGTTTCTGAAAAAAAATACTCCATGAATTTGGTTTATTAGGTAAATTATAATAGATCAAAGAAGGAAAAGGTAAAACCAGGTGTCAAAAGCTGAGAATGACCAGCAAATGTTATTTCATGGTCTAGTCTTATTAAAGTATTTGGTTAATACAATTTAAAAAGTGAGAATTACTTCATCTAAAATGTGTGTTGGGTTAACATACATAAAAACCTCAGTATGAATCCTCAGTGTGCTGAAGAACAGGCTCATTATGTAGGAACCAATTTAATTTTTTTTTGTCCAAATCAAGCAAAGCCTAAATGAAGAGTTCTGATTTGGAGTATTTAGGCTACAAATTTTCTTTTTTCCTTTAAGAGTTCATCCCTGAGATAAGGGGAAGCAGGACTCTAATAAGAACCACAGAACATGCTCCATCACACTGCACAAGAGAGCTAAATCACGGACAAGTGCAAGAGAAAACCTCAAAGGACAAACTGCTCCTAGGAACAGCGATGTTTTACCCCCTGGGGCATAGCACTCTACTCTGAGCACTGAGGTAATAATTATTTTGAGTTCCTAATTTTTCAAGGCACTAAAGGAATTATATAATCTCAAAACTCTTCTTCAAAGTATCTGCGCATGTGCAGAGCTTCTACTTGACTCAGTGAGAATTAAGCAGGTGGCTGTATGGCCTTGAAGGAAAGCTGGGGTTTAAAGACAGTCGGGTGCTTAAATGGTTTGGTGTGGCCTCCCCTCAAGCCCCAGGGGCAGTTTGGGACACCACAATATGAGAAACACATAAAGTTGTTGGAAAGTGTGCAGAGGAGGGCTATGAAGGTGAACGATCTGGAGAGGAAGATAAAGGAGGAGCAGCTGAGGGCACTGGGTGTGCTCAGCCTGGAGCAGACTGAGGGCAGACCTCACTGCAGTCACAGCTTCCTCCTGAGGGGAAGGGGAGCGGCAGGCACTGATCCCTGCTCAGTGACAGGAGCCGAGGGAGTGCCCTAAAGCTGAGCCAGGGGAGGTTTAGGTTGGGTATCAGGAGAAGCCTCTGCCCCCAGAGCGTGGCTGGGCACTGGAGCAGCCCCAGGGCAGTGGTCACAGCACCAGCCTGACAGAGTTCAAGGAGAATTTGGACAATGCTCTCAGGAAAATGGTGTGACTCGTGGGGCTGTCCTTTCAGGGACAGGAATCAGATTTTGGTGATCCTTATGGGTCCCTTCCAACTCAGGAGATTCTATGATCCTAACTCAGAAAACAAAGTTAGAGAAATGTAGCTGTGACTGTAATTGTCGACATTTCTAAGTATTTTTAAATTTCTATACGGAATTATTATATTAATGTTTAAGTTAATTGTAAATTATGACATGAAAAGGAGTGTAACTGTACAAACTAGTACAGTACGGTTAGGTTCTTTTAAAGTATGGTTAGGACCACCACCAGAGACGTTTGGTGCATTAAATGAGATGTCAGTCCATCACAGAAACCCAAAATGAAGAGGAAAGCACTGAGAAGTTGTAACTTATTCGTGTTTGTCTTATAAATATTTTCACCTGCCACATGTGTCTATTTGTTCTATCTGAAGTACTTATTCAAAGTTCCAAGATATACATTTTCTTATTTTGGAGGGGTTTTAGTGGTTCCTTCATATATTCAGATGCACTGTTCATTCTGCAGCTCATACTTTGTGCTGAACACCCTAGCACACAGTAGTCTTATCCTGTGGACTGGCTGTGACTGTGGAGAAGAATTTATTTTAGTTCCTTTCTCATTCTGAAGGTTAAATTTTCCTCTTCCCTTTCTTGGGGACTGTCCCTTAATTGGGCTGATTATATATTTCACATTACAGCTCTGGGACCAGAACCTCTCCAGGGAGTGATGCAGTTTCTAAATTAGACCATCTTGTCCTGACTGTGAAGTAGCAAATTTCAAAATCCCTTAAGCAGAGTGGTGTAGACAGATGCCAAGTAAATCTGTCCGTCCACCTGCCTGTAGTCCAGTGGTTATGACACTCCCCAGAGAGACAAAACCCCATGATTTAAAAGACTTCGGGGAAAAACAAGTATAGGAATAGGGTGTTTTGTATGTGAAGAACTCTAGCTCAGGCTAATGTTTTAGTATAGGAGAGCTTCAAATGCACTTTGCAAGATTTGTGCTCCTCCTGGAAATGCCAACCATGTCTGAACATCCACAAGGAGTTTAACCTCTAGCCTAGAAGTAGGAAGTTATTGCAGAATCTTCATTTGGGCTTGTGCAATTTTACAAGTTCAGAAAAACTTCCTGGAAACAATCTTTTTGCTCCATCACATTGGCTGAAATAACTTTTCCTCCTGCTACATTTCAGTGAGGGGAGTGACAGTGGTGTTACAGGGATTAGGAAACTGCGCTGTGGGATTCGAGTTCCCATGCTCCTCCTCAGGCAGCCTGTGGATCTGACTTCTGCATCTAACAGATTGCTGGAAGAAACAGAAAGCATTAATTTATGTTAACCAGGAGCTCTTGCAGCAGTCATAAATATTGTTTTAGATATAACAGATTATGCTGATCTACCATTGCTTTCTAGAATAGGCTCCTTTTATCTGATGCAAATTACAAACATGTTCTTTTCTCTCAGTACCAGAGAGATACATACATATTTTGATGAAAATGCCCCCCATGGTAGATGGTATGAATTGATATGGAGGACTCATTGGAAGGCACTAATTACACAGTCTCCTTTTAGAAATATGTCAGTGAAGCAGTAGTACATCTTCATAAAATGGTAAGAGAAACCTCCCACTGAAATAACTGAACATAGAATATTTATTTTCTCATATGATCTACTGACAAATAAGTCTGATAGCTAAAATATAGTGAGAAAAGTAGTTCTCTGGTCTTGAAATGTCATACTATTTTTTAAAAAATTGAATTTTTTCTATGAATCTCCTAAAATAGTAATATATTTTCATATGTCAATTTGTTATATATACATACATTTTGAAAGGTATCAGAAACCTAAATGGAGTTTCCTATTAAAAAAAAAAAAAAGAGATTCCAAGTTGCACTGCTTTTCAGGTTCTGTGTATCTTCCCACTTCATGTATTAGCAGTTCCTGATTGCCTTGGATGTCATACATCTCCATTATATGTTACTACTCAACGTTTGAAGAACCATGATTATCAAAATTGATGGAAGAATGCATCTGGGCTGCAAGTGCAACTATGTGGTGATTTCCATGTGAGATAATTTGGAAATGTAAGGTATAAAATAGTTTTTGATTACTGCCAATTAAATGTAACAGCTGATGGGGAATTTTCTTTTCCTTAGTTTACCAGCAATAAGGATTCCCAGAGAGGTAAGTTTAGATTATGAAGTGTTGGAAGCAACTTTACATTTCCTTGGTTATTGATGGTCTTTGACTGTCAGTAAAGACAAGCTGTCTTTAACCTTTTTTTGCACAATAAAAAAGTGAAGAAAATTCTGCCACATTTTGTCTCCAGCATCAGTATTGTCTATTTCTGTTCTTAGTTCTATTTCTTCTTTTTTTATCCTTCCACTTATTAGGAAATGGCCTAATTACTAGGTTATCCTATTCTAAGATGGCATATAACTCAGGGGCTTGGATTACATTATCTATGAATATTCTTCATTTCCCCAAACGTCTTCTGATGAGCAATTTGGCTTTCAAGGTGCTCAGTAAACTGATATTATTTGCATATACATTAGTCTCTAAGCTCCTCATCTAGGGAGCACCATTACTTGCATCACATGCCCACCACTTTAGACAGCACTTTGATTCTCAGACTTTAATTACACAGCATATATTTCAAAATGTTTCCACCATTAAAGAAAAATGTTAACAGATAATTGGGAGTAAAAAAAATATGCACAGAAAGACACAGAGAAAGACAATGTAAGGTTAGCATATTTGTTGGTAAATGTCTGTTCTCAGTCAGCAACAGCTGCAGTTTAATTAAACTCAACTGTTTGCAGGTGTTTTCAAGAGAAAATTGTATAGATAGGCATGTACATATACAATTCAGCTGAACAGATTTACCTTTGTAAAAAGTCATAAGCTTCTAGCGTGGAGGCGTCTTTCTCTGTAGTCTTGTGATTAAGGTTCAGGTTTCTTTCTGATATGAAAGGATGAGATATTATCAGGGAAAAAATCCACAAGAAAGCACTGTAAAGCAATAAGGAAGGAACACCAGCTGTGCTCATAAATTTAAACAGTTAGTATATCTGAAAGGCATTCTCTGTCCTAAGTCTGGTATTACAGTTAGGTGAGCTTAGTGCATCAGACAATACAAAAGGATTTAATATGTGTTAAAGAAGGAAAAGTAAATACAAAAAAAAGAGACCTTTTTAAAGATCAGAACAGCTTTAGATGTTGTGTGGATCAATAGTAGTCTCATCACAGGTAAAAGTTCACTAGATAGCATATTGAGCTGCAAGTTCAAAATGTCAATAAGGTGTGTAAAATTTAAAACCAGGACATGTTGTAGGATAGTTCTACTTAACTTTTTGTTCTTGTGTTATAAGTACTTCTGCTCAGCAGAGGTATTTGTGAAAGTTGACAAGAAACTAACACCACTAAATCATTTAAAGTTCATTTATTGCTCACTGTCTAAGGATCTAGTCCAACGAGGAATTCTATAAATACACATGTACCTACAGAGATTTATAACTAGGTCAGAATGCTGCTTCCACATCTATTACTAATTAATTAGGTGCAAATAGCAAAAATACCTCAATGACAAAATCTATAATTTCAAAAGTCGTGTTTTACTGTGGCTGTATCAGCAGCACTTGTAAGTGCTCAGTTAAAGCANCTACTTGCAGGTGCTCATTTAAAAAAAAGAAAATAAAAAATAAAGGATTAATTCTTGCAGACTGTACAACAATCTACACAATATGTGTTAATTTCTGATCTCTAAACAATGTCTCTAACATTTAACTGAGTAAAGCAGGTGATTAATGCTTGTGGTCATCCTGCAGGAATTTTATTAAATGCCACAGATTCAACAGATTTTCCCATGAAGCAAATTATTATTATTAGTGGTAATTTGAAAAGGAGGGATGCTCTTTTTATTACAGTCATGGATGCTCTTTTTTATTACAGTTAATTTAGTAACATATTTAATCATGGCAAAATCAAAATCGTTATCGTTGAATTTAAGTTATGAAAGGGACAAACAGTAGGATACAGCAACTATCAAATTTATTTGAAACATTTTTAAGCTGTTATGAGCCATATTTTCAGCCTGGTGATTCATAAGGAAGTTTTTACTACCCATAAGAAATATAATGCCTACTTTAGATGTGTAAATGGACAGGTTTAGGACACCAAATTTTAACCAAGATTAGTTTTGAATGCTATGTTTTTTAATTTGTGTCAAAATTGAAAAATCATGTCCAAACGAACTTACTTTTAGGTAAGACAATATCATAGCTCATATTTATGCTTGATCATATAATAAATTAATATTTTTAAAAACTAAAACACAAGATGTTTATAGACATTGTCTATTAAATAAAAACACATAAAATATAATTTTTTTCTAGTCAGAAATATCTACATATAAATACACATATAATTTGTGAGGAGGTACAAATTTTTATATTGTAGGTCTGTTCTCTAATCCTTTAAAAATACTCCATATTTATGATTAGTGTGTTTGTTGAGCGGATTGACTTCTGTTCTTGATAGTTCTGTGGCTTCAGCTGGACCCAGAGTTACTTTTGATTCCAGTATTAGATGGCATCCTAATTTTTTACAAATTTAGTTATGACTAAATTTTGGAGTTTAGGTTTTCATTTTTTGTATTGTTTCTCCAGTGTTAAAATATGACACAATATCCAAGCAACATTGCCCATATAATTTGAATTTCGTTCCACATGTAATGGACAGAAGAGGTTTTGTGTTTATAAGTAAGTTAATGTCAGCACTTTTGAATTTTTGATTGTCAATGAAAAACCAATGTGGGATAATTAAGCAATAATGCAGTGTGCAGAGCTCTTTTTAACAGGATAAAGTCATGATGAAGATGAGCAGAGTCAAGGGACTTAAAGCAGAAAGCATTTTTCACCTAATTTGCATTCAAAAGAAGTTTGCTATAATGCCAAATTAAATGATGTGAAAAAATAAATGAAAAGGCAACTTTTAAATAAACGTAGTTCATATAAAGTTTAACTAAGGTGGCTATTGATTTTTTTTACACATTCCTTATCTTTTATTTTACCAACTTCTCAACTGCAGTATTGTATCCAATTCAGGAGGGAATAACAAGAGAAAGAGCAGGGAATACACTCAGGGCATAGCTGTGACTGTGTAGGGGATAACTTCTACCTTTTAATTCCAAATTAGCATTGAAAACAGTTCACTAGAGTCTCTTTTCTTTCTGCTTTGGAAAATTAAATCTTTCAATGCCTCTAACAACCCAGAACTTACTTGAAAACTGATGTTTCAATTCAGGCTAAGTAAAATGAATTGCTTAATAGAAAGTGGCACTTTCTAGTGTCTTGGTAATGTTA
>WEIU01007998.1:228244-247564 GCA_013389925.1 Aegithalos caudatus | reverse complement strand
TAGAAGGTCTAGAATGATCTGGGAAAGATGCAAACTGCTTTAATAATTGAAATATACTGACTCTGCTTTGTGACCTGTTTAACCAGCCAGCCTCTCAGCTGTAATTTTCTGCATAATTCAATTGAGTTTAGAAAAACACTTCTTTGTAAGGTATTCTACACATTTGCATTCATTCTGTCAGTCACTAATTCAAAAATGTGGGTTTTGTACAAAGTTGGGTTCCACATATTAAAGAAGTGACTGCAATTTGCTCTCTCAGATTAACAATGTGATCCATCATCCTACTGCATCTTTCCAAAGCAGTGTCTTAAGTGATGACTTATTGCTGGTTTGCAAAGAGATGTGAATGGTACAGAAAATGTAATTTATTTTTCTCTCTTGGACTGAATTTATTGTTTGCTAATTGGAATGTCATATGCAATGAATTATTCAACATAAAGGATGGTAAAAAGGAATGTCACTAATGAAAAGCAAGCATGCACATACACATGTAGTTGTGTGTGTGCATCTGTCTGTGAGCATATAAGAGTGTAAAAGTATGTGTGTAAGAGTGTTTCAGAGTCTGCAAGAGTGGGTGAGAGTGTGTGAGTGCGTGTGAGAGAGACTGAGGCAGACAAAAGAAAAAGAAACAGAAAACATCAAGCTGAGGTATTGAAACACTGGATACCATTCACCACAGTATAGAGAATGTTCTCACATCCACTTTTTAAATAGCTTATCAAGAATATGTGTTGAAATTTTCTTTGTTTTTTCTCCTATCCCTACATGTCTAGATAGTGCTGATCCACTGCTGGAGAAAAGCCATCTTGTCTTGCAAGAGGAGCTATTGTACTATTATGTTAAAATTGAAACCTAATCCTGTATTCTGAAATAAAACCATATGAAATAAAACCAACATTGTGTAACTACTGCATTTAGCTGTGCCAGGTTTGGCTAAAGACCTTGGAAACTGGTAACCAGGTAAGTAATGTAAACTTTTTAACCAAATTAGCCTAGTGTACCTAAATAACCCTTTTTTTATATGTTTTTCTTCACTGTTGTAAGACTGATAAAACATAGTAAAGGTCTAGTTATCAATAGTTTGCTTACAAAAGGATGTGTAGTTTTGTTCAATATTTTCATTTAGGACCCAGGAGATTGCAGCTACCTAGTGGCATTGAAGGAAATTAAAATATGTGAGGTTTAAAATTCAAAGCTACAAAGACAAGTTGAAAAAACGGTTTGAAATAAATGAAACAGAAGAACAATGGGGACAGGTGCAGCACTGTAAACTTAGGCAGAAATGGAGAACAATGAATTATGAAAAAAATATGCAGAAAAAAACACTGAGTTTTATCATTTATCACTGTTGAACTCAGACAAAATATCATGCTTTATCAAATATGATACCTCATACCTGCGATTTAAAAATAGCAGCAGACGACAAATCAATATAAGATTTTTGCTTTTCCTGAAGATGTGTGCAGGTTGCATTCACTATTTTAAATCAAGTCTGACTTTTTTTTTTACATGGTGGCTTCTCTTCCCATTGTCCATTTTCCATTCCTCATGCCTCTAGTCCTTACAGCCTGGTTAGGATTAGATAGAGATTTTAACAAATAGTTCTGCTGAACTGAACCAAACCAAACCAAACCAAACCAAACCAAACCAAACCAAACCAAACCAAACCTCAATGAAGTTTTCAGCAGACTTGTTAACTGAGACTTTACCTGTAGGATGCCCAAAGTAGTGCAGCAGCTGTATGCAGAAACAGAATCACCTCAGATGGAGTACTGAGTGGTCAGTTCAAGGAACTGACAAAGAGATAATCAAAAAAGCCAGAGTCCTTATGAGTAGCTGAAAAACTTTGTTAAAGGATGTACACAATGGCCCTCAGGCATAGAAAAAGCCATTGTACAAAAAAAAAAAAAAAAAAATGGAATAAACTGTTCCACTTCTTAGACAATAAGATGGAAAGTAATGGACTTGAACTGCAGCAATGTACATTTAAGTTAGATGTTAGGAAAAACTTCCTAATGGTAAATGTTCTTTCAGTTGTATTCAAAGCGTAAGAAATCTTCCCAACATTGACTCAATTCTACTCTAATACTGTAGCATGAAATCAGAGTGAAAAAGCATCTTCTGATATCACAAGGTCAGCCTCCTAAAAATGCCTTGAAGAACTGCCCTGTCCTAAACACAAGTATAACTTTTTTTAATCTATTACTTACAATAATGGAAAAGTCTGAGGTTCACAAAAATATTCAGAAAAATCCATTTCAAATACATTGTCTCATTCTCTAGTCTAAGAATGAATTCTGCAAGATTAGGGATGGCACACAATATAATTAATACATAAGGAAGAGGATAAATTCTAGCCTTCAGTTACGGAATCATAATCAATGCATTAGTGTGCAAATCCCAGTATGTTAAAAAGCATAGTTTAAACTACTTTGGGATTATTCTAGCTAAAATGTACATGAGAAATGTAAATCATCATTAAAACATTTATTCCCTACTTCACTAAACATGCAGTTTGCTGGTTTTTATTTTAATTACTTTTTAATACAATTTAATCAAGCTGAAAGATGCTATATTGATATCTGAAGAGAAAGAAGATCTTTGTTTGTCTACAAAAGAACTGCAGGACAGGAAGAAGAAAAATACTTTGCAATGTCTCAATCTGATTTAGGAGATTACTTAGAAATTGTCTTTGCTGAGACTGGAAGCAGAGAGGATGGTGCTTCTTGATTTGGGTTTATGGATTCTAACCAACAGCCACATGGAATAAAATCAAAGCATTTTATGAAATTTCATGACCTATAATTTTTGAATTATATTGCATTCAGAAAGCACCAAGGAGAGGAAATTATAATTATTTAATTTTAATGGCTTGCAAAATGATTTTATTTACGTCCTTTTCCTTTTTTTTTCATTTAATATTTCTCCACTGACAGGAGTGGTAGTCACCATTTAATATCCTCTGCATGCTTTTCAGCCTTATGTTCAGGTTTAACACCAAAATAAGATGAAAGATAGCTAAATGCTGTGGAACAAATCTACAGCAAATGTCAATCATCACACTGATTTTACATCAATTTCATACTTGAACTATGCATAAAGAACTGAAACCTCACTACAAATCTTCTTATATATTTAATATTTCAAGACTGAATATAATTTAAGTTGTTTGACTTTCAGCTCACAAAATCTCAGTACCATAAATATTAAAAGTGTTATAAATATTGATTTTAAAATATTTGGTTTTCTGTAAATATAATAGATGTAATATATTTTCAGTAAAACATCTGCTAAAAAATGAAGATCTGTTCAAAACTTTTGAATAGGTGTTACAAGAAGTGGTTTTTATATTGACATCTCACTGTTCAGGGGAGCTTGTATCAGTGTTTCAACTTGAGCAAATCTATAAGCTGTATAGCAGAATCAAAGTGTCTAAGCAAGACATTTTCTGTTTGCTTTCATTCTATCCTCATAGTTTCTCTGGTTTTCTCTATCTATTAAAATTTTAACATGTTTGAAACTGCTAGTGATTTTCAAAGTAGAAATCAAATTCACCACTTGAACTGGGATGTCAAGGACTATTCCCACTCCTTACAAAAGGCCAGTGTTAGCAAATGATAGAAAAAGACTTTTCTGTTCATGGAAAAGAGGTTTTTGTTAAGGCTGAACTACATTGGTTTTACTAGTGTTAATTGTAGAGAGTGCTTCAATGAAATAGAGACAAACATTTTAAAAACAAAGATGTTGCATATTTTCTAGCATGTGTGGCAGATGAAGGAACATAAATATTTTTAATTCTGCCTGCACTGGGAAATAAGAAGGCAAAATAAGCTCTTAACAAGAGAAACCATACTTGGACCCATGGCCCATTGAATTTATGTGGTCTACTCATGTTAGAATGATAGATAAAACTATGAAAAAAATGGAAGTAGAAAAGCTATCACAATTATATTGTACATGTGGGGACTGGAACCAAAAATTGACATGGTACCACCTGTGCTGAGGTCTGTCTAAAATGTGGATGTTAGCAATGAACAAAGAAGTTGTGTTTATTATTGTCCCGCTTATCTACAGGATTACCTTGATTGACAGAAACATGTGACAATAAAAATGCCTCAAGATTTCCTGATTACTTTTTCCCCTCCTCTTTTGTCAGTAAGAGTTTGATGAATGCGATAAGACATCGAAACTGAAAATTCTGGTAAAACTACTTTTCTAGTCCCAATTAAACAGTTTATTGCATACTGTACAAAACTGATCTAACTGGAAGCACGGCATTTATTACTGGTGATGTCCTCTGAGGACTTGTGCACATGAAAAATTTGATTAAAGAAAGGTTTGTGGTAAATATATTCTGAAATCTGATTGTGTGGTGTCTGAGAGCAGGGCACAACAGCATGAGTATAAATAAGACTAATTGGAAGGTCCAAGGGAAAAAGTAGGCAAAGTAATAGATTATGTATATAAAATTGAGATATTTGCTTGCTGAATTTCTTTTGTAAGAACCTAGTGTTTTCTCTTTCTAAGTAAAGGATAATCAATGGCCATGAAGAGGAACTGGATCTAATTAATAAAATGACTACTCCATTTCCCAGACATTCAACCTCAGAAAGCAATGTGCTATTGATAAATGTGAAATGTGTTCAGGTCTGCTGATCAATTCTCTCTTTTAGATACTTACAAGTGCTTTATGTTCCTTAGCTTAAATTAACTTTGCCCATCCAATTTGGATGAGTTGTTTAATGTGGTTATATAGTGCTTTCTGAATTACTATGTTTGTATGCAAATAGTCATTGGACTCCATTCCAAAGGGATTATTAGCAAAGCTTGTGTCACTTGCATAGTCACAGTTTCTTTGAAATAATCAAGACTCTAGAGAAATAATTAATCTTTTCTTCAAAATAATTGATATTGGGGAAATTATTGGTGCTTTGCTATGTTGCAGCCTGCTGTTTAGATAACTCTAGCATTGAATGTAATTGAAGTGACACATTGCAACTGGAAGAGTTAAAACCAGCAGACTGTACTGGTGGGGAAAAAAATAGTTTGACTCTTGGGCAGGGTTTGCTTTCCTGGTTTGTTTGGGTGTGTGTTTGTTTGTTTGTTTGTTTTAAGGGAAGAATGGATTAAGTCCAGGAGAACTGAACTGTGTTGATTCACTGACTGTACCCACTGCTCATTTGTGGTGCACCACATCACTCCACTACTGGCAAAGCAGAACACTGTGCTCAGGGCTTGTGCTGGACCAAGCACTGGAACAGGTTGCCCAGAGAGCTTGTGGAATCTCCCTCACTGGAGAAATCCCAGCACCATCTGGATGCCATCCTGTGCCATGTGCTCTGGGATGACCCTGCCTGGACAAGAGGCAGGGCCGTATGATTCACTGTGGTCACTTCCAACTTACCCATGCTCTGATTCTGTGAAGTTATGTCCTCCAAAAGGTGTGTGTTTCTCAGTGTGTATGTTTATATACATGCATTAACTATTTGCAATATTAGCATCTACCAAAAGAGTTTCTGATAGTAATAGCAAGGTCTGGAGAACAGAGAATAGCAGAGAATAGCCAGTAATTGATTTATATCATATTAAAGCAGCATGACATTTGGAAGCAAGAGTTTTTAATGGGAAACTGTGAGTAGTGAAATAAGCCTGATGTTCAAGGGTAGAAATATCACAGCAATTTCCTTCACTTCTTCTTACTGGGAGCAGCTTTTATCTTGACATCCTTTTTTCTCTGATGGTGAGATATCTTCATATCTGTTTTGAGTTACTGCAGCTATTATTGAGGATACATGTGACATCTTGGGCAAAATAAGAGTTGGATGGAAATAGTTAATTGAATATAATTTAATTATAGAGTTGGATTAGGATGTGATTGCATGGACATCTGGCACTGGATTTAAGGAGTTTAATGTAATTTTTGTGTTGCAAGTTAAAGCTTAGTAAAAGGTCTCTGCAGCTGCACTGAGCTTTTCAAGTCTTTTTATTTTGATCATCAAAATAAATAGATTTACTACATAACAGTTGCAAGCAAAAGATGGGTTAACAGTAGAAAGCTTAAATGCTGTTTTATAAACACATTAATAGAGTTTAGTAAGTTTCTGGTGTATTGAAACCCTTCACCTCGGGGAGACCTACTGGCCAACATCTCTCAAAAGTTAGAGCATCTCCATTCAAAAATCTTGTGAATCAATCCTTTTTATATCAGATTGCTCCTACCCTGAAAGATTCTCTCATCAACATCAAGGACTGATATGAAGTCTGTTCAGCTGCCACATCTTCTCCGCAGCTCTGTACACAAGAGCCTCACCTGAGCTCTGTCTTATGCATCAGCTGCGTTTTTCAAGGGTGATCCAGAGCTGTTTATTAAATTATCACTTCAATCTAGTTCTGAAAAACAGTTTCCATACAACTCTTATTTAATTTATACTTAGTTATTCACACAGCATCACTTCCAACAAGTACTTGAACTTAAGATAGTACCATTGCTTTAAGTAGTCTGTTTAATTTAGCAACAGTCACAACAAAGGGAAAATATGTTTGGGATTCCTGATTGATATTGTACAAAATGAGCTGTCATTTTTATTATACACCTTGAGGCTTATAGGTTAGCAGAGTTATCTCAGGTTTGTCACTAAAGAAAAACAGCTCTCTTTAAAAACCTTCTTTGTTCACGATCTGTAGCTGGTTGGACATTTGGATGGTTTAAAAGGAGTCTATTTAATTTTCCAGATACAACTACATACAGAAACACTATTCATCAAAGCTTCCCTGGGTGGTCAGGCTACAGCCAGAAAAATAGAGCTACCACTTATAATAAGAGATAGAAGAAAAATTTCTCCCTTGCCCTACAGTGCACACCAGCCAGCAGAGCAAGGCTCCTTTTCTTATTTGCCTGTATTTGACACCAAGTTCTGCCCTGTATTGACCTAATGATCAGACCACTGGAAAAGAAGGACTCAAGATCTGAAGAAGTGTCCATGCAGGGTGGAAAAAAAGTGAAAAGAATCAGGTTATCTACGCAAAACTTTAAATCCTAAACCCCTTAATTGCTAGGAGCTCTCACAACATAGATATTTCTCAGTCCACCCTCCAGGAGATGAACTGCTGCCAAGTTATCCTTAATTATCTGGATCACACAGTGTGCTGCAATGCATGTCCTTGAGCTACTCTGAGGAGATATTGAGACATAATAAGCTTTACTGTAACACGTGTTAGGAAGGTGGTGCTTCTTCCCTGGAATAGAGAACAATCTTTTTATCTGCTGACCAGGAAATGTAAGTGGAACATCTGCAACCTAACAGCTGTTGAATGTCACTTTGGCTAGATCAAGGGCTTAAAATGTGCTTCAGTAATCTGCTGCAGCTCTTACTTTTAGAAAGTACATCTGTGCTGACAGTTTTTCCACCAACATACTCCCAATACATGTTAAAATGATAAACAAACTAGTCAAAAATCAAGGTGATAATGGAAGATACTGGAAAGCTCAAAGGTATTTCAAGTTGAAATGATACTTGCATAACCCTTCAGTATAATTAATGACTTTGGAAGAAAAGTTCCTCTCAAACCCATAAAGCTGTCTTGTTTAATGCCTCTGACATGTACCCCACTAATACAGAGTTGTTGAGATGTTGCCCGTTTGAGCTGTATAGAATCTATTGTTTTGTGATAATCATGAGCATATTACATTTACCCTTTGAAATTTTAAACACTGTCTTGCCAGGGGATAAGAGACATTCATTTTTCACTCATCATATAGAACCCTGTAAAATAGTTGGCAAAAGCAGTAGGGGGCTTCTGTTGATTTAATTGTTCTTAAGACCACAATAAACAACATACAGCAACTAAGCCATCAGATTACTAATAATTACTTTTCTTGTAATTATTTCAAGGATAACTCCTTTGTATGACATACATCGATTTTATCTGTTTCCTAAATGATCTTTTGTTATTTAAAAGTGATTAGAAATCTATTTACCAATGCAACCATGCAGGGAATGGCATATTCTGAAGAAACATTGCTAGGCTGTACTGGGAAATAATATCACAGCGTAAAACAGAATGTAGTACAAACTGTCAGTTCAAGCAAGGGGAAAAAAGTACAATACATCAAAAAAGAAAATTATTTGTCTCATGCAGAGAAAAGACATACTTAGAAAAGAGGCATTTCTTTCTTTAATATTAAATTTCTCACTCTGATTTGTCTCATAGCCCTTCATGCAGACTCACACGGTCTTTTGTCATCTAATCTTTGCATGCATCTCATATTATATATTATATATTGGCAAAGGTACAGATAAGACTTTCATTTATTGAATTAATACTTGTCTCAAATATTTTCAGATATTTAAACTGAAATAGTGTGTCAAATTTTTGCAGTAGTTATGCTTTGAAGCTTTCCATCATATAAAACATAAGAATATTTGCATGCTAAAATATAAAATTAAGAAATAAATTGAGTGTGCACTACTGAATGATTTGTTTTGGGGCAGTAAGATTAGGACCTCTTTAAGGATTTAAAAACATGAAAAACATTCAGTAAAAGTTTGATTAAGCATTTTTTCTTTTAAGAAATTATCCAAAGTAAAGTAGTTTAAAGCTAAATGGAACCTTTTAATTTCTCTGAACAACAAAAGAAAAGAGAGTTTGATCTTTTCTACAGGAAATAAGTAAGTAAATATATAAACTTGTAATGTAGTTGAGATTCTATAAACCAGAAATATTTACAGTACCAAAGATCTTCTATTCAATGAAGTATTGTATTAGGTTAGGTTTCAAGAACTGAAAACCAAAGGAAATAACAACAAAAACATCTGTCAGTTTAGGACTGCACGAAAATTAAAACCAAAAATATTTTGTTCCAGATAGACTAAATAAACAATATGTGCACCAGAAAATATATATCTTAGCCAAAGAAAGACAATGAAATTAAAATGAAGGTTGGTGGAAAGGGCAGGAAAAAGGGAAAATGAGCTTATGCTTACTGCGAGGATAGAAGGTACTAGCCTGAGAAATCTGATTGCTGGAACAGATAAAATTTCCAGATTAGAGAATGACAGAAGCATTGCAAACATAATGTAAATAATAGAATGCAGTGTTTTACAAATTTCTACATTCAAAATTAATCTAAACTATCTCGGTTAAGAGATTTGCATTAATTTTAAATGGACTGAAGAACTAAACAAAAAGCTATAATTGAATGAATGTAAGATGATGAATTGAGAGGAAATGCTTCGTTTGGAACTGTGGAAATAGGTGGTGACTCCTGCCTTAACTTCTTTAATGGTCTGAAAGAATAAATATGTGGTATATAAATGGCTTTTCCACTCTATGCTAAAAAACTCTAAAATAAAAACACCCATAAGGACAGAGGGAAAAATAGAAAGGTAAATCATGAAACATTAAATATATAAGAAAGAAGTCTACAGAAAATCATTAACCTGAGAAGAATACACACCACAATACATTTGGAAGAGAAAACATGATTGAAAAAACAATTTAAAGGGGAAGAAGAAAAACCTTAGAAAACATGTAGAGCTAAGCACACAGCTATATGGAAATACAAAGGATGCACTTGAACAGTGGTTCTCTCCAGTGCAAGTGACAACTGCTGTGGACAGACATACTCATAAGAGTTTATGGTCTCCAGAGGATTTTCAAAGATCTTTTTGTTCCAGCTTTTACTTTTACAGACTCTGAGCTGACCAAGGGAAGTGTGGCTGGTCACAGGATCAGACACCATCTTTCAAGTTTTGCATTTTATTAAGGATTCTTTTACCCCCCTAATCTGTAAAATTATTTTTCCTTATTTTATTTCCCCTGGAGAATCTTCTCTATTTACACTCTTCTCCTTGGGCTACTCCTGCTAACCAGATCTTTGTTATTTATTGCTCATGTTTGCTACATCTTTTGTAAGGTTTCTTATCTAATGCTGTCCACAGTAGTTTCATCATCCTTTCCTTTTCCACCTCTTTCACCCTGACCCTCTGAGACTTTCCCCTTATTCTTGTATCCTCAGAATAACATTTTTCAGTCCCTTGAAAGGATTTTACTCTTTAGAGATGGTTCTTATGTAAAGCCTTTGAACTTTAGGATGGTCCTCTAAGCCACCAATGTTGCTAGCAGAACAATCATTTTATCTGAATTTCATAGAGAAAAGACACTAGGGTAAAGAGAAAAAAGCAATTTCTGATTTGTGTAGAAGGAAAACAAAACCTCAGAATTATAATGAAGGAAAAAATATGCAAAATTAAATGCTCTAAAATTAAAACTCTCAGCAGAAGAATAAAACAGGAAAAATAAGATCTGCCATCGAGGCATTCATTCACTGATGTGGGGGTTCAACAGGCAGCTGCTCTGGCAAAAACTTCCTCAGCCAACCCTGACTCTGCCAAGTGGAATTGCTGGCTATGGGAGGTTGTTACTTTCTTTGAAAACTGCAGCTGATTTTCCCATGTAACATGACTCAGCCTTCACAATTATTTTTCAACTGTATTGTGATTAATTGCTTCTGTAAATGACAAGTTCCCACTACAAGTACAAAACCTCAGGATTTTGTGGATATAGTAGCTTAGTAATTTTGCATTTCAGACATCAATATACAGGCTATATTTGTAACATTTTCAAGCGAAATAAAGAATGAAATTACCCAAACTCAGCCTGGATCTTTGCAGATTACCTGAACTTAATTAAAAGTAGGGCAAAAGAAGTTTGATCTATATATCTTTATTTTATTTCCTGCATGGCTTATTGTGTTTGAGGAACTACACCTTTATGAGAGTCCTTAATAACTCCTCAGGCAAAGGAAATCAGATTGTGTTCTCTCTCTGTTTCTTGTTATTTATTTTATATTTTAGAATATGTCACATCTTCCTAAAATAGAAATTTTGTGATTGATTTTCTCTAAATGATCACAGAATAGCTTTTGGTGTTTCAGGCCTTAAACACTGCAAAGTATATCAATTAATAGCCTGTGGCCTCCTGCCTGAAAACGTACCTGAGGCATGTATTAATGGACCAGTAAAACATGGCCTCTCATACCTTCATGTTATATTCCCATTCCATGTGAACAAGCCTGCTTCCAGAGTTTGCCACAGGCAATCTGGTATTTCAACTCTGTGTCTGTTTTAATCTCTGATAGATTTCATCCACTTTCTGTCAAATCTTGAGCACTTGCATTATGAAACATTTTTTTCATGTTCATTAATACTTTAGTTCTGTTTGCTTTTGAGGTGTCTCTGTCATCCGAATCCTTAAGAAAGGGTCCATTAAAAAAAAAATATCATATGCTCCTGACTGTTACCTAGAAAAGTTAAAAAGTCACTTGCTTTATTTCAGTGAAATTTTGCAAATATCTGACTTAGTTACAGTTTAGATAGTACTACAGTTCAGCTTATACAGTTTTGATGTATGAGAAATATTTACTTTCTAATTATGAGTCTTCTCATGACATTAGCTTACTTTGCTACCTATAAAAATTATTCTGCTACAAGCCACCCCAAAGGTGTGGTCACTGAGGTTCTTGTTAGTAGATCCCTTGGGCAGATTAGAATGAAATACTGAATGAACAATATTTATGTGTATATATATGAGACACTATTTTGGATCCAAAAAAACACCTAAATATCATAGAATTCTCCATTTATAGGTCATGCAGAAGAATGACATTTTAAAAATTGCAATTTAAAAATACTAGAGGAATGCCCCAAAACATACTCTACAATAACCTCCAAATGAAAAAGACCTAATTTTTTACACCTACTTTATTCAGGTCTATAAGTCACACAGCTCCAGGTGGAAAATACAGGAATAAAATCAATCACCTCCCAAAAGGCATTTTGACTGTGGATTTTTCTGAGCTGATATTAACCTACTAATTTTACTCATTAAGAGTATCTGTGAAAATTTTATTTATCAATGCCACATAGCATACACCTTCTGATTAATATCACTTGATTTTTAAAATCTTTTTTAAAAGACTCAGATGTTGCTCTAATAATCTGTGGGAAGGTGGGCAGAGCTAGCCCTGGATGGCAGGACTGGTCCCCAGCCCAGTGTCCCTGAGCACCTCGGACACGTTGAGGTCACAGTTTTGTCCCCAGCAGGTTCTCCCCATGTGCTGCTGCAGCGTGGTGCTGTGAGCTGCTGTGGAGGGCACCCTGAGCCCATGTCACCTGCTCCTTCTGCTTCCCCACACTCAGAGTGACTTTACTAGCCCCGAAGTCAAACTCAGAGAAATTCCCATTACCTTCAGAAGTAATGGATAGTCACATTTTAAGCACCAGCCTTGCGAACAGCCAAATATTTTCTCATTCTAGTCTTTACCTTTCAGTTTTTCACATAGCAATGAAAGCTGTTTTCCATAGAATAACAATTTTTTCACCCTAGGAATTATTCTGCTTCTGTTTATATTGGCAACTGGGCATAAAATATAAAGTGAATTATTTGGCATAAAAGAAATCTATAAAAATTGCTCGTAATTATTGCCATGACTCCAGTCCAGAACTCCTTATTCACATAAACCTGACACTGCTGTTGTAGCTGGTTTTCCTTCAAAACAGAACAGAGAAAAGCTCACCCACATCGAGCAAGTTCTGTGAGATTTAAGAAGGCACAAGAAATTGTGGATATTTATGCTTAGACTGAAACAGTATCAAGTATATGAGTGTAAGAACAAAATAACTTGATCCTAAGGCTTGCAGAGTGTATCCACCACTGCAGTCCTGTCCTTGTCATGTTTTCTGACCAGAGTACTCCACTGCTGTGCAAGGTGAAGCCTGGGCTGGCTGAGACTAGCAAATGTCCTTTCTTTTTTTTGTCAGCTTCAGAACAGAACAAAACAAGCCATACAAACATGATGTGTATTTCCAATTCAAAACATTGAATTGAATTTTGAGTCATTGTAATGACCTTCTTGTCTTATTAGGAAGTATATTTCCTCACGGATCCTTTTTAAAGGATTATCAGTAAGTCTGATAATCAGTGATAGTTGCCTGAAAGTCCCTAGCATGTGTCATTTTTCAGTGCTGTTTACAAAAAAAAATCTGTTGTACAGAAATAGTGTGTTTGGTCTAGTAAATATTTATTCAACAAATATTCCCATGATGGTAAATGTAAAGATTATCAAAAGGCCCATGGCAGAAAAGTTCCTCTGACTTCAGGTAACTCGTGATTTATGGCATTGTTACTTCCCATCGTTGAGGAAATGAGGCTTGCAACTGACTAATGTTTCTTTTTATTTTCTTTGCAGGAAGCATTTATAACCTCCTCCTGGGATTTTTTAGAGCTACATTCTATGATAGTCCTAAACTATTTTTGCACTATTGTTTGATTTTAATTATAGTTGAACAGAAGTAAAATCTTGGGAATACTTCTAATTTGCTTAACTCCTTCCTGCTATGTCTTGATAAAATTTATCCTAATTGATTATTGAAAGGAATGGGTGTATTTAAGATCTGAGAGGTCTTGAGGATAGCTACTCTCTGCCTGTGTAACTTTCATAAAAACCAAGCCACACAATACATGTGAACGGACTGGAGAGACTGCCCGGTGCTCAGAGACCTTTAGCACAGGCTAAAAACGCCTCAGGAGCAGAGGGAAACCCAGGGGGTTTTCTTGATGGATTTTATCCCATGTCACTCTGATGGCACAGAGGGGAGACTGTGGTCACCCAGACTGCAGTAAATTCACTCTCCAGCTGCCACATCTCTGGCCCCTCTGGCCTCAGGAGCCCCGGGCTCTGTGCTGCTTCCAAAGCTCCTCACTGCTCCCAGCTATCTGTCAGCACTGCCCCAGCCGTGCCTGTGCTGATGAGTATCTCCTGCACAGATGCCTCTGGGACTACTAAAAAGGAAGAGGAAAGAGTTTTATATCTTTCCTCAGAAAATAAGAGATTTAATCTATATTAACTAACTAGCACATTCCCACTGGTGCAGGTGGGTGGACTAAACTGCCACACAAGACGATGTGGCACTCAGGTAATGAGGATACACTCTTTAAATTGCTTTTATATCCACTGATGGTGTGAGAATCTGTTCTGCCTTAATTTATGGATTGTCTGAGGTGGAAATGAAAGTATAGTAATTCTTTTGTGATGATTAGCAGCCTCAGAGAATGCTTCAACCAGTGAGAAATGCTGATTGTTTATGAGGTCAATCAGAAGGCACACACCAACACTGCCTTTCCTAGCTGAGCTTTCAGTTACATTTAGACATTTGTTATCTTGCATTGATAAAGTTAATGCAGAGAATCAAAGCCAAGCTTATATCACCAGTAAATATTATGATCACATACATCTGCAGAGCACACAAACTCTGTCCTCACTTAACTAGAGCTTTTAGAAAACCTAAACACAGTACTTGATTTATGAACACAGTATGACATGTTTTGTCTATTGATGAAATGCAAAACATTTATTTCAATAAGTTTGGAATAAATTATTAAACAAAAATTATTTTTGGCTGAGGTCATCATTCTTAATGATAGCTAGCTCTTTGATAGTTATCTTTGTTCATAAATTTCAAAGTATTTCATTAAGATGGCTGAAATTATTAGAACCTGTCTTGTGACAGGGAAACAGATTCACCCAGTGACCTACACCTACTTTTTTATTACTCAGTGATATTCTGCATTTTTCCACCTTCACTGGGAATTTACCCAGACCAGCTTGTTACAACATGTTGCCCCCAAACATTTCAAAAGTGATTATTTTTGCATATATAATATCCTGCCTAAGAATCTGTCTGCATTTTCTTAGCATTTTTAGGTATTCTTAAAAAAAGTCATCTACAAATTACCTGCTTCTCTTCTTGTGACCTTCACTCCCTCTTGGCACCAAATCCAAATTTTCTCCAGCCACTCAGGTGACCTGGGTCTCTCTGTTCAAGTAGAAGCACTGCCCCACTCAATGTCATCCACTGCCTCTGTCAGGTACTCTGAAACTTTTTGTTCCCCTTTGACCATATTTCTTAGGATCTTAGAATTCTCATGTTCTGACATTCACAAATAATTTGTGTTGGTTTGTTTTTTTGTTTTGCTCTCTTATTTATGAATATTTTGCTTTTCAATATCCTGTGGACACACTCTCCTATGGACGCACTTGCCTGAGTAATGCTCATCTCAAAGTTTAACAATCCTTCACCATCTCTTGTCAGGGAGATACATAAATAGCCCTAGAAAGCTTCACATACACTGAGGTATTCACTCATTCAGCAGTTCTAAAATTCTTTGAAAATTGTAAAGCCATACTCATCAAACTGTGGGAGAAGTACAGTAATGACCCATGATGCTTTTACTATTATGGTAGATCTTGACTAATGCAGGCTTTTAAAAGAAATTTTATCTGGATGTCTAGATTATCCTACAGAGAAACAATTGACTCACACTCTTTATTTACAAACCATCTCAGCAATCATCTTGGTAACAAACAGATGCTTTCCTTTAAGGTTTTGATTAATTATTGATAAAATACGTCTGTATCATACCAGAATGAGCAAGCACAGTGTATTTTTGCTGTTTATGAGCCATCTTTTTCAGTATCCATAAAGATTATTTTCAGCAAAGAGATACTGTCTTAGCTATGTGAAAGCCCATTGTGATTTGTGACAGAACAAAAATCTTCCTCCTGCTCTTCAAAGCTTCATATCTAAATTTTCATTCTGTGGATACATAGGTACAAATTTTAAGTCTGCTAAAGGAATTTCAATTCAGACTTTCTTTTAATGAAAACCAGATTTTGACTAGATAATTTAGATTTGGGAAAAATCATGTTTTAGACATATTTAAACTCCAAATATATAGAATCTTGCTGCTTTTGCCTGGGCTTTGCTAAATTTTATTCTATTCTTCAGTTTCCAGCTGGTATGTTAGTCTCATTTACTGAGAATCCTATTGATCTTTTTCAAAGCTGAAAATTTTCTTATCTGAAACAGCTCCAAGATGAGATCCTTCTCTTATTCTGAAGACTTATTCACATCTGCAAACTCAAATTGTCTTGTAAGAAATTGCAAGACTACCCTACTTGCTTTGCAGGATATAAGAACACTCATCAGGTGTTCCAGAATATACTTCAAATAACCCTCTTCATTTTCCTTTAATCCAGCCCTGTTTTCTGTATCTAAAATACATTTGTCAGTGTCCAGTAAAATAGGGACCATATTATTGGTCCTCATTTATGAAAAAAGAGGTTTACTTCATTCAGGTACCTGACTCAGAGGATGAGTTACTGCATGCAAAAGGGTCACTGGAGGAAAAATAATTCATACTTCATTATAGAGAGACCCCCAAGTAATGTACCAGTTCACACCTTATAAAGATTTCTGATATTGTTCTTTTCCTGGTAATATGATTAAGTAAATCACTTATAACCCCTGCCTATTTTATTAAATAATGGACAGACTCTGGCACTCTAAATACAGATTAAATATCTTTATTAAGAAGCTAAAAAGCACCGCCAGAATAAAACAATAAAAAGTTTATTCCAAAACTAGCCACTGTCCATTCACAATATTATGAATGCAGTTCAAGACAACAAATGTTTTATAATATGAAAGGATTTTCTAAGGCACTTTTCTTTAAGCAGTAATCAATATCTGTGAGTTTCAAGTCTGTTAAGAAGGTCAGCAGACAGTGTCTGAATAAGTAGATCACTTTCTGTGGTCTTTAGATATTTCTGTTTGTTCCATGGAGATTTGAAGCACTGATTGTAACCTTTTATTTAATAACTTTGCATCTTTTGGCTGTAGTTGAATTTAAAGTGCAATAAAGAATTTTTAATGTGAAAAAAGGATACCACCTCAAATAATAATCCCTCCTCTATTAGATAAATGACTTCACTTTGTCTACTCTTCTCTCCTTCCTCTTGAGCATAGTTACAAATGACCACAGCACCTGAAAAGTAACACATTCTTTGGGGAGCTGGCTTCAGAAACTGGAATCATTTATAATTGCCTTAGAAGTGCATTTGCACCACTCATTGGGTCACTTTCTGCCACTTTCAGCTTAACTGGAGCCAGCATGACTGTGACTTATTTACTCTGTGGAAGTTCATTAAGTTTTGTTCAAATGAAAGCTGTAAGAACAGGTTCTATATGACAGAGCAGTAGCTTCAAAGTTATGGACCAGGTAATTAATTCTGAATTTCAGTGGAAAATCTACTAAAGATCTATTGCAGCCATATTAACATCAAATGAGTCTATGAGAATTAATATTCCTGCAATAAATATCAAGGAGTTAGGAATGATTAAGCAATTATTGTTAAATATTACATGATAAAATGGCAAAAAAGCCTTGAAGAAGATATGAAGATTTGCCAGGTCCTTACATCATACATGGTAACATCTCAAGGCTTGTCTGTATGCAATAGTTACAGTGCAGCTGGTTAAGGGAAATGTGAATTTATAGCACACTTGATAATCAGCAGTAGCTCACAAATGCACAGAGTATAGCTGAAGTTAAGGTTGCTTGTTCTATTTTTGAGTTATAACAAGTTACTGCACATGAAGACACCCTCAGTGCAGTATCCTCTGGCAAGTCAAAGAGAAATGCACTGCTCAGTGTGAGTAATATCTACTGATGAAAACCTTTTCCTTTACGTGAATTTTCAAAGAGTAGGAAGAATTCAGTATGGGTCACAAACCACAAACTTACATTGTTATAATTCACTATAATGCAGCTTTGAAATAATTGTTAATCTACTTGTCTTCCTCCCTCATAACTGAAAGCATACTGAGGACTTATTATGGAAATTCACATTTTAGTTTATGCAGACTACATCACTGGAGTGAGGACTGAATGTAGATCAGGAATTCAAGCAGCTCCATTCCAAGTGCGTCCTTCATTTTCATCGAGTTGAAAAGCTACAATAGGCTGTACTTGAGCTAGGTTTTGAGTGAACCATAAATGAGTGCATAGGCAAATCCAAGGTACTGTAACTATTTCAATTCCTGCTGCCAGTGTAAACCTGAACATCTATTTCTGAGCTACCTTTAAGTTCATGTGTCACTGCCTACACCATGATGTATATGCTAGATGTAGGCATTAACATTACTCACAAAAATTAACTATGATTTTTAGCTAGAATGAAAGCCATGAACCTAATTGGTTAGAGGAGATTTGACCCAATTTCATTCTCTCTCAGTAAGAGCATATTTCCAGACTGCCAGTCTTCTTCAACATTAGGTTAATATATTTCATCTCATCTTATATTTTAAAAAATTAATCGTTAAATATATTTCTGCTGTTGTAATTAAATGTGATGAAAATAATTATTTCTCAGGATTGTCCTTGTGACTGTTTCTTATTCCCTATCCCTTTCCTTCCTTGTTTCTTTATCATCCAGAAGAAAGAATACCGCAGATTGTAGTCAAGCTATAAACTCTTAATCAATATTGGGCTTTCTTTAATGAAAGCTGGATGCATTATTTCCCTTTTGAACCTTTCCTAGTTTGTGTTGTGAAATTGTCACTATGACTGTCTCAAGGGTATATGAGATAGTCAGTTTTAGAAAATTCTAGCCCCTTGATTGTTTATCATCAATCATTCCAGATTCAGAGTTTGGAATAGATTTTAAAAATGCTTTCTACTTTATGCATTTTGGTAGCATCATTAGCAAAACAAGAGTCACCTGCAAGCCAGAAAACTGAAATCCGGGCATGATTTTGTAATATTCAACTTAGAGAAATACCTTGTTTACAGAGATAAATTGTCTGTATTTACCACTTATCTGAAGTTTTTCTGTATGGTATAAAAACTCCTTTGTTTAAACATAAAATTTATGCAAACACCCATCTGTAGAAAATAATTAGCTTTGCCAGAGGAAAAAAAAATAATTTTAGAAGAGTCTGTAAAGAGAAAGACAGGAAAGAATACAGAAAAACTAAAATAAAAAAAGAAAAGTTGGGTGGAAAAAATAAAGAAAGAAAAATCACAAGGCATGTAGGAGACATCAGGCTGTGTCTCCTCAGGGCCATGGGGTTCAAAACAAACATAAGACTCTATAATGACTGGCAGCAGAGGCTGTCTAAAGAGTTGTCAAAACAACATGGAATTAAACAAAAAAAATATGGCAAAGGTTGTGAAAGATGGGCCACCAAGAAGTGAGAAGCTCTTCCCTTCCAAACAGTGTAAAGGAACATACCTGAAGGAAATAATCAACTTGCCTGCCAGAAGAATTGAACTCCTGTTGATGGGTTATGATGGATGGTAGAGTCATCTAAATCATTTGCTTTCACTTTGCTGCCTGATTACTGCATGTCATCAGTCTTACTAAAAAAAAAAAAAAAAAAAAAAACACAAAAAAACTGAGGAAAAAGTTCACCTGCC
>WEIU01007998.1:200301-220362 GCA_013389925.1 Aegithalos caudatus | reverse complement strand
GGGAAAAAAAAAAAAAAAAAAAAAGGAAAAATAAAGACCTGATAGGGCAATCAAAAGTAGTTGCAGCAGAGCAAAGAAAATGAAACACCTGCCTTTGATAATATACAACAACTGATTGCCACTAAATGTCTGTAGTTCTGTTTTCTCTGGTATGGATTACATAGCTACTGACAATTTTCTTATTTCAACTACTTTATGATCTTGAAGGTCATAGGAATCCTGGAGTTGTAATGAACAAAAAGGAAATTTGCTCTTTGGAGAAGATATTTTGCCTTCTGCTTGAGCTATGTCACTCTGTCCCGCACAGTAACTACACAGAGCAAGGACATCGACCAGAGAGTGGGCTACAAAAAACAGACAACAAATAAAACACAAAAACAGCTCACCACCAACAAAAAACCCAATTATAATTGAGGATCATTTTGCTTAGGTTATATTCAGATGGTTTGCTCTGTTTTGCATTTGAATACTTTTCACAGAGTGTTCTTTATTCATTGTGAACTGCAGATGACTTTCCTTTCTAGGTCAGAAACATTATTCACCCTTCAATGTACATCTCCTTTTCAAAAAGAAAAAAAAGCTTGAATTAAATTCTGAGTTCTACCCATTTAAATTTACACAAAAGAAAACCTTGAGCACTGGTACATATTCAGTAAATGTTTTGCTGCAAAAGATTATAATTTTTTTTGGTTAGTTGTTCTTTTGTTTGTTTGTTTTTGTGGTTTTTTTGTTGGTTTTTTTTTAATCTTAAGGGTGCTATGATTTGGGTTTGAATCTTATGAAAGGTTAAACAAGTGTTTTGAATTTTTTTTCCTTCTGATATAAAATCTGAGTAAAATATATCTAGATCAGCCCATTTTACAAAAGAGTATTCTTTGGATTCCTAATTCTTTGATTAAGAACAACAAAGTTTGTCATATTTGATAACCTTATCTCTTCTAAATTTTCCAAAAAGACAAAATTCAAGGAAATTTATTTACTGATTCTATAACTTTATGAGATTTCATAGATCATGAGTACAAAAATATTTGATCAAAAAAGGAAAATGCTTTCTAAAAACAATAATATTTTTATAGATATATGCAAACTATCAAATTAAAAATAATCACAAAAAAATGAGGCAGATATTCTAAGAATCCTCCTGCTAGTATTTATCTTTATGAGTGATAATTTACTTACTTAGTCTCTTTGTGTAGTTTATTGAGGTAGCATTTTTAGGTGTTAAATGCTCTTACACTATCTCTGATAAAGCTTAGAAAATTTTGGGCTTTTTTTATCAATTTTATTAATTTGAAATGTGTCCATCTGACACTTAAGTTTCAGATGCTGACCACAAACTTTTCTTTAAGTGTATGAATTCTGGATTTGCTCATTACTACATTAGTATTAGTTCAGCCTTCCATTTAAGGATTAAACATGAAGGCAGTTTAAAGGTAAATATTCTACTGAATATTTATGACTTCGTTTCTTATAAAGTAGACTATTTGTAATTATTTTATTTCTGGAGTTAATAGCAAATGGGACATTGCTCTATTTCAGAGGCAAAATAGCACATTTCCTTCTGGGAAGGCTTGTTTCAAGAAAGTTTACAAGAAAAAATACATGGCAGATCAAAATTTTTAAGCTGTAGCACGTGCAGAGTTTTTGTTCCTTTTGAAATGTCCACTTTAGTATTTCCTACTTTTCCCAAACCTATGCTATATTTTAATTTTATTTCAACCTAATTAAAGTAACAATATCGAAAATCATTGTGGTATACGAGACTATGAGGGAGACTCATTCAATTAATGGAAGGTCATGAGAAATTGTAAATAAATATTTTAAATTAGCACATATATATTTATTTTATTATTTTCTTAATTGTTTCCAAAAGCCTGTTTTGCTTCTCAGTCATGATGAAAAAATAATTGACTTGGTTTGCAAAAGAGAGGTTATACTGGCATGAATCTTAAAAAGACATCTGGTGGAGCATTGCTATTAGACAGATATCCAAGGAAAAGTACCCACTGAGGTTCAGTGATGCACTGTGACTAGATGGTGTGAAAAGTCTCAGGGGAGAAGTTAAAAGCAGGTGAAGCAAAGTGACATTTTAGATGCTCTGCTGGAAGCCACACGAGCCAGACCCAGCAGGTCCATCTCAGTCGTGTCTGGCCTCCTGCAAGGAGCACCCTGCAAATGGAAAAGACTGCTCTTGCTTGGATTTTATGGCAACTCTACTTTAGCAGTGAAGATAAAAATTGCAGTTGTGTACTCTCTGACCCGTGAAGCCTAATTATCTCCTTTTCTTGGTTAAATTGATAGCAAATCAAGCACCTTCTCATACTCCAGTATTACTTCTGAATCTCTGCTTCATTCTTGCTTTTGGATGGGAAAAATTGACCTTATTGTTATGAATTTGAAACAACCCCAGTGAAGGTCAGAAATAGCTGGAATAACACCCATTCTAATGCAATTTAATTAGCATTGGTTGTTCAGAGGATTCTCCCAGTATAGTGCTGGCCTCACTGCATCAGGGTCTTGATCTGACTCACTGGCAAAATGCTCACTGCTTTTCCCAGAACAAGGATTTTTCTGTGTAGTTTGTGGGATGTTGCAGTCTTTGAATGTATCCTTATATAAAATATTTTTAGAAAATAACACCAAAACCAATTTCAAACATTTTCTGTAATTGTGTTCTTAAATTTTTAATTATTTTTCAGTAATCTCTTTGACTTTAATCATCTTAATGATTTGTGAGAGAGTAGAGCGTAACATTTTGGGCTTTTATTGTATTAGGTACTATGAAATGGAAAAAGGTGTATCTTACCCAAAGTAATGTTATTCTTTTCTGCTTTCTCTGATAAAATGTTTTAGACTGTTCACAGCTATCTGCCACCTGTGCAGTTTAATGCTGCTTCCAATTACGGAAAGGAAAGGAAAGTAAACGTATGCTGTAAAAACCTCTGCTGCTTTATATTCTGTGTGCCACCTAACAATCTTCTGCCCTGTTTGCCTTTTGTACTGCTGTTGTGCTCTGGACTGATGGTTTCAATGATTTTTCCCTTCCTAATCACTGTTCTTCATGATTGTTCTATTAAAGTCAGAGTCCCTACATTGGTTTCTTACTTCACACCTTATTATTTTATATTTATCTCACACATACACATCGAACCTCTCTGGCCTAAAAAAAGTGGGGTTCACACTATAGATAGTGAGGTTCACACATACATAAATAAGGAAACTCTCTTGGTTAGTGGTTCCTGAGTTATAAGGAGTTATAAGGAACACGGTTCCTTCTGCAGTTTTAGAGAATTTTGTTGATATCAAGGAATTCAATCAGTCAGTTGAAACCTTCCTGACTTCAGACAAACTCCCAGATCTCTGTCTCCTCACCTTTTGAAAAACATTGGCTTTTTAATGAAGGGAATACATATTGTGGAGCTGATCTGATTTCAGCACTGTACTGGCAGCTTTACATGTTTTTAAAAATTTTCTCATTAAGCACAGAAGTGTACAAAAAACTTTCAGATAACTCAAATAAAAATAGGAAAGTGCTTCTACAAAGCATAATTTTGAAAGTTCTGGTTGTTAACTTACATGACTGTTTTCATGGCCTTTTTGGATCTATGAGAGACATTTAATATTGGGTTATTTCTAGAGATACTGCAGGCCACATAACTCAACGGACTTGATGGGTTTTATTTGATTTAACTGTATTGTTTCATCCATTTTTAATTCTTCAGAATACTACTACCATTTTATCCTAAAAAGCTGTAAAGAATGAATGTTACCAAATCCTAGGACAGTATTCATTTGCTGAGGGAAAATCTCAGTCATACACCCCAAAGCATTACAGATGAATTTATTTTTTGCCTAAGTACAGCCTAATGCAACTGTTAAGTGCTTTGTTTGTATTACATTTTATTAAAGTAGTCAAACCTACTCCCTTCCATTGTCCATTTACAAAATACATCATCCTTGAATTGCTTTTTGAAGAAGGTCTACTGTGTTAATATATATATTTCAATAATTAATGGAATAATAAATTAAGCCTTGATTTGACTGTGTTCCCACTGAAAATTCAAGAAAGAAAATTAACAGTAGCTGTTTTCATTTTAAGAAAATAATGGAACAATTTTTAAAACATAAATTTAACATTTGGTTTTTTAAAAAATAATTCTCTTTTTTTTTCAGTGAGGTTAGGTATTTTAACAGTCACTTTAAGATACTGAGAAACACACTCCATTAAAATGTCCTTTGTACACTAAAATAAGTTGCATTCAAATTAAGGTTTTGTAAACTGTGAATTGGGGCTTGGCTAAACCATATAAGTAATCATTAAAATCCTTTTTTAATAGTGATTTAGTTTTTACTGATTTCAGTTATAAATCAAGTATTCTGTTGAACAAAAACTTAATATCCTGAGAAATACAAAGGAAAAGCTTGTAAAGAAGGTCTCAACAAACACCAGAATTAAGAGATGATAACATAGGGAAATAGACTATAGCAATCTTTTACTGATTTGGCTCGGTCTGTTCTTTCTAGCAAGATGCTCCTTTGGAGCTCTGTTATTGCCAAAGTCCTCACTGAAAAACTGGTGAAATTATTTCTAGCAGTAAAATTTGTTTTATTCATCAGGAAGAGTTCAGTTCACAGTAGTCCTTAACCTTTTAACCCTCATATTCCTTACTGAAATATAATTTGCTTAATTTTGTTTAACCATTCGCTGAAGAAAAATTATAGCAGGTATACTTACAGTGCTGTTTAGAACGTCCAAAGTGTCTTGACATTTCGCATCCTAGCAAAATTGCAATTATAATGCTTTAGGTATACCTAGCATGCCTTGACACTCCATTTAGAAGAATGAACATGGCATTGAAAACTGTTTTCAAAAAAAATTTATGTTCATGCAGTATGCACAGAAAAAATAACTCAGGAATTCAATTTGGTTTTGAAATCAAACTTCAAAGGGTTTTAAGAATGTTTATTACAGATACAGAACATGTGTTTAACAGAATAGAGATGCAGTTAGAATTGGCTAAACATCATTTCCCTCACAGTGCTGAGAAAAATATTTTGAAAGAAAAAGAATAACAAGTAAATGCTAATCAGAAATTTAAACTCCCCTTTTTGTACCAATAGCCCCTCTCACACTAAATGCAGATATTTTTTGTTAGTAACTTATGTGAACAAAAGTGTATCGACATGAATATTTATCAAAATGAGTAAGAATCATAATCATGATTAAATGTGAAGAGGTATTTGACTGCACATTTTCTGAACTCTTTCTATTTCTGAATGCTGAATGAGACACAAGATTTACTAGTGTGAGCAATGATTGATGGCATGAAAGACCAGAGTCTAATTCCAATACGAAGCTCAGCTTTCCTCCAGGACTTGGCAAAATCCTAGCTAAGAGCCTGAAACCTAGAGTTCAGTCATTTGCTTGTGACTTGGTTTCTGTTGGAAAAACAAATTTAATTGCACATCCTCACTCTCTAGGACTGTTGTGGCAATCTGTACATTAAAGGTTGAGGGCAGTGGGGACTGCAGGACCCCAGGGACACACCCAGGGGTTGCCCACCTGTAACACCATGAACTGATCAGGCTCTGCAGCTCCCACCCTGCCAGCTCTGCCCTTCAGTCTGGAAAACTCCAGAGCAGGGAGCTCCGCTCATGCTTGCTTTTCTTTTCCCCAGCATGTTTGGCACTAACTGAGTGCTCATATTCAGTATTTCTGCTCAGCTTTCTTAACATACCTTGACACTTGCAAGGAAGTCAAGAATAATGCAGATTCTCATGCTTGACATCTGGCCCTCAGTGTCACTCTTCCTTCCTCTACTATAGTTACAAAGAAAAATTCTTAGAAAGCAGCACAGCTTCTCTCTAGGCCAGTTCTTTGACAGGCTGTGATACATTAATAAGAAGCACTATTTTAAATTACTTCAGTAAACCCCCAAAGAAGGGATTGGAATGAAGAAATGGGACTCACATTACCCAGGTTTGTTGAAGGGAGTCTTAATGTCAGCTCTAAACAGCACAGAAATCATCTACAACTAGATACAGAACTAAAAACACCGGATTTATTTAGGGGAGCAGCCCTCCTCTCCACTCTCCCTGCAGTGCTGGGGAGTCTGCCCTGGAAGAGCATCTTCTGTACCTTTGACAGGTGGAGAAGCTTCTGTATGGCAAACAACATTCTCAATTTTCTTTCTTTTTTTTTTACAGCCTTTCTCTTTACTGCATACTAAGATTGCTATTGGCACTGTAAGTTATTAGCCCCAGGTTGCCCACAGCTGAAAGCCCTTTGGGTGCTAAAAATCCATTACTGTGGTATTTATTTTGGAGCTACAGACTAGATGAACAAGGGAATAGGGTAAGATTTACTCTGGTAGGCTGAGAATTTCGAAGAAACTATGCTTCACTGAATATATGGATTTTAAATGTCTTTATTAGAACTTTCATTTAAGCATTTCCTAAAATCTTACCATGATATTATTAAGAACATACAGAATTTGGAAACAGAAAATGCAGAGGTAAACAAATTATTTGTTACAAAAAGGGCCTCACAGGTCTCAGGGGAAATAGAATATTCTAATATCGGTTTATGCCAGCAGAAGTAAATCATATTTGGTAAACATAATGTTAGTCATTTGCAAACATGAAAAATTGTGGAGTTTCTTCGGTTTGTTTCAAAGAACTTTGC
Organism: Aegithalos caudatus; assembly: GCA_013389925.1. Classification (NCBI taxonomy): domain Eukaryota; kingdom Metazoa; phylum Chordata; class Aves; order Passeriformes; family Aegithalidae; genus Aegithalos; species Aegithalos caudatus. Next base: position 213,677 of record WEIU01007998.1, on the reverse strand, counting down.
AAAACACATTGAATTTATTTGAGTTAAATTGTATAGTAGGACTTTGACTGTAGATGGAAATTGCCTTCTATATAAACATGGCTTTTTCTTTGCAATTTACCCTTTCTTCCATTCCTTCTCTTCCTTCCCTTCCTTCCTTTTCTCCTTCACTCCTTTCCTTTCTTTGTTTTTTTACTCGTCTTGCCTCTCTTTTCTCCTTCATTTTATTTTCCTCTCTTTTCTCCCTCATTTTTTTTTCCTCTTTTTTCTCTCTTTTTTTTTTTTTTTTGGTAAAATGACATTTCCTTAGTTTTCAAAATTCAAATTAATTTTCAGTATGTCAGACTAGAAAACCAAAATGAACCATCTGAAATGACAGCTTACAGTCAAAGTCTCTGTGTCACAATTTCCAAACTATTTTTGTAGAGAATTGAATTTTGGATGAAGACTTTTATTCCATTTCTCATGACAAGCTTTGAGATTTGGATTCCAAGCCATGAGAAAGAGAAATCAAATATTGCACTGCTTCTCATAGTACAGGGCAAAGAATGTCTGTGGTCTGAGCTATCATGGAGAAAAAAAAAAAAAAGGCTTCAAAGTATATCAGAAAGTACAGTTACCTCAGGAATGTGAAAATTATCAGAAAACATGAAGGGCAAAAATAAAAGGTAAAGAATTGAGTTGCTCAGTGTGTTCTTGCTGAAATGAAGAACTTTTCCATCTGAAAACCCATCAGAAATATTTGAGTGGTTTAGGCTCTGAGGTGTCTGCTTGGCACAGCTGCCAAGAGGGTACAACAAGCACTGTATGCTGTGGTGTCCATCAGTCCCACAGAGTGCACCCATCATAGCAAATAATCCCACCATTACTGCAGACAGCTAAGTTATGTAAATTCCTTAGGAATAATGACGGAGATGACTTCAGGAGGAAGGGACAAACCTAAAGGTAAGTTCAGCCTCTATCTAGTTTTAGATTGTTTATCCTTCTGCTGTTATGCTATCTGCCAGATTTCAGGCTTCATTTTTTAGCTTCACTGACTATGATAACTCAGAATATAAATATCAAACCTACATGTCTCAGGGTATGGTATTCAAATTATACATAACAGAAGGAAATCTGTAAATATGTAAAGTCAGTTCAAAGAATTACTAGGCTGTCATGTTCCTAATAAACCACCATAAGAAACAGGTCATATTTCAAGAATATTATACAGAAAAACACTGTCAATATTTTCTTTTATTTTTTTTATTTATTGTGAAATAAACTGTAAAATGGATATTTTGAATAAATTAATATTTTCCAGAAAACACAGTTTGATGTTCATTCAGATTGAATTAGATTCTTTGCAGCTAAATTTGGAAAAGTACATTTTCCCACACTCTTTTCTTAAAAAAAAACCAAAAAAACCCACAAACCCATAGTGCAGCCAAGGGAGATATGGATTAATATGTCAGCTGAAATTGACAGTAGGATGACTAGTAACCTTCTTGAGAGAATTCCACGGGGTTTCAGACCTTCTACATAAATGCTTGTAGCCGAAAAACCTGGTTTTAAGTAAAGAGATGCAATTGCTGAAGTAGCTTTTATTCTGACAGAGTATTAAAATTAAGGTTTTTTTTAAAAAAAAAAAAAAAAAAAAGTTAAATTTATTTTTTTCTTTGACAATTATTGAAGCAGTTTTTTGCATCTTGCTCCAGAGACAGAGGACTTTGCTTAGAAAAGCAGATTTTTTAGACTAAAAGGACTGTTGATACAAAATGTATCAATCATAATGTTAATGCACACAAGGGACTTAAATTTTGATCCCAAATGATGTATCAAAAAAATAGCAAAACTGCAAACAGATACAAAACATCTATAGGAATGGGGATTTGGCAGCATTTAATAAACATCCAGGCAGTGACCTCATGAATGCAGGTGCTACCAATGTGTCAAGTGAGGTTTATGAAACATCTACTTTTCTTTCTAAATACAGTTGAATTCTGGCCCCTAGTCTAGCCAGGTGTTACCTGTCTTGGGATGTGACTGAGGTCCAGCTCTTCTGTAGGAAGAGCAGGGTGAGTACATGCCACATGGGAATGAATTCCCAGAGCAGTTGTTTTGCTCATCTCAGCTTGGGTCAGATAGCTGCTGTCTAAGAACGTGAAGTACAAGACAGACTGGTTCAAGTTCAAGCCTTGCCCCTCAAGGCAGTATGAATGCATTTGTAAGAAAAGCCTGTGTAGATATTGCTTCAGGCTTCCCTTCTGTGTTATTCCATTCTAGTGTTTCAGGTGAAAATCAGTTCCTACAGATACAGCCTCGTGTCAATCAAGTTTGCTTTATTTTGTTTTTGTTTTGCTTTTTTTTTTTAGAGATAGTATCTCAAATGGCAATTAGAAAGGTTTTTGGTTAATTATATAAAATATACAAGTATATATGAAGAGGATTCATCCCTCTTACACAAGAGTTCAAATGCAACCTAAACATGTTGCCAACAAAACCAAAAGTTGTGTGCTGCAGACTGAGCCTCATAACATTAATTGTCCAATCTTACAGTATGAGAGATTTGAAAATGCACTGATCAATGCCTCCTGCACACTCTCAAATATTAACTCTTCTGCCAGAGCTCTCATTTGCACTGTCTAAACAACTGTGTCTTACCTTTCATTCAGAGAGTAACCTTTTGTAACTAAGAAGAGAATTCACAGCAAAAACTTCTTTTAAATAGTGTGATAGAAATCCTCTTTAATCTGCAATAAAATTTTCTTTATTTCTAGTTTATTTTCTTAAAAGCATAAATTTATCACCTGTGGAAATCTGAAAGAGTTATCAGGCATGGACATAAAAATGCAGATGTTTTGATTAGATAATTGTGTAATTGGAGATCTTCAGAGAATTTAATACCCACTCTCAGGGAGTGTGTTAGTGTTGGAGCTCCTGCTGGTGATCAGGAGCTGTCCCTCAGCCAGCCAGGGTGGGCACAAGGTACTCTGATGTCCTGGCTCTCATCTGGCAGAGTTTCTAACAAGAAAGGCCATGAGGTGCTGACACAAGTGGCCCGTGAGTGGCCAGTGGGGTCCTTGGATCGGGGCAGATAGAATCTTCCCCTCCACCAGGAACTGCCTGGAAACACTGAGGACACATAGCTACACCTCCATTTAGTTAGACCCTCAAACTAGGCACATCATTTCATGATTGCTCAGGTCTGACAGAGAGATAAAGTATGGAACATCTGCAAGCATGGAAAAATTTTATGGAGCCAGTCATTGTCCATTAATTACACCTGTCAAGTTTTCTTGTGATATCCCAAGGTTTCTCATCTAACTATGAAGGTTGGACCCTTGATATTTCTCTATCAATAACTGTAAACAAAACAAAATTGATTTGCTTTAGATAGTCCTCAGTGTGGAGGGTGGTGGTTTCGGCTACCAAGACCGAAGTAATTCAACCTGGGAAATCATTTCTGAAGTATTCAGCTGGAATTAATCATTTGACTGAACCTAAATATGTATAACTTTTAATTCTCATTTTAGTTTAGACAGATATATCCTAACTCACAGTGGAAAACTAGTAATTTGGAGTGTTTGAGCAAAGGGAAAACATTGGACAGTGCAGAACATATTAATTCTTAAGATGCCTCAGGTAAGAATTTCTCTGCAGAAAAAAACAAAACTTATAGAAAGTGATGAATGAAGCCAAGCAGTCTTATGGAAAGTACTAGGCTTCTATTGAATTTACTTCTAATTTTTAGAATTTCAAAGAGAAATGTGCCTTTTTCATATTTGGTAAGCTGACTGAAATAACCTATAGCATTACAATGCATTTTTCTTTTCTTAAATCTCTTGGGTGGTTGAAATCCTGGCCAAAATAAATATTTTCTATTATATTTTGTAGGGCTGTCCCATGGAATCTGGCAGAATTTGTCGAGAGCATTAAGATGCACTAATCATGGCCAGCATTTTAACTTTAGAATTTTTTTCTTGATTTCACATACACAGAAAAATGACCAAGTTCAGAATGCTGTTCAGATGTAGCAAGCTTCCATCTCTCTTCCTTATCCATGGGAAAGTCAAATTATTCATTATTTCCAGTAAATTTAAATGTATAATTGATTAACATTTATTTTGTAGAATGTACAAACAAAATTGAAATACATACCTTCACAAGAAAATTATTTCCTGAAAGCTGTAGGTCCTGATAGAATTCAAGCAGGTTAATCCATTTTTCCAACAAGCTTTTGACGGTTCCTTAAACTTTTGAACCTAAGGAGAAATGGATTTTCCTCTCTTTAGTATGGATATACAAAATCCTCTTTTCCCCAAATATTTATCAGTATCACTGTAATAAAACACCCCAAAGGCCTATGCACAGTATACCCTCTCAAAAGGAGTAATGCAGAGCTCTCTGAAGCTGGTCCCACAGGTTTTCAGAATTAATACAAAGATTTCTCAAACATGATAGTCACAGCCTTCCCTTCTTTGAATCATTAATAAGGCATCTGCAAGGTCTGTATTACGTGTCTCTATGCTTTAACTGTATGCCAAGAGCACCTATTCCTCTGTTGCTCTCTTCCCCCTTCCACCAAAAGCAGAAACTCAACAGAATGGCAGATTATGGTAAATTAGAAGCAGTGTTTTGATAGTGGTTGCTATCTAGACCTCACCTATAAAGAGCCTTCCATAGCAGCCTGTAAAATCCTTTGTCTCTCCAGCTCATAGAGCACATGGAGCGCCAGGAGGAGGTGAGGAGCTATCAGCATGTTGCCGTGGTTCTTCTGAGGAAATTTCTCTCTGCATCAATTTTGGTTCATCCTTTCAGCTTGGTGACACCTGCACGCCATGGTGACACATCCAAAAGGACCAGCCTCCATAGTGGATGTAAATGCAGAGGAGGAAGACATTCAGCTAATTACGGGGAGAAAAGCTGCAGTGGAGAGGGCAGCTGGTTTACCAAAAGTTTGCTTAACTCAGACTCTAACACAAATACTGTAAACCTGCTGCCTGCCTGAAATATCCTGTCCAGTATGAATTATATGTTAATTTTGCTGTTTGGATCTTCAAACACAGTTCCATGGTGGTCTGTCATGTCATGTTGATATTCAATTTGTTTTCTCTAGAGAAATAAAACCATGACAATTTCAAGATGGCACTTCCTGACTCACATTAGAATGTGCCACGGTCTCGTCCCTGCCTGTGCCTGAGTACCTGAATGTTGGGAAACAGTGCCGATGGGGATGGGGTGGTGACAGGGTAAATGAGCAAGCATTTGATGCAGAACGATAGATGTTTTAACACACAGTTTACTGTCCCAAAGAAATTACAGACAGAAGAAATCTTGTGGTTTTGTGCATTCCTCAAAATTGTTCCTATTCCCTGAACTCCACTGATATATCGCCTAATTTAATTTTAAAAGAGTAAAGTGATAGTTACTCACATTTTCCCTTTTTTTCTTTTTGTTCTTATGTATAAACTCTGCACACCTGGGATTGCTAAAAGCTTCTCCTTGCTCCGCTGAGGTGTTTATCTTTTCTTCCTTATTACTGTTTTGGGGAAGAAAATGTGTATCTGGGGCCAATATGGTGATTACTCACAGCACTCCCTAGTTAAACAGCTTCAGTGGTGTGGTTCCTCTGGGTAAAAGTTTACAAGAATGTCTTTGAACTTTCTCTTGAACAGCGTTTCCTTTACAGTTTTTTTTTTTTGATAATTCTTTATCAGCTTAATCCTGATGTGGTATCTAACCTTCAGGAATATAATTAGTAGAAAGTCTATTTTTTCTGCTGCTAATATGCTAGTATACCGCGTACAGGCATTAGTAAAAATATTCAAATGCATAGAAATCCATTCCTTACCTACAAGTTATTTCTAAGTTAGAAAATATTGTTTGTGTTTAATATTGCTCTGAGAAATGATAGTGCTGAATACTATACACATTTTAGATATAAAATAGTTTTATTTATTCAACTATCCTGACTTTCCCAAAGCATTAAATAATGAAAATCCTTTTACATTACAATCTATTAGCAATGCCTTAAAAACCGCACTATAATATGCTTTAAAGAAATATATTATTTTCGTGGTTCAATTACTGTCATGGCAAATATCCAGACCAGTGAACAAAGACAATAAAATACCTTGTACGAAGTTAGAGGCCCCTGAACACTTTTATTACACTGTACACACTGGAATCAGTGAAAGAGTTTCTAGCCACTATAGTCTGGGAAACCATCTGGTTTGTTCTGTTTTGAACAAAGAAAGCCATTTTTATATTCGTACTTTGCCCCCCGATTGGAGGGGAGGACTTATGCTGCCGTAGCGAAGATTGTGTCAGCACTTCCTTTATTAAATCCATTATAGGCACCACAAGAGAGGCTGGAGAGCTGTCAAGTGTCCTCAGGTGGAGGCAGAGGGAGGTGTGAGCCCAGAGCAGCCCGGGACCTTCCTGCAGCCCCGGCTGTGAGCGCTGGCCCAGCGCTGCTGCTCAGGCTCCAGGGACTTCAGCACAGCATCCATCAGGGAATTTCACAAACATCATTCAAATATCCCCTCAGTCCTTGCTGCAGCCACCATCAAAGGAGCAGAATGGAGCCCTTGTCATGTTCCAGTGACTGAGGCCTGTCCCTGGGTGACACCACCTCCCACGGGGCCATCATTCAGGCAGGGCTGTTGGACTGGGTTTGGGGGCAGAGATGGGATGGAGGCAGGTGTGTGTCTGCTTGGGATCTTTCCTGAAACCCTGCCCGAGCTGGAGGGGCCCTGCAGTCCCCCTGGCACGAGGTGGCAGCATGCAGTGCCATCCACACTGTCACCCTGCAGGCAGGCTGGGGACACTGGCTGTGCCAGAGCATCACTGCAGCCTCACTCTGGTACTTGCTGGTGTCAATACAAATACTAATACAAAATAACACAAAACCAGGGGAATGCCAATGGCATTTCAAAACTCTGAAGAGATACACTCCAGCTCTGATATACAGTAGAAAAAGCTAGAGAAAGTGTTAAGATATATTTTTTTGTTCCACTTCAGAATTAAATAAGTTTATAACTGCTATTGTATCCTGTGGGAATTTCTATCCTCATGAAGTAGACAATCATGTTAATTAGTTCTAGCTTTTGTATCTTAGGAGATTTTTTTAACTATATGTTCAGCACATTTTATATGCCAATAAAATCACCATTTGATATTAAAAACACAAACACTTCCCTCTCAAGATTCCTATTTTGCTTTTCATTAATGGCAGAAAGTCTTATAATACTTTATAGTTTAATTTTTAATTTTTTTTTCTCTTATGTAAAGTTGTAGACCTGAAGCTTTCTCTTGCACAGACTCATTTGCAAATGACCAAATGCAGACAATGAATGGTAACATGATGGAAGAAACAACATTTTTTAGAAACATCCTGAAATTATTAGGAATCATTATTGAAGTACCACTTAATAAAGGTAAGAAAGGACTTTTATGCATAATACTCAACCTAGAGCATTTGAGAGAACTGATGAGTTTCACTCAGCCTTGCTGATTGTCAGGTCTTTATGACACATGAACAGTGTGTACAGCTCATCTACTTGATGTGTAAGTTTAAGAAATTACTCCTTCAGCTGGCATTCCTTCACCAGAAATAGCTTATTTGGGAATTTCCACACAACTGCTGGGACAAGTCAGCTAGACCAGCTTGAGTGACTACCAAAGGAGACTTAAAATAACTAATACTTTTGTGTTGTGACTTTCTAGTAAACAGGCTGTCAGAATCTCCTGACAAATAAAAATCGCATGTGCTTTAACACTAGAAATGTTTTATTTTGATTAATCAAGTCAGTAAGGAGTCTTTTCCAGTTTAATTTGTGTATCTCATTTTTGAGCTATCTTCTGTGTCTGCATAGAAAATGACACAGGGATGGGGTCAAACCATGTACTGATCCCAGACTGAGTGCTGCTCTGTGTGAAGTTTGGCACAACAGATTTATACAAGTCTTTTCCATACTTGAAGAATGCCTTGAGATACCATCAACCATCCAGATTTGATTCCAAGCTTATTTCAAAGGCTTCTGGAGGACAACAAAGGGTGGGGAGAGAAGTTACGGATGTGGAAGACAGATGACAAAGCTTTCTTGGACTTCTGAGATTGCTTCATCACAGTCCAAAAATGTCCACTATTTAAAGTTTTTCTGTTTGCTGAAGAGCTGAGAATATCATGGCACAGCTTTTTCGCCAAGCAGATCAGGGACACAGACACCTCTGTTCAGTGGGAAATGGCTTACACAAATACTGTAACCCTGAATTTCTCTCTACCCACCAGTGTTATCCTGGAGGAATAAATTAACAGTGTGAGTTGCATTTTGTCATACACTGGGTTTGGAGGTATCTTGTACCATTTACTTTAGCTACAGTCATTGTAATTTAAGTCATCTTTTTGAATTGATGAAACACTCTGAAATATTATGATCTGTTTATCTGGGTTTTGGAAGAGAAGTCACTCTGGTCTGATCTTGCCAGGTTAGGTACTGAATGGTGAAGTCACCCACATATATGAAATTGCTTGCAGATGGTTAAGCATGGAGGCTGAGCTTAATCTCCCCATTTTTCTAGCTTTTATGAAACCTATTTTCAGGCATGGGGATATTTTATTTTATTACATTTACTCATCTTGATTTCTCCTGTGACTAAAGGATTCTTTCCCCAGCTGCTTTGTTCTTAATTGTAAGTGAGCAATTACTTCAGGATGTGTTACTTTTGTAGTATAAGCTATTCCCAGAGCAAAGGAAATATTGAGAAAGATAGGGTGCACCTAGGATATTTTCAAAACTCTACCTTCACTATTTTTATCTTTTTTTTTCCATGCTGCAGGTTTTTTGTGGTATTAGTCTTAGTAGTGTGGATGCAATGTGATTTTCACAAATGAGATTTTCCTTTCCCAATTATATTGTACCCTATTTATGGTTGTTCCACTAAAATTTAACTTCTAATGTTGTTTTTGTAGACTTGACAATTCCCTTGTCTTTCTGTTTCTCATGAAAAATGTAGAAAATCAGCTGCATCTCTTTATAGTGTCCTTTAAATTCTTTAAGAGATTCCTGTGAAGTCTTAGAAAGATACTCACTAATGAGATATGAATGCCATATTTTGGCTGACTACTTAAAGAATCACTGACCTGTTCATTATAAAAACAAATTTTGAAAGGCACGGCATTTATATCTTATTTATAAAATGCCTAATTCAACAAAAGAAGGATCTTACATAAAAATAAAATAACACTAGTAAATGCTTTATGAGTGAGGATTCCATAAAAAGAAGAAGTTATTTATAAAAACTATATAATTTGCTAGGCCATGGATATTTCTGCTCTTGCAAAATTTGTGCAAAGTCATGCCATTCAGGAAGCACCAATTAAACAATTTATTTATGCAAATGGTGACTATAGTAAGTTAATTAGAACAGCAATGGGTGTTTGCTAGTGATTCCAAGTTTGGCAGGCTAATCACTCCACTCTGGCATGCTGCATGCCATTTGTCCCTTAGGCTTCCCATAAAAATCAGTCAAAACTCCTCATAAAAATGACAGATTGCTTCAAACTCAGGAGCTGTGTCCTGAATATGTTCTAAATAGGATTTGGTGTTTTGGGGAGAAAATGGATTTGTAATCAGATGCAGAGACCCAAGAGAGAGAGGACTAAAGCAGACAGGAAGAGAAGATTAAATGAATATATATGAAGCTTCCAAAGAGTATTTTCAAGTAAGGTATGACTCAGGATTCAAATTTCCCTTATATGCACACAAGACCCAGACTCACATTTTTCAATATCACACTGAATCTATTGAAACCCTCACAAAAAGGGCAAGGCAAATGTTTAACTGAAAAAACCCAAACCCCTCTATGTGTTTACCCAGCATTTCATTGCTTTCCACTTCAGGAAGGAGATGATCCTAGATAAGGCTGGTAAAGAAAGTAAATCTCTCTGATACTCCTAACACAAAACATCAATAGTAATCTCTGCTTAAATGTTTTTTGAGCTTTCAGCTTCAAAGGCTGGCCACCAAACTACTGTGCTGGTGTAATTTTAATCTTTTTCATCATGCCGTGTTTAGGTAGGGTCATTTACGTTTAGTTCCTGGCACTTTAATTTGGCATTATTCATTTTATTCTTCCACAAATAGTCAGTTGATTCTTTGATTATTATTTATGCATTAACATACTCAAAATATTAAAGTGTTGACTGTCTAAATTTTCTATTCTGCAGCTCCGTCAGTTAATTTTTTTTTAGTGTGTTTTTTTTTTTTCTCTCTGATTCACTAAAATTGCTATTTCTGGTGTTGCATTAACTAACTAAATTTTTCCGGTTTTATTGGCTTCTGTTACACTTGAAAGGATGGAATAAATTCCATTTTACTGCTCTTATTTTGGCAGACACTTGTGTACTGAGAACATGCACTTCACACTGTCCGTCCGACAATTCTGGCAGCATTCACTGAAATTGCAACATCATGGGTCAGAGATTTGGGAGTAAGCCACAGTCTACAAGGCACAGTAGCTGGAAGTTCAGGTTGCCCAAAATGCTCATGTGCCTGTCTTTGTGTGGGTGTGGGTCCATCTAAAATCATTAATTGATCCTGATGACACGTGACATCAGAGAGGGAAAGGCACAGAACAGCCAGTGCCATATCCACAAAGCTGTAAGGATGTTACAGTGAATTTAATGCATTTTTGTTCATCATCCATAATTTTATTCAAAATTCAATGTGGTTTGTTTGGGCTTTTTCCATAAAGTATATGTCATGTTTAGAACTGCTTGGAAAGACCTGCATAGATACCTACGCAGGGTGAGGGAGGTACTGATGCCTTTTAGCAGTAGGGTTTTTTTTTATTCTAGATATTTTTCTTTTTTTAGTTTCAGAAGAATTCTCACAATTAGATCTTTTACCACACTGATAACTGCTTTGCTGCTCTGATAAGATAATGGTCAAATGTCTCACATCACTCTGCAGATAAATGCTGGTTTATTTTTATGAAGAAAATTATTACTTTCCCTCATTCTGCTGGAATGGGCCTATATTTCTTCACTCATTTTAGCCTTTAGGGTGGGCAATATATTTGAGTCCTTCCTTTCTTTCCACAGCTTTTCAGTTTCAATCCATCTACTAAATGGGAACAACATCATCCATTGTTCTCCCTTCCTGCATTTTTTCCCTTAACACTGACTTTTTTAACATCAAGAGATACTGAAGATTTTTTGTTTATTACTGATGAAATGGCTAGTCATCAGTTCATCCCAAGGGAAGAATCACATCTCCAAGTGGAAGGAACATATCACCTTTTAAAGGGAATTGATGATTGAAATTTTGATGAAATGTAGTAATCAAAGTGAGGATTACACCCACAATGACCTTCCTGAGAAATTTTCAAGCTCCATATAAATCTCCTAATCCCACCTACAGTCCTTTTATAAGTACTACATGTTCTTATGTCACCTTTTCCAGTAACTTTGTCCACCCTCTCAAAACATTTGTGCAAAAACTGAAAAAGAAGAGAGATCCCTTGTTGGTATGTAGTGTTTTTTCCATCTGATTGAGAATACTGGCACAGAAAAAATTCCTCCAGAAGTGCTCTTTGCTTGGTAGTACCTGACTGGGAAGTGACAGCAGAGCTGCAGTGCAGGTAATGGAAAAAACTGCCTCACTTAAGGTTTGCTAGTGAACACAAGTCTAAGAGCTTTGGATCCCCAGAATTGGCTGTGGCAAATTTCTCTTTTGTGATTTTCCTATTTTCATTATTTTTTGACATTTCAGAAATGAAGCTTTGTTATATACCACAAAGCTGTGGCAGTGGACCAGGGAGATAAGAGTTCACTGAGATATAGAACATATAGCCTAAGAAAATGTGTGAAAAATTGAAATGACAAGGATGGGTTGATAGCTTGTTGTTTCTGAGCTGCAGTACCTTGGCTGGAGAATTAGGTAGTTGGAGACACAGTAAAATAAAATAAGTGCTGGCTATGCCTAGAGAGAAAAAGCAGAAAAATTTAAACCTCCCAAATCAGGACTTATAATAGGTAGACCAATTCAGCTTTAACATAGCAATGTTACAGATAAAGTATGATTGATATAGTTGATGAAGTCTCCTTTTAAACACATAATACTGGGCTTGTATTATTCAGTAAATAAAATTAAATATAAAAAACAATGTCCACACAAGAACCAAATAAAATACAACAATGTTAATCAAATATTATCATGTTCAAAAAAAAAACTGTATGAAGGAGAAATGAAAAATATTAAGAACTAGAAAAAAGTTTGTAAATAAGAAACTATAATACTGATATCACTTAATCTAAATTATTTTCTAGTATTGTTAAGCAATCTCATATGAATTATTTCCCATTATCCAAACTACTCTCTCTTTTGCACTAATGTGACTTTCCATCAATTAGAGAATTAACAGGGTTTTATACCTTGGCACTTCCTTGACAGTTTGAAGAAAATTTGTTACCTTGTCTGTCAAGGACTAGAGCAAAGATCCTATGTTTAGACCAGTATAATTTTACTTGTCTCAAATAATCGTCCTGTTGTACAAGTCCTGTTGGAAAAAGTGGTGATAGGGCCATCATTTGCCTTATTTTCCACCTTTTCTATCACACTGCAGATATTAATAAAACCCCAGCAGTGCCCCAAATCATTTATTTTCTTCTACAAGCACAGGCCCTACAATTAGAAATGACCCCAGTAAAGAAGGTTTCATTGGATGAGTTGAAAAAAGGTAAATTGTTCAAGTGATATCGACTGATTCTTAGGTATGATGAAATAAATTCAGTAAAATCTAGCAGCTTTGTTCTTCCCATCAGACTGTCCACAAGGAATATGTCACATCAAAATGCCACGTTGTTTGAAAGAGCCGTATTCTAGCCTGTCAAACTCTGCACTTACATTTGCAAATTAATTTTGTTGGACTTAGAGTCATTATACAATACCCTCACAGCATAAATGTCATCACAATGTGTTGTTAATAGATTGAGTTTCACTGGAATCTGTGATCCAAATCTGAATCTGACCTTTTTTCTTAGATGCATAATATTGCACAGCGCTGAAACGGAACAAACATTTAAGTAAATAATCTTTTCAAGCACAGGAAGAATTGCATTGATTTTCCTCTGGGAAGAAAAACATCCAACACAATGTGACTAATTTTTACACATCATTTAGAAAACAAGTTCAGTTTTTTTGTGTAAAAGATATTCCCAGAAGTCAGGAGATATTTTCTGAATAATATATTTTGTAAATAAAAGAAAAAAAAATATGAGATAAAATAGTTTGGTTAACCAGTATCTAAAACAGAGCAAGATTTGTTACAAGTCTCTACAATCTAATTCTGAAAATGTTTGGTCTTATTTCATAGGAAATGTGCACTTAACTTCTTAATTGTAGGAATAC
>WEIU01007998.1:169733-198016 GCA_013389925.1 Aegithalos caudatus | reverse complement strand
CCTGCTGTTGTCTCCTTGACTTTTGGAGTCTTGCGGGCTGTCACAGGGAAATTCCATTCCAGGTGGTGCCCCTGTGCACACACTTCACATTACATGATACAAAGTTACTTAATTCTTGTAATTTCATTGTTTAAATTAAAACCACAGGGTTTAATGTTGTTCCTGTAGTATGGTTGTTTTGTTTCCTCCATCATGAGTAATACAGAACAAATACATGCTCTGTAACTGGTGACACAACTACAGATTTCTTCACCAGTGCCTTGCAATCAACATGTTGCATTACACTTTATTCATGTAGAGTAGGTAAAGTAATATTTAATGCAACCCACCAAGAATGCTGTGCAAGTCTTCACAAAGACTGAGCCTGATCTTCATTTCTTTTCTCATTCAACTGTTGAAAAATTGTAACAGTGAACAAAACAAAGCAATCGTGTATAAATATTTCAGCGCCTTGATATATCTTAAATGTAGAAGTTAATATTTAGCAAAGAAAACATCTTTCTTATTTCCTTTTTATGCATCAATTCACATTTTTCTCAGTTATTTTTGCCCCTTCTGCAGCCATCTCTGTACCTCTGAATGGTTTTTTCCTGGCACACACAGACATTCAACCAAGAAATAACATTGTCCACCACTGTGAATTTGCCCAGCTCCACTAATTTCAGTGGCACAAGGCTGATTTAGACCCTCTGATTAGCTTGGATTCTTCCTTTTTTTTTTTTTTTTTTTTTTTTTTTTTTTTTTTTTTTTTTTTTTTTTTTTTTTTTTTTTCCTGCAGTATAGCAGATAATTTTTCTTCGCACTGTTATTTTTTGACAGCACATTCTGACTAAATAGAAAATAAGAACTAATTGCTTCAGTTTAATGCCTGAGGAATCTTTAATATGAGAACATTTTTGTTGAAATATCTAAACACATTTACCACACCCTCTCTTTCTCTTAAAAGCTCACCTCCCACTTTAGAATACAGGCTCTTAATTAGTATTTTACCAGGAAAAGTAAAAATTTTAATGTCATGTCATGGTTACTTGCTAATGATATTAAAACTGGTGGAAATGTAAATCCTGGTGGATTTTTAGTAGTGTTTATTTTGGTTATTTTTCCAGATTGCAAACAGTGACCATTAATATTGTTACTAAAGAATTATATCAGAAGAAAATAGATCCTAGTTTCATTATCTGTAGAGAAAGGGTCTCATATTTATATCTATTGCCTATTTTTTTTGTGAGAACAAGGTAGGAACCTTTTCCTCAGTGAGGACCTGGTAACACTCACAGTCATGAAATGCTTTTTGGCCACTCAAAAGCATATAAAAAAGGGCAAAAGTCTTTAGTGGAAATTCTCATTGTTAAAACCACTGGGATCAGAGAAGAAAGATAAACATATCTTATTCAGGGGCGCTTTGCGGGATAACTTACTCATATTAAGACTATATAAATCTCTCTTCTGGCTTCTTTACCTGATTCATTGGAATTCCCTAAGTACTTCACAACTCTTTTCTCATTAACATCTCACAAGATGCCACAAATTTGCCAGGTAATTTGTCTCAGAACAGTAACAGATTTGGATCTCATCCCATTTGAAAATTAAAGGACAATGAACTCGATTTTTCTCTTGACTTAATAGAATGCAGTTTTCAAAGGTTGTGTTTATGCCTTTTTGACCAGACAAATTAGTCATTATATCTTCTTAAACAATTCATTAGTTACTAATGGCTGCAGTGACATCTGCTGATGACAGTGAAGCTGATCAAGTAACGCTTTCAGTGCTGCTAAATGCATCCCCTCATAAATTCCTGAGTTTCCAAAGAGTGTAGAAGAGCAGACAAAAATTTCCTCTTGAGCAATAATTTATTTATCCAGACTTGGAATCTCACTGTTCTACAAAACTTGAATGCTGGAGTGTACATGTATATGAGGTCTGCGAGCTCTGTGTCTGGGAGCTAAGGAGAAAAGTTGTAAAGAATTCCATTTACCTTGGCCACATATCTTTACATCCTCCAAGGTTTGAGAGGTCAATCTTTTCAGGTGTGGGCACAAGAGACCAGGAAGCAGATGGTCAGTTTGGGACAGAGACTCTTCTCCACCTAGCAAGGATTCTGCTGAAGCATTGCAATCACCCAAAAGCCTGGAAGACATTAGGCACATTTTGCAGCTTTGCTAGATTGCTCCTATGCTGATTGTTTTAACCTACACATGCAAACCCCCATGAATACATCAGAACCCTGGGGAGAAAAATATTTAATTCTGTAAAAGCAGATCCATAATGAGCTTTCCACTCTGAAGAGGAAGGTGAGAAACCTGTTTCTATGACACTTGCTGGTCCTCCTACAATCCCAGCCGAGCCTGAGCATGTTTGGGATATGGTGAGTAGTGAGGGGCCAGAAACATGCTGGGAAGAGTCATAGTCATCAAACTACTATGGAAGAGTGCTCTGACCCTCTTCAACTACTAGAGACAGGAGTGTCACAGGGGATAGTGTGATATACTCAAGGTGTTCATGAAATAGCCCTTCCTCTGTGGACCTGGCCTCTGCTGTCCTTACAAGGTAGGGTAGAAGACAACAGCAGGTCTAAGGGGTAATGCTGTATTTCAGGATTCATACCAGTTTTTTCCTTGCCACTGGTGGCAGATCTGGTAAGAAATAGTTACTAACTTCTGTTGCTCCTTAGAGCTCTAAGCCACCACACCACCTTATCCTTATCTACAGGACTTCCGTGAGCAGTGGGAAAACATGCCACTAAAAAAAAAAAAAGAATGGATGATGAGGGAAAGTACTTTGCTTGTAACATGTAAAAAATAATATATACCCTTTTGATTTATTTCCCAAGTTATGACCATTCCCACTCTTCTAATAAAGCTTTTTCCTCCCACTGTGCACATGGCCTCAGAGCACTTGAGGGTGTCAAACTTCTGACTGTAAAGGGTGCTGGGAGAGAGGAAGTTTCCCCATGGTTCAAGCTGGTTAAGTTATGTTTCAGGAGAGAATTTACACATACTGAAACCAGCCCTTTTGCTGCCATTAACCAGCTGGCAGAAAGGTTGCAGACAGGTAACAGACCCATGTGGAGATTTTTTAAGCATCCTTAAAGAGTAGCACATAATCTACCATGTCCAGCAAAGGCACAATGGACAAATACAACTCTTAGGCAGAGCTAAGCAAACCAATTCTGGATTGATTTATACTAGGATTATTTATTTCCTAACAGATAAAACACATCCATTTGCCCCCAAATTATTAGAGGGGTACAGCAATCTTCATGCCCTGTGTGAATAAGATTACATTTTGAAGGAGAAGCTAATCCAGCACATGCTGTTATGGGAACCTTTTACTGCAGCAAAGTTTTCCATATATGAACCATTCAGTATGTGAGCCAAACTCCAAGAATTTGTTCCCATGCTAATATAGAGATGGAGATGAAGCCCATTTACAGGCCTTGATACCTGTCTTACACAGGAAAAATGTGTTTGCATGCTTAAGTTTAACAAACCTCACTTCTTGCATTCTATAAATTGAGCCTCTGTCCAAAGTTTCTGTGACATAGATGCTTTGGTTCCCCTCATGCAGCCATTCATTTATAATTTTACAATTTTTTTTTAAATTCAATAGAATTTTATTTCAAGATGCTTTATTGAAATAAAAATGTTAGTGGTCAAGGTCAATATCTACATTGGGAGAAGCTTAGTTGAAATATGTTGATAAAACCCTTCTTAATTATTTCAGGAATAAAGGAATTAATTTGTTTTTGTTTTTGTTTTTGTTTTTTTGTTTTGTTTTGTTTTGGTTGTTTTTTGTTTTTTGTTTGGGTTTTTTTTGTTTTTGTTTGTTTGTTTGTTTGTTTTTGTTTTCAGACAGAAATTCATAAGCATTTGATAATTTTCAATATTTTAAAACTTTAAAAATTCTTATGAAATGGAAAACCAGTTCCTATTCTGCTGAGTTTCAAAGTATTCAGAGGATAATTCTACTAAGAAAATTATTGAAAACCTAGTAAGTGACCTCAGAGAATCCCTCGGTATACTGAATTTCCTCTTGATATAGCAAAGAGCAATTAGATTTTAGAACAAGAAAGAAAATATCTATTACCTGTTCATGCTGCTAATGGTCACATCCACAATCCAATGCATTTAAACAGTTCCTAGTGATTTAATAATTGCCATTCTCTTACAAAAATAACAATTTTCTTATACGCCTGTAATACAGAAGTAGTTTTCTAGTGTGAATGTCTGCATTTGCAATTATTCATATTCAGTGACTTGAATTTTTATAAAAGGTTTTTTTCTAGCAAATAATTTTAACTCAGTTTGTAATCCTGCTTTGCAATTTAAAAGTCGAATGAATGTTTCTAGACTCCATTTGTACTATGGGAACTATAATAGGAATGATTTCCCAGCCCACTGAATTTTCAGTAGAATTTTCCTTTGCTTGTTTCTGTCTAAACTCCTAGTCCACAATGCTGGATTAACCTTTCTTCATGAAAATAGCTCTTGCATAGGGATTGCCTTCACAACAAAAAGGGAGGGCTACACACCCCTGCAGCAGGCTGTTACATACTTAATAGTGTTTCCAAACTAACACTTGTGTCTTCTTTGAAGTTAAAACAATGCCAAGTAAGTTAGCCCCATGACAGCTAATTCTTTTTATTTTCTCTCTAGATTCTGACAATAAGAATCTGCCTTATTCCAACTGCAGCTCAAGTACAGGCATGAGGTCAAATTTTAAAGTGCAGGCACAGTAGTTGCATTGCTCATAAAACAATTTTCCATAGAAATTTTTACACATGAGATTTTATACACTTGAAAGAAAGAAAGAAAGAAAGAAAGAAAGAAAGAAAGAAAGAAAGAAGGAAAGAAGGAAAGAAAGGTCAGCACTTTGTCTCTCTGAGTAGCAGAAAATACAGCTGTTTTTTTGATGATGATGATGAAAGAAGTATATAACAGCATATATATTCTATTTGTTTTTCTTTATCTGCTATTCAAATAATCCTGTTCTGATCCTAATTTAGTCCTAAATAGTCATTATCTTAAAATTCAATAGTCTTGTTTTGCCTAAAATCTCACTCATCTTGCTCTCAGGTTTGAATTCTCAATTTCACATCCTATTCACAAACTAGAATTACTGTTGTCATTGTTGTTCAGTCCTGCAGATCCTGTAACTATGGAAAATCTGGATAAAACAGATTTTCCCATCTGCCTCTCCCCCAGACAGCAATGTTTGATTAACTGCTGTATATGCCTTGCTGAAATGTCACTTGGGATAAGGCTGCCCACTGCTCTTTGCCAAGCGCACTGCAAGACCAGCATTTGGCTCAGTAGCATTCCTGGGCAGGAGGAGGCTCAGAGCTTGCCTTCACAGCAGCATTTGTGGCTCTTTAAGGGCAAAATCATCCTGTTAGATGTGTGCACTGATCTAGACAGATAGACAGAGCCAGTGGTACTGGGGCAGTCTCCATCCCAGTGTGGTCCCTAAGGCCCTCGGTCATTCAGCAAGGTCAAACCAGCAAACAGAAACTGTGTCAGAATCAGGT
Organism: Aegithalos caudatus; assembly: GCA_013389925.1. Taxonomy (NCBI): domain Eukaryota; kingdom Metazoa; phylum Chordata; class Aves; order Passeriformes; family Aegithalidae; genus Aegithalos; species Aegithalos caudatus. Next base: position 192,489 of record WEIU01007998.1, on the reverse strand, counting down.
TTAAAGCTATCCCTAAGGCACAAGCTCCATCCATCTCTTCCATCTACTGAAAAAGTGGGTGAAATTCATACAGGATGCTGCTGAGAGAGGCTTGAGAGACAGGGAGCACAAGTGAGAAAAGGGCATTTGTTTTTCTCCTGCTGAAGGTTGAAACATTTCCCATGTTATTAAAGAAGATAATCAGAAATGCTTATTGTTACATTAATGCTAATTATATGATTCCTTTGATTGTACCGAGCTTGGGATGATTTTTATAGTACTTTAAGAAATACAGTATGGGATGGTTGGTTTTATTTTAAGAATGTAGTATTTACAATACTTTATACAACCACACAGCTGCCACATTTATGTTTAAATGTCAAGATTTCATACCAAACTAGCTATCTCATAACGCATGCAGTACTTTGGAATAGTTCTTGTTTCTGTATTATTTTATTAGAAAAAAGTAATTAAAATCATTGCAAGTGAGGAGGAGAAAGTGTCAGAAGCAGAATGACCTGGCTCACCCGCTAAACTGGGCATGAGTAAACACTATGCCTTTGAACACATGAAAATGCAGCATTCACAGGAGTGACAATTTTGGAAATGTTTTAAAATCAGGCTCAGTAACTGGCTGAATCATATTGCCTGTTTTCCTGACCATGTGACCATAGACATCTATAAGTGAATAAAGAAATTAAGTATAGTGAGACTGCAATAAACCTTCATGTTTGATAAGAACGGTATGACAGAAAAACAAGATTAATTTCAAGATAACCTGAGCAATCCACCTATAGAACAGAAATTTGATTAATAACAAACTGCTCAATCTAGTTGGTAAAATGCTGAAATTTGGAGTGAAAAAACTTTAGATGGTTTAATGCACCTTTATAACCAAGAGTAATTAGCTCTCTGATGACTGATGTAGTTGCTCTCCTTAGCAACTGGCAAGTTAGGACTGGTAGATTACTTAAAAAAATTCAGGTTCTATTTCAGGTATAAATTAATTAAGAGAGTTTTTAGCTTTATAGGAAACCAGAACAACTCTCCTGTTCTTATAGGAAGAATTTTAGAGTCTAAAGCTTCTCCCCTTGAAATCAATGGGAAATATTCCACAGAGTCTAGGAGGCACAAGATGTGGCATTATGGCCTACTAATGTTTGTGCTAAAACCTGTCTTGTGAATGCTTTTACCAGTTTACTTAAAAAACAGCAACAACAACCAACCAAACAAACAAAAATCAGGGAGAAACAACAGCAATAAAAATGTTAAATTTAAATCTACTATAAATAGTCCTGTTGACTTTATTAGAGCTTACCAAAGTATACCTACTGATGATTTGGTCCATGAGTCTTAAACTGTAGGGTAAAACAGGAACTCTCAAAATGTAGAAGTAAACAAAATCATTCTTAGTCAGTAATTAGTCTCCTAAACTTCAAGAACCTTAATGAGCTGCAAGCACTGAACTTCCTTCATTTCAATGCATTGCTGCTCATGTTTCATGCTACTTTATTAGATTAGCTTGCAAATTAGCTTACATTAATGAAAAATGATTAAACTTAAACCAATGGAAATTGAATGGCTTAACTGTAAAGGCATTTGAAATTGCTTTTAAAATTAACAATGGAGTTATTCACTGATCTTTCCATTCTTAAAGTTTAGCAACATCTTCTTTTTGTGGATGGATGGGGTGCACAAAGCGGTTAAGGACGCCTTTGTAAAGTGACATCTCAAGTGTCTTCAAACTTTTCCCTGAAAACTTCATTGTTCCAAGCAGGCTCAGAGACACTTAAGCAGCAAGAATAGAAATGGTAAGAAGGCTATTGCCACACTATGACTGACTCAGACCCAGGCAGCAGTTAACCAGCTTTTTCTTTTTTTATATGGTGCAGGTCTGCTTAGAATAGTAGCTCAGAGGACGATTTCAGAAGAACTTATGCGTTTGTCTTTTATGCCTCTGTACTTCATGCAATTGGTTTGGTGATGTGCTAGAAAAGGTAGAACTCTCAACTTTACTTAAATGAGTTTGTTTGGATTCCTGTAGTAAATTACATTATTCTTACACGGAAAGATAAACAACATTGAACAGTATGCTTTTAGTAACACAGCTGAAATTGCTGGGGTTTGTTTCTCTTGCATATTTTGAAATTTTTCCATTGTATTTTAAGTATATCCACCTGTTGCTAGCAGAATATCCCAAACAAATTACAGCTAAATTTAATTTATGGTATGGAAGGACCACACATTCATTCTCCATCTGATTTATAAAGACTCCACTACAAATTTGAAATTTAAGATGCCTGAAGAAAACACTGAGTTTACAAAAAGATGTAAACCAAAAAATGAAGCCCTTATACCCCACAAAGGCACAGCAACTGGTACCACTGTGTGGAGATAAGCAAGATGGAACACGACCTGGAGGGAGCTCACAGGCCCTTTGTGATTCAGAAATGCAGGTGTGCTTAGGGTGTGCTGGTGATTCAATGCCTGGTGACAAAGGCACTGCTGCTGCTCCTCAGTGCCAGCAACCTTCAGACCACCAGGAACCAGCCCAGCCCTCTGGTACTGGATATTATATTAAATAATTTCTTTGTTGAAAGCTGGGCCTTTCCTTTACATGACACTCAGAAAGAGAAAGGTTAAGTAAAATCTAAACAATGTCTTATGGTACTTTCCTGCAATGAATTTCTTTCAGACTACGGCATAACCCTTAGGTGATTATCAGGACAAGTATACATGGACAAGCATACAAAAAGAAAGGGTGTATTACTTCCCACTACTTCATATTGTAATTTACTATTATTTACCCTTTGAAAATAAAACAACAAAGAAATAATGTGTTTTGAAAACACTATATTATAGGAAAAAAAGTTTAAATAATTAAAGATTCATGCTTTTATCAAGTATTTGGATTTCCTAGAACCTTAAAGATATTTCTTTCATTATCTCTGAGATCTAGAAGATTGTATTTTTTTCCCTGAATACCCAAGAAAATAAGATAAGAACTATGAGAATTGTTAAATCCACAAAAACTCTCTTTGTGTTTCCTTTTGAGAGTAGAGGTAATTTGTTAAGAAACCTCCCTGACAGGATGATGGAGCATAGTTCTTTTATTTTTTCCCCACAGTGTATAGCCATGAGAGCCAAAATAAAGCTAGTCTTACTGTAACACATTGACTGACAATTTGGTTAAAAAAACCTAAAACAAAGAAAAAAAACCAAAGGAAAAAAACAAAACAAAACAAAGCAAAACAAAAAAACCCCCACCCAAAAAAAAAAAAAAACCAAAAAAACCCACAAAAAAAAACCCCCAAAACAAAAAAACAAAAAAAAAAAAAAAAAACAAAAAACCAAAAAAAAAACAAAAAAAAAACCAACCAAAAAGCCCAGGAAGTCAGATCTTATAATGGTACCTAATTGGATTCTGAAATCAAGGATACAGCTTGAGGTATCATCAGAGAATGAGACTGAAAGAAAAGCACAGCACCTCAATTATTGCAAAAATTCTCTTAAAGGATGTTGTCACATGTAGAAATTTATTTGTCGCCACAGTTGTACTGAAAATTTTAGATTTCCTATCATTATATTTTATTATGCCTCATAAAATTAATAAATGTTTCAAATGTTTGGCATACTCTACACATCAAACCCTTCAGAATTTTATTCTGTGCTTTTAAAATATACATGATAATGAAATTAAGCATCTAAACAGAAAGAATTTATTTGATTCAGCCCTACAATAAAACCCCATGAGATATATTGGCTTGATAACACATACTGTATTGAGGCAAGAACTTTCCAAAAGCCATGAGGTCATCACAGCTTTCATGATTTTCAATAGATATTCAATTATTTTACTTAAATTACTGGTCAAGCACTTACTTCCCTGCTCCCCACCACTGACGTCATGGACTGTAGGTAAACTGGAATGGCATTTTATAGTACTTTTACTCATTCACAAGATGAAGTGAGCTATTTTAAGTGTTTCATGTGAAATTTATTTGATTTCTTTAAATTATGCACTGACTCCATGCTGCACAAGATTCCATTCATTGGAATTAAGCAATCATGGCAAAGTTTCAACTATTTTTATTTTTTAAAAAGCTAATTGGTAACTTGATCCATAACTAACTGTTCCAAAATAAATATGGATTTAACTGCAGAACACAGAATAAAAACAAATTTACTCTAATAGCTGCAATGGCAATTTTAATGTATAAAGAATGGTTTTGTTTTCAAAAAGTCATCTGAAGTTTTCAGAAACACAAGGTGATAGTATCATATTAAGTAACACTACTTTGTGTTGAAATATATAACATAATTAGGACAAAAGATGAAAATGAGTTTCCCTCTGACAAAATAATACATCTGTCATAATGGTCTTACAAGTTCTAACATTTAAGTTTTAATATTTTAAAATTGCAGGCAAAGTTAAACTTGCTCTGTAAAGCACTCAAAAATTATTCAGTTCAGTGAAACACTGAAACTTTCTGCCAGTCTTATTAAAATACAATCAGTACCTGGCTTCATGATTGAATTGCTTGAAATAAATCATCAACCGTGGACTGGAGTGTTCACTTGCTTAGCAGTTTCATATTGGTATTTTGACAGCATTCCATCTTGATACAGCTTCCAGAGATAGCAAAAGTTAATATATATTTCCTTCTACAGAACTGCTGAAAGTTAAGGAGATATTATCCCCCTTACTCAGATAAAAGTGGTAAAGGTAAGGGTTACAATTCACGAAGGAGTAGGATAAGGTGCTTGACACCTGAGGATGTGGAGACAGTCAACCACTGAGCACTGGGGCATTTCTGTTTTCCCAGCATCCAGGACATGATGGCCTGGCAAAAGGTGGCCTAATGACATCAACTCCACCTTGTACCCAACAGTTTTCTGTGATTGCTTTCTTTGGAGACTTCTTGGAGAATTCAGATACATATTTCCTCCTTTTTTCTCTTATCTGAGATGTGTATTTCTGATTTGCCCACATGGAAGGGTTTAGACAAAAACTTTCTTCTCTTATTTTCCAACTTTCCAGTTCCCACTGCTTTTGGAAGAGTACAACCTCCCAAATATAGATACAGGTCAGTGCTAGCTAATAGTTCTGAAAGATGCAGGTGACCATTGCTTGTGTTTAAGTCTCTAGCTTGGATGGTAAAATTTGGAGTTAAGGCTTCCAAAGACATTTCAAACGTGCCCTAAACTTTCTATAATACTACCTTTAAGTCTAAGCATCTAAAGAGAGATGGTTTAAATATTTCCTTCTATAAGCTAGCCCTTCATCGTAGAAGCACTCTGGAACACTGTTCAGGAAATTTAATCCACTTAGTTTTCCAGCCTTTGTAAAAATGTCCCAAAGATCTTATGAATTCACTTTTACATTTATTTTGCTAGGTACTTCTCTTTCACTTTGTTTCCTCTATAAATATCACTGGGCTCATAAGTATCCACTGTTTCACTCAATGTAGACATATTAAAGATCTGTCTGTATTTACAACTAATCATAATGTTTACATGTTTTCCTGATAAGGATATAGACTTTCTCTCCCTAAGAACGGCTTAAGTGAGGCAATTATTAATGAATGTACATCTGCTTTAGTGAGTGCATGGTGTAAGAGTTTCTAAAGAACATTAAATGTCTTCAACTTGAGTTCATGGACTCTATTCCTGAAAGTCAAGGAAAGCTGCCAGAAAGAGTTCATTTATCAGACACCTGCAGTCCACAAGTGAACTTCAGGCAGTTCAGTCATGAAGAGGGAGCTGTACTCCCAGATGCTAAATTTCACTGACTTAAGTTGTTATTTTATCCTGCTGTCTCTCATCAACACATACCATGATTCCGATTTTCCTATCCGTACTCCCTTAAATGAATATGTACTTACCCACAGGGCTGGTACAAAGAAGGGAAAAATCAGGGTTTCTGCAGAAGTCAGCAATCATAGTATATCACTCTCCTTCAGTTTAGCCAAACAAAGGAAGATAAAGAACACTTAAATCTTCTTCAGGGGAGTCTCAGCTGGAGTACAGCTGTCTTCATCAACCTTTCTCACAATACATATGCAGCACCTGGCACAAAAGTCATGTCACAGATGAAAATGAATCTCACCAAATGATGCTCTGTGTTTTGGCTCTCTCTGTGCATGAACTGCCCCTTAGTAGATGCAGGCAATTAAATAAAATGGAGGAGCCACACAGTCAGGGAGAGAATTGCATGTTTCTTTTAAAACATCCCTTCTGGCTACATGTGATAAATCTGGCTGGAGCTGGGGACTCCTGTTAATTTGAATTTAGATATGCATTTCCTTCCCTTTTTTTGTCTCATCTGACATGTACATTTCTGATGTGTCCACGTGGAAGTGTTTATGCTCAAACTTCTTTCTCTTATTTTCCAGATGTGTTGGGAAGCTGACCCTGAGCATATCAATGGAGCAGTGCAAGCTTGGAGGACAAAGCAGAGGAGAATCCCAATGTGACGCTGCCGGGCCGCGCACACGGACAGCTTGAGCCGGCCAAAGGGAAAGGCTGTAAATCATACTCAGAAGGAGATTGATGATGTTTGTGGAACATGCTCTCAGGGTGCCAAAGAGGTGTTTGTTCCTGAGGCTTAAGAATTATTTTTGTGGAAGGCTTTTATCATTAAAGTTGATGATGTGCCTACAACCACGAAAATAAAAGAGCGATGCTTGCAACAGAAGAGTGATTTGTATCTTTTTGCATGACAAAAACTTTCATCATCCATGCCTTTGACAGTTATGATTTGTTAAAGTTTTCTCCAGGGTGTTTGTAACAAAGATTTGAATTTATTTTTATGTGTTTTGCATATTTATTTCCTCTATGTATGAAATCTCTAGTATTTAACAGATCTAGCTCATAGTTTGCATCTAATTTACATACAGGGGAGGCCTCTTAAACATGTAGCCTTTGTGTGCAATAAATTCATTCATTGTAAGAGACTGGCTTGTTTTATGAGATGTTAATTAAAGTTGGTTTTGATATAAGACAATTTAGGGGAAAAAACTAGTATGCAGTAGTCCTATTAATTGAAAAAAACTTAATTTAGAATTACATATATTTCACCATTAGTATTTTTATATTTTCTGGGCAATTATTGAAAATCATAAAAATTGAATATACACATATATATATGAAATTACATGTTTGTGTGATGTACATTTGAACACTCCAGTATACATTTTACATGTGTACAATAAAATGATAAGGAGGGGGATGAAATAAATGCTAATCTTCTGTTCTAACAGATTTCTTGCATCTCTTTTTTATTATTTTATTATGCTAATATAATAGTAAGAGTAATTTTTGGTAAATCAATATTTTCTGCAACAGCTAATGTAAAGTAAGTGTGGGAAAGTCAGTGTTAGTGTGAAAGATTGCTTTATTGTACAATCAGATATCCATTGTGGTGAGTCATGGTGTTGTTTATTTTATGTGCACACTTACTAATGTGTTTGCAGGTCTAAAAGGATATAGCATAATAAAACATCAAGAGGGATATGACACGCTCCAGTGTAAGCAACTTCAAGAGTCTTTACTCATATCCCAGAGTTTATACATGGCAACACATTAATCATAGTCACTGTGACATTCACTAACTTGAAATTGTGTAAAAATAATAAAAAAAAAAATTGGGTAAATTGTTACTTCCTTGCTGCCATTTACTAAAGTCACATTGTACAGATAGCTCAGCTGTACTTTCCTGAGCTCAGAAACCTCAGGCTGATTGAATGAGTGTTGGGTGAAATGGCTGAGCTGAAGTTCACTGGGGACTTCCCACTCACAAGGTGCCAGCAGGATTTTCGCCTGTCATCTGCTCTGTAGATGTCTAGACCAGCCTTGACCCCCAAAATATTTTAAATTCTACAGGACTAAAGAAACCTAGCTGCAGCTCTGAAGCATAATTTTATCCTTACTAAAGTTACACTTCATAGCTACAGATTTCCATGAAACTGATTTTTAGAGAAAGGCAGGATACTACCAATAACACAGCAAGTATACACAAGATACCGTTCAACATCCAAGAACAAACTGATTTAGGAAAGTGTTCCTTTCTAGAGCTGCTAACATCTCAGAATTTTCACAATACTTACACCTCTAGAACAGCAAAGATTTTAATTTGAAAAGAAAAAAAAATGGCAGGATACATTACTGTGGTTAATCCAACAAGTTTCTATATTCATATCAGCCTCTAGCACACTATGAAGATTTTAAAATATTTATCACAGTCAGTTTTTGACATAATCTCAAATATCCGGTAAAGCTTCTGTTCAGAGGAAAGAAAGTGTCATTGAATATGCATTGTATTTGATTCCCTACAAATACTACACCACATAAGCACCATCAGCTGATTAAAAGTTTTTCCAGTGAAAATTGGAAGCAGAGCAAAGAAACATTTTCCTTTATACAATAGTTCAGATTGTGTCAAATATATGAAAAAAAATTAAATTGAATTAGTGAAAAAACTTAAAGCTGTTTTTCATCATAAGCAAAATCTTGAACTAGACTAGTGATAAATGTATGCATATAATGATAAGCATGTTGCTCTCTTTTTTGCTGTGACACATGAGATTTTATATCCAAATAAACAAAATTTTTCCCCACTTCAGGTTCCTTTCATGAATATTATTTAACAACTGTAGCATCCACATAGTAACTGCAAACAATCTTAAAATTGTAATTTCCCATTTATTTAAAAAAAAAAAAAAATCTTGTTTAAAAAATAAAGTTAAGTAAAATAAGTTCAGTATTCATTCAAAGTGCCCATTCAAAGTTATACTGTCATTTCACCTCTCATTTTCTGTTTAAATCAAATACTTTCCTGGTGTACGGGATTCTTATGAAACTATAAAACCGTTGTTTATTTCAAGAATTTTTGATTATCAATTGAATATTATACTTATATACTTTAGTCAAGTCAAATTTTTCTTGCCAAGAAAATAGTTTACAAGATATATCAGAAACTACCAGCTGCAGAATTGCATGTATGTCTACAAAAGATTACACTTTTCTTACCCACACAGAAAATTAGTGCCACAGAAAGAGGGTCACGAAAGTCCTCAACAGCACCATTTTTACAAGGACCTGAGTCAACAGGAGGATCAGAAGTTCCTGGATGGGAAAGAGGGAGCAGCCATCCATTCAGCCCTGCAACTTGTCAAACAGAAGTGTTTGGCTTGCTTCTCCATCCTCTCCTCATCTCATTTACAACATCCTTTTCCTTCCAGTGTCTTTGGCCTGGCTTTTAAAAGTGTAGATACATAACAGGTAGTGACTTATAAACTGAACTTTGAATTATATAAAAAGTAATAGTGACCATGTAAGCAGGTTTCTGAAGCTTTCTCTTGAATGCTATTTCCCCAAAAGTTGGAAAGAATGCTTGAAAGATTTCCATGTCACCCCTGCAAAGAATGTTTTCTAGTTGTAACTGCCCATGAATGTGTTGATTTAACAGAAAACTTGAAAAAAATGACCAGTGGTTACAAGTTTCCAAAATATATTCTCCTTTACTATGAGATATACTTTCATCTGTGAAAATAGATTATTCTGACCAGGTGTCAAATTGTCCACAAAATGTCTGATTCAAAGTTTGATAGATTCAGATAGATTACTTGGATGTCCCATAATTCTTTATTTCAAACCACAGTTTTAATATTTAACTTCTGCTCTGAAAATACTTACTAATAATTAATTTGTCTGGGGTGAAACTCTTCCCCAATTCATCTCCTCCATCTGCTTGCACATACTGTGAAATTATAATCAGCTGTAATTTGTGACAGAGACGTGCCAAACATTTCTAAAACAATTTGGAAAGTGGCAGACTGGAATCCTTGCCAACTTGCACTCCATGCAGATGCTATTTCTTCTTCTCACTTTCCTCACCAAAGCCGAGTTTAAAAAAGAAATCTTGAAGTTCTGTTAAAACAATATTTGTGGAAACCACTCCACACTATTTTGTTTTCTTCCAGAGTTGTAAGAATTTAGGGTCTGAGTCCAAAGCTCATGGGAATCAGTAGAAAATTCCAGTTGATTTGGCTGCTGTTAGCTTAGATGTTAGACAATTCTTCCATAGATTCCAGATGAACCCACTAACTATAGACACAAAATAGACAGTATATATTCTCAGAGCTTGCTTATTTATTTATTCACCCCATAGTCTTAGGTTTAAAGGTGGATTTACAAACATGATTGACTATTACTCTTAAGATAAATAGCTAGAGTTTGGTAGTAAAATGAATGCTCTAGGTGTTTTTAACAGGGTAGTTACCAATTATTTCTTATTGCTACTCTTAATTTCTCTTGAATTTCAGAACATAACTTACAGTGTGATTAACAGAGGTAGATTATGAGAAGATTAAAGAGGTGATTAAAAAATATCATCAAACAACAATAAGGCTTGTGGATTACAAGAACTATGTTCCTCTCATGTGGCTGAATTATTTTGTTTCCAGTTCAGAAAAATATAGAACACTTGAGGTCATAAGTTTCAAGTTACATTAAACTATACAGTTGTGAAGGGTGAGCAACATCAGTAGTTAATCAACTTTTTTCAGAGTCCAAAACTTGCAAACCCTGATTCATGCCCATTGATTGATACTGAAATTCAAGACTTCCAAGAGATCAGCACAACAAGCCATTCATATGTTTGAGAGAGTTGCACTCTTTCTAGCACAGCATTTGACATAGAACTTCTGCTTTATGATGGGTTTGGAGATGGTTTACATAGACCTTAGAAAATAGTATTTAGACTGAATCCTAAATTTTTTTCTTCAACTATAATTTCTGAAATTATTTTTCTATTTGGCTAAAAAATGCATTTTAAGGATTATTTTGGGGGACTATGTATGTACAAAATAGGAAAAACCTGAAATATTATAAAAATGTAACAAAAAAAACCTTGTATCGCTCTTTGTTTGGAACTAGAGGTTCAGTCAAATGTTTTCTCAAATTTTCCTGTTAAAATGGATTTTACATTTTTTTAATTACAAGAAAAAGGTATATCTAGGATTCCCAAAGGCAGCAGCCCTGGGGTTCTGCCCTGTGCCCTGCCTGTCTCTGGGAGAGCCACACTTCTGCTGCCAGCTCTGCTGTTTGTGCTGCAGGAGGCCAGCCCTGCATCTCCAGGAGATAATACTGGGCTTTGCCTCACTTTATGAAGCAGCTCATCCCAGCTGTCTGATGCACTGGAACCAAAAGGGAACATTGTCTCTCTTGTTGCTGTTGTCATTGTATTTGCTTTTAGGGGAACCAAGCTGCATAAATTTCAATTCATGAATTGTATGTGAAGCAAAGTGTTTCTGCTACATTGGGAAACTTGTTTATTCAAGATGTTTGTGGTCTTTTCAAGGTAAAGCTCACATCTATAGAAAAAATTATTTCAGACCTAAAGTTGTGCTTAAGGACCCTTCTAAAATGAGGATTTAATGTACTAACAATGCATTTAGGTATGACATTTACTTCCATTTTACAAGACTGTGCAGTTATTTGAACTAGAGGCAGACATATCAGAAACAAATAAATGGAGATTATAGGAGGAAAGCTGGTATATGAGGTTCTTTCTGCCAAGCAATTTAGCTATAGGACAGTACAAGCTTGCCAACATTTTTCAGAATTATTTTCCCTCTAAATGCCATGGATGTGTGTGCTAGAATCGATAAGGGGAAAGTAGCACTAAAGCCATATAACATACCTTTCAGTTGCCAGTAATCAAATGTGACAACTTTTCACCATATGTATAAAACCAAAGATTGTATAAGGAGTACAAGAATGCTGTCTTTACCAGCAGAGATGACAAAGAAAATGAAACCAAATATTTGGGAAAAATAATAAGGGCTACCAAAGCAGCGTGAAGGATGAAGCATGTGAAACCTATTCCATTTCTTTCTTTAACTGAGTGGTTATAACATATATCAGTTATGTTTTATTTGCCTAATCTTATTCAATGTCTCTATCTCATTTACTCTTCCTTTAATCATTTTTCATTTACTCTTCTGAGTTTTAGACCTAAATTACATTTGGTTTGGGGAGACTAAATCTTCCTGTGTAGGTAAAAATTCATGCCATTAGGTATCATGTTTTCTGTGCCACTCATTTCTAAAACTATGATTTAAAAAAAAAAAAAATTCTTTAAACGAATTGAAAATTCCTATCTGAATCAAAAGTAGTTACTGACGTATCAACAAATGTCACAGGATTTCAGTGGCAACAAACCAAATCAAATTGAAACCCAGGTCCTCTAAGATCTTGAGGTACTTATTATAAGTGAATAATCAAGTTTACGTTAAGAACTGGGGCATCTGGTTTTTGAAACCTTAATTTTATATTTGCAGGCTTTTTGGAAATACTGCAAGGGTTTAATTGTACTTTCTGTTGGTAAATGAAAGATGTTTCTCACATGACTCCAGAATGTGGGGCTCTTAAATTCAGAAATGCACTGAAAGGCTTAAACTGCATTAAGTTATCTGTACTGCAAAAGCCAACTGTGTGACAGGAAAAATTATATATGACTGTAATGCTAGCAGGATCAATCAGCCTATTCCTTATTCTAATTCTTTCAACATAAATTTGTATTTATCAAAAGTTTTTCAGATTAGAAAATATCAACCATATCTACATATTCAGTGTAGTATTACTTTTGTATCAGATCAAATAAAGCAAGAGAACAAGAATGTTTTACTAAGCCAGGAAAATATGTGTATGTTTAATAACTTCACTAGGTCAGGAAACAAAATGGTTATGTCTCTCAAGCATAGAAAACCAGTGCACCACACTTACTGGTGTTACTGGGCCACCCAGCGACCCATTTTTGGCTTTTGAACTGCACAAATATATTAACTTTTATTTAAATAACTTCTATATGAAACGGATTCATGGACTTTTAGTAATTAAACAGTGAAGGAAAAGAAAAGAAACAATGTTTTATGACAGGGCCTACTGCTTGTCTCCTGGTACACGCTGTTCTTCTGGTTTGTGAAGCAAAGGCTTTCAGAATGCTGTCCACTACTATAATTCCTACAGTTAATTAAATTTTAAAATTTCTGCTTTATAATTTCTGTCAAGAAATAACATCCGAGAATGCCAGCTTTAAGGGCTCTGCAGGTGAGGAGTGCCAGCCATTCTGCCCATCCCTGCTCTGTGGTAGCTCTGTACTGGGCTGCTGCAGAACATTTACTTCAGTGTAAGAGAATTGTGACTTCCTTGTGTCCTGCAGGAGTGGGAGACTGGGATTAAAAAGGAAAAAAGATAAGCACAGCATTTAAATTAATTATTAAAAGTAACCTGTCTCAGACATGTGAGTAAAAATACGGAGTCAAATTCTCATCTCACATGCCTTGGTGTAAATCCAGAGTAAATACATTATATTCAATTTTTATTAAGATAAAACTCTCGATGCTAGAACTTTCAAACTTGAATTTATAACTGGTGAAAATATTCACACCTCATCAGTCACAAGTTACATGGTTTACTTTCTCTAGTGGATTTTCTGGCATCACAGTCAGCTTTGTCTTTCCTATCTCACTGCCTATAAGCTCTATTTATATTCATACATAAAAAAGACCATCTGGGCACCTATCCAAGACTTCTTCAAGAAAAGACAAAATGCCAGTGGAGCTTGGGCATCTTCCTGTTCTGAGGGGAGACTGGGCAAACTGGTATTGCACATGTCTGGGGACTCGTGCACAGACTTCAGAGCAGCAGTTTGTGGAAGGGATAAAAAGTCTGGCTGACACATCTGACAAGGGAGAAACTCTCTTAGCTGATGTACAGTATGACTGCACCAACGAGTTACCCCGAAGTAACTGAGAGACTTAATTTAGGATTTGACACATGAATGGAGAGGTGAAGCTTTAAACATAAATCTGGTGCAAATCACACGCTGAAAGCTTCATACAAACAAGCAGACTGTACATTTGAAAGTGTGAGAGGCACTGACAGACAGGCATTTGAAAACATGATAAATGGAGTCTGGATTCATCCAAGGTGAGAGTGACTATTATTGGGCTAAATCAAAGGAGCTGTGAGAGTTTTCTGAGTTCTTGAAGACAGCATTGTTTTGGTTTGGTATGGCTGACCTATTCTGGAGTTTATAACCTTATTGTAATAGCTTTTAAAATAATCTTTTCCAAAGCAACTTCCCATATAAACGCTGTTGCTCCAGGTAAATATAAAGTACCTTGACCCACCTGTGTTTAAGGGGCTGGCTTTCTTGATTTGTAAGTATAAGGTTTCTACATTTACTGATGCAAATGCATGACTGCACAGTTTAGCTACAGTACTAACACTTAAAACTTATGTCTTTTGTAATCTCTTTGCAAGTCATCTATGTAACCATATACTTCATTAATAATCAGATTTTTAATATTTTTTGTATCAGTATAAATCCATTCATAGAGTAATCATTTCAATAGTTGTGTTTTAGCTTACATGCTGAATGCTGCCTACACAGAGCAAATTTAATCTGTGCATCTATGGAGAAAATGCTTCATCTATTTTATTTCATGTCTTAGGAGGTTAATTAGAATATACAATCAAGCTAAGAAAAAAATAGAAGAATCCCATTTTCCTTTCAATTGTAATGTACAAAATACAAGCCTGTGGGCTTGGCAATCACAAGTACCCTTTTGACAGGTGTTAAGCTAAAAACTAACTTGTAATGCAAGGTTTGTATTTGACTAACATAAACATATTCGTTTTGTTTTTACACAAAGAAAAAGAGCAAGCCACTACTTTGCAATTTTTCTCATTCATGTAATTTGTAAGTTGGATCAAAGTTGGCAATGTCTTCAGTCACTCAGCAAAGTCTGAATACACCAGTTCTATGTTGCACTCACATTATCATACTTTATAAGACACTAACAAGAAACTGAACAAGGCAGAACAAATCCCAAGGGTATTTGAAACAGCATCTCATAAACTCCATTAAGGAAATTAAACTACCAAGGGCACACTCTCAGATAGATAAATAACTGGTTAAAAATTAAGTTTTTATATGGAGTGAGAAGGCTATTCCCAAGTGGAAGTTTATGTTGTACAGTATGTTCATAAATAGTCTGTAAAAGAGAGGCATAGTGGGGTAACAACTTTGCTGATGATGCTAAAGATATTCAAGACAGAAAAGGTTAGATTCAGCCATGGAAGGCTTCAGAAGCTGCTAATATCATGAAGGGTCAGAAGATTAAAAACAATTAAATAAAACTGAGGTAAACAAACTTAAATTGATGCGTAGGGGAAAAACCCCTAATTGTGGTTATAACTATTTCTGAAATGACAGTTACATTCAGGAATGAGAACATGCACAAGAATGTATGTGAATATTTTTTTTAAATCAGACTAATCCTTTTAAAATGTAGTAAAAAGTCAAATAAATTTTAGGAGAATATTAGAATGGAATAGACATAAAACATAAACATATTAGAATGGAATAAAGATAAAATAGCATCCACCTCTTAAGCAGGTAAGGCTTTCTTTCCTCCTTTTCCACTTTCAGAAACTATGCAGTGGAACTCAGTGTGGAGGAAGGTGAGAAGGATGAACAAAAACAGTGTGTGAAACAGTTTCTGTCTAGGCAAGAAAACCAGTACACCACACTTCCTAGACTAGAAGAACTTAGCCTGAAAGGTTGTAGAAAGATCAGTGAAATCATGAGTAACATGAAGAACGTGAATTAGTAAATGATTGCTCACTTTAGAGAAAAAAAAAAAAAAAAAACCAGAAAATTAGTTACAATAGATAAAATCAGCAGTTGGCAGGTCCAGAACAAACAAGACATACTTCTGCAAAGAATATGCAATTAAGCTGTGACACTGCTGCTGTAAGATATTGCAGATGGAAAAGTTTGCATGGTTGCAGATGAATTCATGACAGAAAAATCTGCTTAGGACAATTAAATGCAGACACCATTTCTGCAGTTCAGGAACTACCTGAGTCACAGATGGTTGGAAAGTATTCGGCAGAGTATCTCAGAATATAATATCCCTATCTACTTGTCCTGCTCTCATGCACTTTCATTAGGCATCTGGTACTGGCAAGTGCTGAAGGGAGAATCCTAGCTTTGACAGAGGTGTGGTCTGACTCCATATGGACATTCTTATGTTCTTATATCAATCTGCATATGATTGGGTAAATGGGAAATATATGCGCTCCTTTATTTAATTTCTCTCTTTATTAACTCATTCAAGGTGCACTTCAGTTGAGAGCTTCTCTGGAAGACATATTTTACTAAATCAGGGTAGAGAAGTGATAAGGCCTAACATTATGTAGTAATCAAATACTTTTTCTCCTTTAGTTTTTGCCATAGTATATAAAATCTCATTACTTTTGCTGATTTTTAATATCTAAAGACTTCCAAGGATTTTGCTAGTGATGATGGGTTTGATTTGAACAAATCCAGGTCAGAAATTTTTGCCACACAAATGTATGTACTATTCTATGGGAACAAATTCAGCTTTGTTCAGTTACATTTCCAAAATTGAATGATCGGATATTCACTTACTTTGGTTTTATCCAAATTGGCATCTATGACATTTTTTTACCTTCATGCATTCACAAAAAGAAAATTTTTGAATGAAATGCAACAACAAAGTTCTAAATCAGATTTATTTTACAAGAGTACTTTTTATACATATCAAAGTTTTGGCATTCATTATTTGTAATGTAAAATTTAATTATACACAGCTTGAGTTTAAACTTATAAGAACATAAAGACAGAAATGCATTGTCCATAAACCGGATTTCCTATTGAAGTCCACGATTTGGATTAATTTGGACTTCCTTAGATGGGTCTGTAAAACCTAACAAACATATATATATCTTGAATAGCATAATATTTGTAAATCTGTGAATTATGAACTTGCAAAACTGCAAGTCTGCTCAATAAACATTATTTCAGAGGCCAAGCTAGAACCACTGGTTTTGAACATGTACCTAGCTGCATGTTAGTATATAGAATTGTTTTCCATGTATTTAATTTCAGCAATTTTGAATAGAATACTTCACTGAAAAGTCAACATTCATCTGAAAATTGAAATTTAATTAAATTTTGATAATTTTATCCAGATATATTGATAAATCCTTAGAATTTGATGGAATTGAGTAAAATTGCCTTGACATAGTCAGTTACAGACATTATGTCTTATCTAATTTACTTAAAGTCAGCTAAAACTAATTTGTATAGGCAAATGGTTCACTTTGATCGTATTTTCACATTAGGGAAATCAGATAGGAAGGTAAAAAATTAGGTTTTAATGAAAAGGAATCTAATTTTACTTTTTTTTGCTATAATTTGGAATCCTTTTGAAGGGAGTTCTGATTATCAAATTTGTCCACAGAAAGCACTTAGGTTTTTAAAATTCATCATGAAATTATTTAAAAGTTAATTTTGCTAACTGAATCCTTCAAGATCTTTAAATACAATTATACTTAAGCAGCAGCAGAGCACTAAGGTTTCTATGAGAGAAAAATTTGCCTCCCAGGTGGATAAACTCTGAGGTTGATGGATCATTAGAATATTACAAAAATGGAACCAGAAATCTGCCCAGTAAAGCAGCTTGTTGCATTGTCATTGTGATAGAGGTCTTTCGGGATCTCTTCTCTAAAATGGCAGAAGACAAGTAAATAATCACATACAAAGAGAAAAATGTCCAGATGGGACTGCTGAAATGGTTTGGGAGTCAGAACTGAATAAACGATAAAAGTCAGATTGATTTTGCCTGGCCTACTGAGCTAGTGTAGGTGACACCAATTTCTATGCCAGAGGCATGTGAGAAAGAATTAAGGTGATATCTACTTGAAATTATACAAACCCATTGACTTCCTAAGCATATGACCAGGTTTATGATTGCAGCTTTCACCTCCAGACTGCATGGATTTGAAGTCTGGTTCCACTGCCAAGAAGCTTTAGCTATCTGAGCATCATGCCCATGGCATAATTAAAATACCTTCAGGACTGCAAGTCTACATCTTGCAAGTCTATAAGGCTTTGCATGACTTGGAGCATTTTTTTCTGTAATGCACAATGTTTGTTCTGCTGGCCTGTACTGGATGGGCTTTAACTTATACTGGTCTGAGTCCTCAGATTGTCACTGCTGTTTAAGCAAGACATTTCAATCCCTAGAGCCTTTCAGAGGCTGAAGAATTTTCATAAAATATTAAGCTAATTTCAAAGTGTGAAAAGCTTGTAAAACGCCCAGTGGACAGATTAAAAACAAGAGACAAAGGACTAGCTTCTATCTATAAATAGTTTTCTGTGTTTTCTTTACCTTGTTCTATGAGGAAACATCAGCAAAACATGAAATTCTCCTCAAGGAGAAAAATGCAATCTGCACTAGCACTCAGTGCATAGCTCTATGGCATGATGCAGAGACAGGGAGAAATATGTGAGCTGTTCCTAAATAAGATAGCAAGAGATCTGCACTAGCCTTAGTTATCCTTTCAGCTTTTGTGAGATTCATAAGACTACTCTGCCTGTTTTTGTTTTTTTTTGTCATGTCCATTTTAGGTATTGATGGACTGGAGCAATTCCAAGCAAGGGCTGCAGTGTTGGTTCAGTGATAGAAAAGGAACATTAAAGATGGGTCTGACACCAGTATTTGGCTACTTAATGGCAGGGGATACAGAAGACAGGACAGAGGCTTTTTGGAAATGCATAACAGAGATCAAGAGGCAACAGACCTGTTGGAACACAGGAGATTCCAATCTCACATAAATTATTTTACAGTCAGAACAGAAATCCAGAGGGGCTGTGGAATCTCTATCATGACAGGTATTCAAAAGTGGTCTGAACAGTGCCTGAGCAACATACTCTGATTTAAGCCGAATTTTGGGCAAGACCTCTGGAAGTCCCTTCCAACGTAGTTTATTCCATAACTCCATGCACTCCTCTATCCCTCTCTTCCTCCCTGCCTTAAAAAACAAACAAACAAACAAACAAACAAACAAAACAACAACAACAACAAAAACCCACAAAAAAAAACCAAACCCCCAAAACCAAAAGAAACACAAACAACAAACATGTGGAGCATAAGGATCAACGTAATTTTTCTTAAGTACTTATTTTGGAGTTTATGATATGTTGTTAACAGACAAATTAATATGGCAAAGTTTTGCCTTGGAGATCAAAGGGTCTAAAGAAAGGTATTTCTGACTGACTGATTCAATTAAATAGTACATTGAACTGTAGAATCCGAACAGAAAAGATTTTTTTTTTTCCATCGAGGCTTGCATATGCCCTGAAGTATTTTTGAAAAGCCTGTTTCATGCAGAGTGGCTTTTTGTTTAATGTCCCATGAAATTTAAATATATGATTAATATATTATAATGATTAATAAACTCTGTTATTATCTGGGACTGTTCAATGACAATGATTTTATCATATGAACTACTGAAAGAAGTGTGTTCAGAACTGTTCTTGCTCCATATCTTTTCACAAAATCCTTCTTTACAGTTGAGTGGAAATTGCATAATGACTGGTAAAGTGAGCAAGCCTCTAAGCCTACTCTGGTTTGCTCACTGGAGAACAAGAGGCAAATCATTCACACTTAAGGGAAGGCTGCAGCCATGGAAGCCAGTGAAGGATCCAGGCACAATAAAAGGGACATGCCCCGCAGTCACGTTGCAGCTTGGAGAAAAATGACGAGAAGTACGCTTGATAGTTGCACTTAGAAAGCTCAGCAGACACTAATGGCAGCTTCTCATGAGGATGTTGAAAGCAAATCACTTCCAAAGAGGTCCCTGCTTTGAGAGTTGTGCTGGTGCATCATTCTTCATTACCTGCCTCCACTTCATATCACAGAGTTGTGTATTAGTGTTGTGCATGATGTCAATCTTTTGAACTTACATACAATATGTACCTTTATTGTAGAGTATCTGATAATATCTTCATTCTAATCTCTTTATATGGGTCTATGGAAACTGCATTCACCAGAAAATATCTGCCAGTTTACACATAAGTGACACACATAGAAATAGCAGATATGACTTTATTATTACTATCATAAATAGTAGTTTATAAACTCTTAGCATTTAAAATAAAATTTAATATAGCAATGTTTACTGTTATTTGCCTTTGTAGTCCCTGCCCAATATCACGGCAAGTACTCACCTCTGCCTTTCCAGGCTTCCAGACTTCATCCTTAGCATTGTTGTCCTTCCTGTTCCCCACTTTTGTCCTGAAAGGTCAGAGCTCAAAAAAGCCACAATTCCTGTTGTCGTTGGATATTTGTATTGCATTGCAAAATATGGGAACCCAGGACCAGGGATTTCCAGGACAGCCCTGACCCAAACAGTGTATCAGTGCTTATCAGGGGATAGGTATGAAGATCCTTTCCAGCTTGTTGAGACAGAGCAGGACTCTCCATGTAACTGCCTGCCTGAGTGCCCTAACAGGGTGAGGGCAAGGGGAAACTCTGGAGCTTTTCCACTGAGCCATTTCCATTGAGGCAACAGACTGGGGAGTCATTGCAAGCCCCCACAACACAGAGAAGTTGCTGGTCTAGTTCAGACTAGACAACCAGCAAGCAAGAGTGGATTAAAGAAGCCTTTGTCTCCTCACATTCTTCTTGAATGTACCCGGCTCAGCTATGGTACAACTGTGGGTTTAGTCCATTGAATTTGTATCAGAACAAAGAATGGTTGCCAACTAATCATTTAAAGACTAGGCAGACTCTGGGATTGAGGCAGACAAAAGCTCTCCAGTGATCTTTATATACCTAGGTACCAGAATTGAACTGCTCATTAATCTTTCTCCAGAACAACCCTGTAGCGTGACCTACATCTTGTGCTAATAATGTTTCTGTATATTTCACTTTATTGCATGAATCCTCTGCTGAAGACTTCAATGTTAATAAAATGTATAGTTATATTAGTTTTGATTGCATCATTTGTTGTGCCTCTTGTTTTAGAGGCAAGTTACACAAGAAAGGATCGTTTCATTACTGATAAAAGTGTTTTGACCTCATTAGTCGAGCAAACAGGAGAGTGTTTGAACTACAAGCCCTTGGGTATAGCAAAACCTTGTCTCAGCTTAAAACTATCTACTGTGAGAGTGGAGTCTGCACCTCAGAGATGTTCTTGAGACCTTGGGTGTCCTTTTAAGCCTCTGGCTGAATAGCAAGTGCTGAATGGACACAGGAGTGAAATACTTGAAATTAATGTAAGCCATGTTAACATATAAAAGAAAAAATGTTGCAATTGAAATTAGGTCTCTCCTTGAATGGCAACTGATTTGCAAACAAATGGAGAAAAATGTCCACCTAATTCTGGTGCAGAGGCCTCACTGCATGAATTTTGTTGAAAGCTGGCTTTGCAGGAATGAATTTGTCAAATGAAATTGCAAATGTTTTTCAAAAGTCTTTACAATTTTGCTCAACCCTGCATTTTACCTGATCTGTAAACCGGAAAATTAACAAATCAAATCATAATGTTTATACCTAAAATTAGTCTCTATTAAAATTTTACAGAGTATTAAAATTCTTATAACTTTTTGAAAGTTGTTGAAGTCTTTCCTCCTAAATAACTTTCTGCCTATTTTGTGTCATTAAGAGAAGAGACATATTTACAGTGGCCCATTTCTCTTAGACTTAAAATATCATATTAAAATCTAAACAGTTTGGAAATAGGTCTCTTCAGACATTACAAAAAACCCCAACATTCAATGCTAAAGCAACTTCATTCAGGAAGCAGGTTGATTCACTCAAGCAAACTGTGGTGCATAGATTTTTACACCCCACAGAGCTATTAAGTTGTAATACTGTCTACACGTAGATTTTATTTTATTCATAATATATGACATCAACAATTTTTAAAAGATTTTACAGATTAAAATAATATAACAGCACTGGAAGAAGCCATGTTGCAGTCACTCTTGGGGTCCTGTTCGGCCGAGCTCTCACAGCCTCTACTGACACCATGCACTGAAAAAAAGAAATTCAGCTCTGTGAAGAGTCTGAACCTCTATTAGAGGAAAAGAATTATTCATTTTTCCCATTGAAGCCAACTCTCTTTTTTTGTTGACTGTAGTTTGATCAGGAATTTTATCAACAGATTTTCAAATCTACTGCTCATTGTATTTTAAAGAGTTGTTCATATAGGTAGCACTTAGTTAAACATGTAGGAATACAATGACTACCATAGCCATATCATCTAGCAATTTGTATTGTTACATAATTTTATGATGACCACTGCCCTCTGCCTTTATAAAGGTAAAACTATAGTGAAAAAATATGGAATTATCCAGCTATAATTGACTTTTTCATTAACTTTGTCCATTAATGAGTGCATTATGACCTGAAACTTGACCAGGCCTATACCTTACAGTTCTCACCCTGTTAAACTATGTGCATTTTTGTAATCAATGTGTACAATTAAGCTTTTATGACAAAATGAATGATTCAGCATAAATGTCTATGTTCAAGCACAGTATAAAAGGATATGTTCAGAGGAAGATTAGGCTGGAAGTATTGCCTGCTGCAACATGACTGCTCCATCTCATGAGATCTGCACTCTTTGTTGTGTAATATCACTCTTCAGAGTGTTTCAATCTGGCCTTAATGGACTGTGCTTTCTTAATATAGGCCCTGCCCTGCCATTGTGTTACACAGAGAAGGAACAAGAGCTGCATAACTGTGGTATAATTGGGCCATAAATGTGTCAGACTTGGGACTCATCTGGAAGTGAGCATCACAGTGGGCAGGTGCCTTCCCTGCTCCCTCTATCCATTGCCTGGGATTGCCAGTAATCCCTCTTCAAATCCAGTTCTGGCACTTTT
>WEIU01007998.1:131017-156773 GCA_013389925.1 Aegithalos caudatus | reverse complement strand
TTT
Source organism: Aegithalos caudatus (assembly GCA_013389925.1). NCBI lineage: Eukaryota > Metazoa > Chordata > Aves > Passeriformes > Aegithalidae > Aegithalos > Aegithalos caudatus. The sequence continues at coordinate 156,770 of WEIU01007998.1, read as the reverse complement.
TTTTAATCTTTAAGATTTACACTCTCAAGCAAAATATTTAAAAATGGAGTCCCACTTGTCTGGTTTAAAAAAAGAAATGTGCTATGAGCCTTGTTACCAGAGAACAGTATAATGAGTTCAGAAAACATATGTTTGAAATTTACTTTAAGTTTGCAAATTTTAGAGAGATTTTTACACCCTGGGAGTAATGGAAGTATTTTACCCTTTGAATTAAAGGGAGAAAAAGGTTGCAAATTTAAACTATGCCAGCCAATAAAAAAAATTTGTGTTCTTATCTGAGCCTGACAGATGATGTCTTGGACCCATGGATACAGTCATAGATATCCAAGCAACTGATCAAGACTTGACATTTTTAATCTATCTATACAGAAAATATGTTTTTTTTAAATCATTCCCCAGTCCAGTTTTCTACTTGGATGATGTCCTTAATAATATTTCCTTCCATGTGACTGAGCAAGGCAACCAAACCTGTTTTCTTTCCTGAGTTCATGTACTGCCTCATGCTCAAACCATTTACTCAGCCTGGCTAGCACTAAAGCAAGGGTGGGTCTCCACCACACTTTTTCTAGGCAGAATTTGTGTACATGTGCCAGAGATGGTTTCAAGCCAGCTGGTTACCCAGTGGTGCACTGTGACCAGTCCAGAGTTCAGACTGTGCACAGCCATCTCCCCAGGCCTCCAAGGACTGAAAACACCTTCACATCATTAGCCAGGGTGAAGCTCAGCAGAAACACCTTGCTGGCAGCCCTCAAGATAAGTACTTTAAACTTCTTCAGATTCTATATGCAACTAGCAGCCTCTGCCGTGGCTACATGATGCAAATATTCAATACAAATTCATGTAGCTTATGCTTAAAATTAAACAGGCATGTAATACTTGCAATTAATTCTTATTATGTATCCCTAACCCAATATGGTGTTGGAGGAAGGTCCTAGGACAGTAATTAGAAACAAATGAAAAACATTCCCAACTGCAGTTACAATGACTACAACCTACTCTTGCATGTTTCTGGGACTGGAGAACATATTTCTTATTCAAAGTTTGGGCACTGGCTTTCAATCTATTTTACATCTTTCATCAGCTGAGCAGAGATAACCCAGAGGAGTCAAATGGAACGAGAAAATAAAATGACTATGTGAGAACAAGTAACCTGAGGATAAAATACAATATTCACAATGCAGGGTCAGCTATCTATTTTTGGGAACAGACTTCAGGCAAATGTTAGTAAAAATCTGTTTGTAAATTATGGATTTTGAATAAAACAGGGGAAATTAAATGTGCAAGTGATAATTTCTAGTGAGATCTTCTGTGAAAAAAAAAAAAAAAAGGCAGAATTTTGCACAACTAGTAGTTGCTGTATTTGCCCATGGGGAGACTAGCAGTTGAGAGAGAATTACAGTAGTTTAGCTTGAAAACAAAATCTAACTAAGCTGTTTGCTGCTCTTGGCATTTTAGGTTCACTGGAAATGCTTCATACCTCATCACCAATAATGACAGCAACAGAAAATAACTTTATAAGTTTTGCTAATGATTTTGTTGTTGCTGAAAAATAAGAGAAACCTGATTTGTATAAATTGATACAGGCAAGCTGGACAAAACAAAAGAAAAATGAAAAATCAACAAATATATAAATTGGTTTCTAAAATGCTGGAATTTTGCAGCCATACAGATATACTATTTCAATTTATGTTAGGCATATTAGATATTCAGCAAATATCTGAATAGTATAGAAAGACATATGTAGTCAAATATCAATATTCCTCCAATCATCCTGGTAAGGAAATGTTTCCCTTTAACGCTTTTGCTGAACTGAGATACTCCTGAAGCTTTCCAATAAATATTTTGGCAGTCAGCTGGATACATGTTGATCAGCCATAGTGAAAGGATGGCTTCCTTCTCTCTGAGCCTATTTCTTCTGAAGTGTGTTAGCTAACCTGTTGTTTAATTAAGCACTTGTCTTAGTTATAAGCTCAGACACTGACTAGTCATTAATCACTAGTTAAGGTAATATAAATCTCTAGTCATTCAGTCTAGACTCTTTGTCATCCAAGGACCCCACTCTGTTAGGATAATGAATTTAAATAACTTGGAGTTCTAAAACCAAGGCTAAGCTGAAGACCACCCAAATGGTCCCAGAACCATCAGATGGCAGGAGCACTGAGTCTCATAAGTAATCAAATTGCCCTTAAGATTTTTGTGTTTGTATTTTTCTTTCATTCAGAGTAGTGTAATTTATTCAATGGGATGACAAACACTTTAAGCCAGTTACACATTTCCCATCCTAGGCTGGAACCTTCTATAATGAGAGCTACAGTGTGTCCAGGATTTCTGCTCTGTTGTTTTGCTTCTGATTTTCCCGAGGTGCTTGCATTAAAAAAGAAAAAGAAAAAAAAAAAGATTAATTTTGTATAAGTGGTTGGAAGAATTATTGCTTCTAAGGGTAATACATCTTTTTGACATACCACCAAAATGCCCTACATCCTTTTATATACAGGCTTGTAATTCACAGAGATTTTTAATAGTCTTTCATAATATTTCTGATACTTTTATTTTTGTAAACTTACCTGTTGAAAGTCTTAAAGAGAATTCAGAATACAAAGCATTTATTGATGTTAGAATAAAAATAAAGCATAATCACAAAACAGGAGCAAGACATAGAGTTGTCTAGCATGGCAAAAATTGACCATATATAGTAAAGCTTAAATACCGGTTCTATCCACAAGCTATGAAACCCAGCTCAAAAAAAGCATTAACATCTCAAGAACTTTTACAAAACAGAGACCAAAAAGCCACTTCACTATGGGGTAATGGAAAAATGTATCACCTGAATAAGATAATACTGTATTTATAGCCTGGAACTGCTCTGGTCCTACAGCCCTGGTTGGTCACTGAAAGGTCATCATTGATGCTAAGACACGATCCTTCAGATAAAGGCTTATCTAATCTTTACACTGCTTTTATTTTCCTTAAGTTGAAAAGGTATTTTTATATATTGTACCTGACTCTAATAGACAATGACTGATTAATTAATGTATTTATTTGCTTAATTTACAGAAGAATTGCAGAATATGCTGAGGTGGAGGGGACTGACAAGGATCATTAATTACTGAGGAGAGGCCTCCTAAGGCTGTAGGACAGCTGAAGTCTATACAGTCAATTTTAACAAACCATACATTTTTACACTATCTTGTGATACAATACAGATAAAGAATCATCATCAAATGTTTCCTAGCACTCCAAACTTTTTATATCAAATTTGAAGGTGAGTTCCTATTTTAATTATAAAACTCATAATTTAGGAATTTATAATAACTGTGCTTTAATTTGTCTTGAACTGAATTTTGCAGTCAATTTACCCAAGAGGTTGCAATCTGTAATTCTTCAGACTACTTTCCTAAAGACATGGAACAATCAGGATATGAGGTTGATAATCTGAAAGCACTGTTTCAAAGGCCTCCAGTAATACAGTTACATGTGATTTATGTAATTTTTAATCAGGGAAATCCTTTGTTCTTTCTTCAATTAATAATAAAATAAATTTTTAAAAAATAGGAATTATAAAGGGAGTATAATTCTGTCTATCTAAATTAAAAACTTTCCTGTGTTATGTAGATGTTTTTCTCTACAGGTTAACCTAACAGATGAATGGTAACACTGCACCTACAGCTTCATGATTGAGTTCACCAAATTGTAATAGTCCATAATCATAGGGGAGGACTGCTGGAAATATTGACCACAGAATCTCACAGTCTTTCTTCTACGTCCAAGGCAGATAACCATGAAAAAAACCTTCTTCTTTCCTTAGCCATGATGTAAATGTAAATCCTGCAAGCCATGCCCACAGGCTGCTGTGGGCAGGGTTAACAGGAGGAGAACAAGAGAAGGATGTTCCAGCAGAACAGGACTTGAGGCTCAAAGGTCACAACTGTTCTTCCCCTGTCTGACTGCAAAATTCAACCATGTTCTATTGAAATGTGGATAATATAGTACACAGGCAAACATCCAGTTCACCCTCAACATTGTTTTGGTGATGATAAAGAAATTTTTAACCTACTTAACTAATAATGCTAATATGACATGAAAAGGATCAGACACCTTTGAAAAGTTATAAACAAAATGTAATTTTTCAAACCTTCAGACACTTTAGTAGACAAAGGCACAATAACTACTTTCTGTAATAACTTTCTAGTGGTATTTGATTTCCTTTACTGGACAAGATACTCCATTCCCATTTGAACATGCATATACATTTAATTAAAGATTTTATTCACTCCTACAGATATTGGCATTTACTCTTCCTGTTGTAAAATCAGAATAGAAGTGGCAATGAGGTCTTGAACTGAAATAACAAATGAATTTTTTCATGGGTGTTTTTTGGCTTTGATTGTATCTCTATACACCCTGATGTTTGGGAAACTTAGTTCATATTATTGCAAACAGTATTGTTCCCCTTCAATGAGTTCAGATAAAGGTTTTGTATTCTCTCAAGTACAATAAATGTCACAATGCTCTTGTGCGGTTTTCCATTGTATGTGGTCCTGTACACCTCTTGCCAAGTTTTGACTGTACAGTCAAGATTCTTGGACAGGGTTACTGTAAGAAAACTGAATGGATCACTCTCTTTTGCTGTCTGTTCTAAGAAATATCTTCTAGGTTGATTAGTTCAGGAAGCAGAAGAGTAATTAATCTCTGTACTACACTAGTAGCTAGAAAACATAGTCTCAGATTACTGAGTATGACAGATTTTCCTCTGTGCAGCTGTAGTTCCTTTTACCTACCTCCACTCTTTTGATAAAAGACTGCATGTCGTGTTTCAAGACTAGCCTATTTCATTGTTAGCAAGAAGATTGACTTTAAAATGTAAAATATATTTACCCTTTGCCATTTCTAATGTGGGCTTGAGAAATAATTCAGTTGTCTGTTCGAATCTGTTGACTTTTTTATCAAAACTAATGGGGGTGCTGGATGACAGTTGGACTCGAAGATCTTTGAGGTCTCTTCTAACCTTGATGATTCCATGATCTGGAAATAGTTTAGGAGTAAACTAATTGGTATTGGCATATAGCAATACTTGTCACTCTTGACTCATGTATGAAAAGTAGCTGTTTTCCTTAGCTATGTGTACTTGCATGGACTTGCTGACTACTTCATATTCACATCATAAATTATGATAGCTCTGATTTGCCTTCACTTTAAAATTTAGTCTGTAGTTAAATGATACGATTGTGTTACTGATCGTACAAAACATAATTATGTCTAAATTCCCACTTTGAGATTCTAATGAAAAAGCATTCATAATCTGTTCTATTTTGTGCTAAAATATTTCTCTAATGATTGTAGTATATGCAGAATGTAATGTAGATACACATGTATCCAATTTCTTAACCCTGATTGATGTAAATAGATTGGTGGTATTTGCAAAACACGAAGCAGGAAATTTGCTTACTCCAGACTAAACAGAAACAAAGAGTCCCAACTTACTCCCATCAACATTAAAACATGCACAGATGTAAAATAACTTGAGAGAGTGCACACAAAAAGGGGCTTTTTGCCCTGATATATTTAATGTGGTTTTTTTTAGGATTGAGTTATAAAACTACGTCTTAATGGTCCCTGCCTCATGAAAGCCTGGACAAGAAGTTCATATTCACTAAAAAATGGAGCATAGAAATTTACATTCAAAATATGAAAACAGCGGTAATGTAATGTAATTATGTGAAAACATCTGAATAGAATTATAACAATAGAAATCAAGACAATGTGTGTTATTCCTGCCCCAGCATGTATACTGGAGAAATTTTGGTTATTATTTGAAGATCCATGGACATGTGCATGAAACATTCTGTGCAGAATCTACTGCTGAAAGATTTCAGAAGTTTTGCATAGGTGTGTCCTTACTCCTGTCTTACAAATGTCTGAAATTCATCCAGTATGCCCTACCTTACGTTATGCTATACATTTATATTTAATTAGGTTTTGATAGTATCCATCTCTGAAACACTTTTACTTGTCCTTGTAAAAGTCCCTCCACTCAGAAAGGCCAAATAACAGGAAATCCCATGTATGTGATGGTTTTGTTTATTGAAGTGCCAGTGTCCCATCCTACGACAGTGTCCTTTAGTTTTCCCTCTTCATTTGCCCTTCAGCACCAAACCTCCCAGCTATGCTGCAGCCCATTGTTTCAGTTCCTGCTGCTTCCTGCCAGCTCTCTCCCTGCTCTGGGCATGTTCCTCAAGAGCAGGAAACCAAGCAGATCCCAGACTCAGAAGCCAAAGGCCTTTCTTGTAGTCAACCTTGATGGAATGGTCTGTACATTTTTACGTTTGGTGTATTTTCACTAAGATGTTCTAAGGGACCATGTGGCCACACAATATTAGCAGTGAGAGGGAGGATTTATTAGGTACTAGACATGATCTCAGTTTCAGGTAATCTGAAAACAGTATAGTCATAGTTCTCTTGCTATTAAAATCCAGGTCATAGTAAATAAGTGGTGGAAGGAAGGGCAGGAATTTAGGTGAGGGGCACAGAGAAAATGTCTTAAAGCAGAAACAAGAGCTTAAATTGCAGATTCTAGCTAGAAATCCTACAAAAACACTGGTGTTTCTTCATAGTCACAGAGAACTTAAAAAAAAAAAAAGATTTATTTTTCTCTCTTAGCTTATCTTCAGTAATATTAGCTTTAATTATTATAATATGATTGGTGAATCATTGTTTATATTTTAAAAGTGATAAATGTAAAGCATATTATTTAACATCTATTTATATATTTAGCTTTTAAACATATTTCCAAATATTTTTAATTTCAGTTCTTTTCCTCAAATCACAGTTTTGCTGTTGTCTATACAAAGAGAGAGTTATGCTTTCAAAATCATGTTCCCATACAGGGCTTGCAAACATAAGGATACTTAGAAAGTTAATATAAAACAATCACAGTATAAGTTTAGAGTGTGATAACAAGAATACCTTATTTGAATATTATTATTCTAAGACAAAGATGTCATTTTTTCAGATTAGGATAATGCATTTCTAAACTTCACACAAAAAGATAAAGAAGAATATTCTTTGCTTAATAGCTATTCCACCCTAAACTTACTGTACTTCTGCATTTGTAAGCCCTTAAAGTCTGATCCATATTTCTGTAATAAGGGATATGAAAAATTGTATTCAACATCAATGCAGCCTGACAACATCAAAATATTGCATTAAATGCATTCAGAAATTAATTAATTATGAATAAAAGGGTTTTTACAATGTTTTTAATGATGCCACACAGGTACTTAAATTACTTTAAAAATCTGTGTCTTAAAAACATCTACTTCTGGTTCCTTTGAAGTACTCATGTTGGTGAAAAAATTGCTACTGAATTAGCCTTCAAAGCTAATAGAGATGAATATAGCCCTGGTGGAACACTATCACATGAAAAGGTGTCTACATCTCATAAATATATACATGTTCTTCACCCCTAATACAACAGTGTCCTTGAGATTGCTGAGACTGTCCTTATTACTGCTGTGTTATTAGAAGGTGTTTTGCATGAAAAGTGAGGATAAGAGACATTAAAGTAATTGGATCCTGAGCAATCTCATATTATGAAGAATACTCTTCCAGGGGAAACTTACGTGCACATCCACACCTGATGATGAGTTCTTTTTTAATGTTTTGTTGCATTCACAGCATTCAACCCAAATAGAGTATAATGGCTCCATGTGATGAACTTCTTGACTTCCATGCTTGAAATTCTCCTCAATATCATCTGGATAGGCAAATTTTCAACCTCAGTCTGATTCTAATTCACATAGTCTGTCTGTGTACAGAGTAGTGTCCCACCTCAACTGTACCCCTACAATTCCCATTTCTAAGTGTTCAGGAGCAGATCTTGAAGTGTTTCAAATACATTTGAAAAAATCTGGAAAGATTTATGGCTATGGGCCTCAATGTTTACTAGTTTTCTAATCTTTTCAACGTTGATAATGATGTCAAAGAGAGCTCACATTTAAGTTTATTGTCCGAAACAGACTTTCCAAGAGATTTTTTTTCTATATCTATCTTTTGCTTCAACCTTTCCACTCCGGCAAAGCAATACAGAGTCCTTACTCCTCATTATTTACTTTTATAGAAGTTATAACTATTTAGTTTTGGATTATCTTTTCTTTTCTTAATGTGCTTGAAATTTGTCAGCAGTTAAAAAAACTGATAAAGGGATGTATAAAGTGATTGTGGATATATAGGAAAAAATAAAACAATAGAATTAAAGAATAGTGAAGGTAAGGAAGGCATACAATGTACCAGTGGAGAAACACCATCAACTTTTCTAACACAGAGATTTTAAATTTCCCTTTTGGAGGAAAGCGCATGCAGTTACTAGGAGACTGCTGATAGTTCTCCAGAAAATAAATGGATCTCATGTTGCATGTGAAGCAGATAACCTTGCAGAAGAATAAATGTGTTTCTACTGTCCATGCTTGCATTAAAGAGTTTCAAGGCATCACAAAAATTAGATAACAGTCTCCTAGGAGTAGCAAATGGATTAAACTGAAAGAAAAATAAACCGCTATTAGTAAGGAAGACATCATTAGTAAAACAAGCTCAGAAAGGAAGAGATAAACAAAATGAGGCTGGGGAAGGAAGTTAAAAACCTCAAATAATATTCCACAGAACCAAACAATGACAGAGAAGAAAAAGCTGAGAGTTATGGAAAAGTCATGGTGAGATAGATCACAGAAAGGAATTGAGCAATAGAGGACAGGTAAAACTACAGCTGCAAAAGTGCTTCAGGAGGACAAGTGTAGGGGCGTGGAAAATTTCTGACTACAAAAATTGTTCCACTGCTAAAGATGTGATTGGAGGGAAACTATGAAGTTTCTGAGATTTTCAAGGCAAGACAAGCACAAGACAAAATTTTTATCTGCCATAAATCCAAAAAGGTCCAAACACGTGGTTTAGGCCACCTCACAGCTGAAGTTCCAATGATGCTGCTTACAAAGATGTTCATTCACACTATGAATCCACAGTTATCACCAGAAATGACAGGTAGTTGAATGCATGAGAACAGCCTTGACCCAGGGAGAATAAATATAACAAGTTTTTAAGCGTTGAGTGTCTTATTCTACACTGAGTTTTGTGAAGCACTTTTCAGCTGAGAATCTGGGCCGTTATTCTTGTATTCATATCACAGAGAATTTTGTAAACAAACTAACATTTTTTAAAATCCATAGCCCATGAAGTGTTAAACAGAAGTGCGCTTGACCTACCAAATCATTAAAGAAAGCTTGTGAAAAATTAGTTAGCTTTTCTTTATATAGTATCATTTCTGCAGTCTAGCTTCTATTGCAATAAAATATACTGAACATAAAATCTCTGTCCAGAAGAACTCAGGATATAAAAAAAAAAAATACAACAACTGGTAAAACACATCAATTTTTCATGCTTAGGTGTTTCAGAAAAACAGCCAAAAGTAATTTTATAAACTTTCCAAAACAATCTACCTCTGAGATTAAGAACAAGCATGAGAAATTTCAGCTGAAAGAATAATTGTTTCAGAAAGTTAGTGGCAGCTGACAATAAGAAGCAATAATGGAAGTGTCTTGTCAGGCATAACTATTATAATAGTAGCAAAATGCTATAATGAGAAAACATCTAATTGTTTCTTTGTTTATTTGTTTCTTAAGAGGTCTCTAAAAAGATGGATGAAAAACAGCAATCCAGCATCTTGCCTTGCATAAACCAACACAGATCCATTTAATAAGGCTGTTTTAACATCATATTGCAAAATATACATTACTTTTTTCAAGCACTCTCTTTATTACTCCAAATAAATATTTACTGTCCTGTTTTACATAGCCCAAACTTTCAAATAAATGTTCTGAAATAAACTCAATTTTTAACTCGTTTTATATTTAATGATTTATTTAGATAAACATTTCCTGATGAGGAAAGCCAGCGTTTGAAAGTGTTGAAATCATATCAACCAGAATCGCAACAAACAAGCTTCTCATTACTTCCCAGATCTGGTCTCCTTAAACTCTCTTTAAAATAAATGACTGAGTTTCTCCACGTTTTAAACAGTTTCAAGAATTTGCATACAAAAGAGGAAGGAAGGCCTTTGAAAATAGCTTTTTTTTTTCCCCCCCAGTAATTAGGATTAATGTAGTTTCTCTAAACTTGTAAAACTATCTATAGAAAATTAAAAGAACACATTCTGGAGATACTGAGAATCTATGATATACAATGAGTGTCATCGAAACTGCAAAAATCAATAATTTCAAGGCTAAATCCTGACTAGAACTGAAATTCCTGAAAGTGTCTGCATTAAAATGTCTACTAGATTTTGCTTTAGTTTTAAGCAGTGTTCTTTAACCAAAGAAAGTCCTGAAATATTCTAAAGAAAATCATTAGCAGAATGGAGTCAGTGTGATGTAAAAACTTAATATTTATTTTGCAGCAATGAGATTATAATAGTTTTAGTTTACTGAGCCTAAAAATCAAGGGAAAAAAATGAGCCAAAACAAGATGTAAATCCTTTGGCAAAGAAACATAATGCTTCTTGGAAAAAAACTACACCTCTACTGTGGCATTTTTAATTCTGTATCTTATTTAGTTTTTAAACCTTATTCTATTCTAAATCACTCTGAGTTTCTTCAGACTGTGAGCTCTTGAGATAGATACCTCCATTTGTAACAAATCTAACTCAAAATGTTCATTTCTTGCCTTTAGGGCCTCATAGAATAATAATAACAACAAAAAACAACAAGAATAAGAGTGACATTGACAATCAATCTGAAATCTAGAGTAGGATATATAAAATTATCATAAAGTGGTTTTGACACCCAGCTCTAAATAACGTTGTTTTTGAGAGTATTATTGTACATCAACTGATGAATGTATTTTTATACCTATATCCCATATCTCTACTACAGTGGGCAGTCACAACCATTTATTCTCATCATCTCCCCAACTGAAATAAAATTTGATAGGAAACATTTCTTCAGGGATAAAAAATAGATGCAACATTGTATCTACAACTGCATAAAGTTCATGGGAAATTTTGTCTACAAAGAGTTGCTTAAAGAATGGATGGATGTTTTATGTAAATCTCACCTTTTAAAGAGTTCAGCCAGGAAATTTCATAATGAAAGATGTGTCACTACAGGTGTGAAAAACTGACTCAATGTGCACAAGGTCAAAGAGAGGAGAGATTCTTAAGTAATAATTAGTAATAGCTGATTCATACTGGCAAATTGCACCTGCCTAGCAACAACAGTGTATTGTAAAAGTAAAATACAGCACATTAATGTGATGAAGTTTATGTTTCCACCATATCAAACAGCTTCATTAACACTCTTTTACTCCGCATGTAGATGAAGGAAGAAAGCAATTAGAAATTTCAGATTTTATGTTAGATTGGGGAGTATTTGATCAGTGGTTTTACTCACTGAATAATGCAGATTTATCCTAGCCCACACTATTTAAGAAATTTATGTCAGAGTCAGTAAGTAGTTTCAACTAAAAATAGTAATTAGTCAAAAATTTACATTTTGTTTCAGAAGAGTATTTTATGAGAAGATAAAATTCTTACTAAAAGCCTTAAATTTAAAAAGATATTACACTCGAACCATTTCCCCTGTTTTTCCATTTCAAAGAGAAATCTAGAAAAATGTTTTGTTCTAAATGTTCAACTCAACCAGCAAAGTGAAAAAATCAATTATTCACACAACTCTATTTACTAATACTCTATGTGGAGGAGTAGATTGGATGAGTAATCTTGTTTGTCCCCACAGTCTTCCTCCACTTGCTTATATATCTGCTGAGAAATAGCATCCTTGAGCTTCCAAAGTCTCGTGGGTTTTGCCCTGATGGTCTTGGAGTGGCAGTGTGGACTTTCTGTAGGTAGTGTGCCTGTACTAAAATCAGCATTTTCTTCTCACATGTTGCAAATGCTATTAGAAAAGATGGTTTCCACAGTAATGAAGATAAAGATTTGGAAAGACATATCACCATTTCTGAAGAAAAACACTGAGTTTGACTTGTATAAGTCTTTTAAAGTTATGTAAAAAGCAAATTTTCTCCAGAAAGATTTCTCATCATGAAATTCAGTGAAGGCATATGAAATTTAATGATTTTGGAAGGGATGAAGGTTCCTGCTTTTGCAGTTTCTACATGACTTTACACAGACATGAACAATCAAGAAAAGAAAAAAAAAAAAAAGTTAAATCAAAGAAATCCAGCTGTAGCCCAAGAACACATACGCAAGGTAAATATCTGGGATGTAATATAATGTTCAGAGAAACATCAAAAAGGCTAACTAGCAACACAAATATGATGACTATAATTAGTGAATGAATTCTGTAAAATAGAAAACAATTATTAGAAATCAAGAAAATATCTATATGGGTGCCAAATTAGCCCTATGACATATTTTCTGACCCATACTTTCCTCTGCTTCTGCTCTTGGCAAATGCTCTATTCAGAGTGACATAGTACTTGGCTCTGATCCTATATTCCTATTTTACACGCATCATACAAACCATGTTTCATAAAGAGAAACAATCAAATTGAAATGACTACTCAGTATGGGATCATAAAGCCTAGATAGATGTAAGACCTAACAAAGATCTCAAAGTGTCATAACTTTACAAACTATAGTCCCTTTGAGGACACATTTACTTTTTATCCCTTACTTTTTTCCCTCTGTTATGAAAAGGCTTTAAAATTATCAAACCTAGGGAAGTGGTGTGAATATGCACACATGCCCCAGACAAAATTAACCATAGACACTTGTTTAAGTAGGAGTTTAGAGTAGCAGGACATTTCTTACTCATTTTTTTAATGTAAGCTTTAGCATAGTTGTTTGTTACCTACTGATGCATGGTATAGGAACACGTGAAACAGTCTAAGAGGTATCACTGAGTATTTAACATAGCACCCTCACAAGGAAGAGATTGAAAATCCACTGACAAGTAAGAAAGAGATAACTTGAGAGCCCAAATAAATCCATGACCTTTGTAAACCCCCATGATACAAAATATGGGTAATCACGAGTGTTTGTAGGCTAAAGACTGTATGTCAATATTATCATTGTTTGAGCTATAGTAAAGAGAATTTTCAGTCTTAATAAGTGCCTTAATTGTATCCCCGTGCAGAGAATAAAAAAGTAATTTTAAAGTACTCTTCTCTTTTTTGTTCCTCAGACTATCTGTTAAATAGGCTCCTGACATTGCTTTTTCACCAGTTTTTCTACTGAATAGACAAGTATGCTATCCTACTATTCAGAAAAGTAATTCTTATATATTTACAGAATTAATGAAAAGTCCTTAGTGAAAGGGAGGACAGATCTTACAAATGCAGGTCCCTGCACACTATCTGCAGTACCACTGTATTTTTCTACAATAATAAATACATGCATAAACATAAGAAGAAGCACATTAAAAAAAAACAAACAAACAAAGCAGTCTCTGGAAAATTATATCAGCAGTGAAGACACAAGGAATGAGGACTCAGAGAAGCTAAAAGGTTAAGTCATTTTTCCTACATTATGTTGTAGGTCTTTGTCCAAGGCAGGACTAATGACTTCCAATTACTGAAATACCCCTCAGTCTTTCTTTTCCATTTTGAAGCCAGTAGTATTAGGAATGTGTCCCACAGTTATCAGATGATAATCTGCTCATCTTCTTAAGACCTGTAAGACCCATTCTAATTTCCCAGTCTCAGGAATATTTTGGACAGCTGCTACTTTTCAAAAACCTAAAAATAAATAAATCTAAAAATTCTAAAATATTTTAAGGAAGTTATGAAATTCTCTGCTATCCAAGAATAATATTAGTATTTTCTCCTTCACCCTGGATACACCTGTGGTTTTTAACCATGAGTATCCTAATCAGACAAAGATTTTTTTCCACATGGCCTCTAAGCCTACAGCTTCATGAGCCACAGAGTTTCTAAAGACCCTTATACCACTGAGAAAAAAGTTAATTCAGTACTCACTTTCAGCTCTGGAAAGTCCCAAAATAATAGGCTTCAAAACTGCTACAAGTTTATGACCAAAGAGGTAAGAATTAGCATGTCATTTTTTATATCTCCCTCAGCCATGCCCTGGTGGGCTCATCATAACCAAGGCACCTGGCCTGCCAAGCAAGGGGAAATGAAATNNNACCAAGAAAGGGAAAATAAAATTAAGCCTCTCTTAAAAAAAAAAAAACAACAAAAAAACCCCAAAAAAAACCCAAAAACAACCCCCACACACACACACACAAAACAAAACAACAAACAAACAAAACCCCTCCACAACCAACTAAATAATTAAATTTAAAATATTTTTTCCTGGATTTTAAGTTCTGCATCTGAAATACACAATGGCAACTAAAATGCTGTAGGAGGTTTTTACAAACATAAGTTTGGGAGAAACTACAGTAATGTGCATGGCTTCCTCACCACAGAGACAACACTCCCTGAATTCTTCAATATTCCTCATTTGCAATGTTTGGTAAATATTTTCTTGAAACTTTTATTATCTAGATATACTTTGGGACATAACATACTTATTCTTAAAATTTAATTCCCACTGAAATCAATTCAGGCACAAAAGTCCCTCAAAAACACCTCCCTATTTTCCTAAGATGCAGGATACGTGAAGATTTTTACTGTTGACACCAAAGACAGAGTGTCAGGGATTGCACATGGCACTGGGTGGATGTGATGGATAGAGAAGCAAACAGGAAAAGAAAAAAAGACTAAAAGAAAACTAAAAGAGAACTTAGACAAAACGTAGAAAATTAATGCTAAGTGGAAAACTACAGAAAATTAGATAATGGAAGAGCAATGGTGTTCCTTACCTCTGGAATTTTAGAGATGAACAATAATATAATTTTCCAGTAGACTTCAGATGCCTATGCAACACAACTTTTTCAAAACAATACATTCCAGAATGGAGTAGGAATTAAAGTTCATCTCAGCTTAAAAATATAAAATTGAGTGTGGGGATCATGGGGAGAACTGAATGCCACTGGACCCAGCTAGCTGTTCCTTTATTGCCTTTGGTATTCAGATGACATTTACTCTTACCCTTTTTTAAAATCCTGAGGGAATCACTAAATTATATATGCACATATATATCCAGCATAGAAAGCTGAAAAGTACAGTTTGCCTTCAGGGCCTGCAATTAGGGATTTGCTAAGTCAGCTATGTGCTGTCAGGGAATCAAGGAAATCTCCATTAGAATGCCATTAGGACCTGCAGAAAAGCTCTGCATTTCTTAGCCCATTGCTCTGCATACACTCTGTTATAGTCCAGAAAATTTCCATATTTTTGCAGAAACATGTCTCCTTAATTAATATTATTGAAACTTCTAAGAGGTTTGTTTAGATCAGCATAAATGCCCTTCAATCATCCAAAGTAGGATGGATTGAACTGGGCAGTCACCTGGCAGACTTCCTTATTGGCATGTTGAGTCTTTGGCAAGAGTGGGTTGAGCACAGCTCATGCAGAACTGCTGAAAAAACCTCTGATAACAGAAATTTATTAAGATTTGCTAGTTAAGAGTCAGATCAATTTTTACACTCATTTGCCTGATTTGCTCTCTGACCTCCAAATACAAATGTTTGTTCATAGGCAGCTGGTTCTTTTAATCTCTACATCACTGTTGTGTGAATATTTATACAAAAGGCAAAAAGGGAGCAATAGAACAGGAGAAAGAGAACAGAGCTTGATCATTTCTTGAGAATTTTTATGGTGATATTCTTGGTAATTGTAATGTACACTTTTATTTCACATTAAGGTCTAGGAACCAATAGGAAAGATTGAAGTTGCTGACATTTCATTAACTTGTAAATTTGCAAAATGTGTTACGGAATTTTTTACTAGGAAATTTTGGCAGTGCAACCGGGCAGTGTAAAGCCCTTGCATTGTGATATACGTGCAAAACTTCACATGCACATCAATCCCATGTATGTTACACCCACAGAAATGAAAGCTCAAACATGATCTCACTGAAATCAACGAGAGTGCTGACTGACCTGGAACCTCAATGGATTTTTTTTTCCCTTGATCCAAAAGAGTTTTGAAGAATAAGCTGCCAGATTTTTGTAGGATAAATTACAGGGGCTAGGTTTCCCTCCCAGTGGAGGAATCTCCTGCGAGAAGAAAGTATCCTGACACACCAAACGTGGTTTTCAATCTATGTGAATGTTTCTTTATAATAGCATTGTTCCAATGCATCGACCTGAAATTGTCACATATCACAATTCTATCTTATTTAGTATGATTGTATGTAACACACTGCAACATACAGGAACCTCCAGCTCTGTAGGGAATTTTTGAGCAGCAATGTAATGTGGATCTGGCTGTTCTGACCACATTAGGAAGCATGCTACTTCCTAAACCAGTACACATGGAAAGAAATTGGCAAAATCTAGCAGGATTCCATGGAACAGTTCAGGTCTTCCATAAATACTACAAGTCTATCACGGGGTAAAAAATGTTGCCTCCAAAGCCTGTCACTTTAACATTTCTTAGAAAAGATACAGAATAAAGGGATGTGCATTTTCTGCTCACCTTCCAACCACTTTCCTTTTAGGGTGAATATAACCTTTGGTATAGAATGCACATTGTGCAATCTGCAGTGGTTTTCTTCTTGATAAATATAACTATTCTCTTGGCATAGTTGCCAATCTCTTTAGGAATGTGGAAGGTTTGTGGAAAGGTAAATATGAATTCCATGTCAATTGTATAACAGATTCAAACCATTCACAGGAAACTTGTGAAAGGAATGAAACTGAGAGGTGCCTCACATAAGTGGCACAGCAAGGCACTGCACCCTAAAAAAAAAAAAAAATTGGCTGAAGGAATGGAGTGTACCTACATATTTGACATCATTATAAAGAGGTAAGAAGTTGAACATGTCTACATTTCTTTTTTCAAGTTTCTCAAATGAACTAGTCCACAATTCAGACTAATGGCTTGTAAAGTTTCCCCTTAAAAAAGCATAGTGGTTTTGAGCATAAAATAGTGTCGGAAAGTAATACATTCCACTTTTACACTTACATAACTTAGAGACAATTAAACTGACATTTTTCCCATAACCTAATAAAAAAAAAATCCAGCCTTGGTTTAAAATCTTTGCCTGCCAAATGCAAATCAGAACTTTTTTCTGGGTTGCTTTATGAATTCATGAAAATAGGATAAAAAACCCTCACAGAACTGTAACTACAGAAGCACCAAAGAGACACTGGTTGGAATATAAAACCTCATCAACTGAGATACTTCTTCATTTATCTCCCTTGCTAAGTGTTCCAATATTGTAAATCCTTTAGAATTTGTATAATTTATGTAAATTATTAAACACCTGTTCTTGTCCCATAAAAGAAGAATATGGAACAATTTCTTCAGTTTAATCGATTCTTGGCTTGAGTTGTCATTATTTTCTCAGCAAATACAAAGAAACTCCAGTTCCCCAATGGTCAGATTTTGTTGGCAAAACACAGATGTTCAGAATCCACCATTCTAAAATTATCTACTCTTGGTCATTTTGCTGAGAAAATGCCATTAAAACACAATTAGCAAGTCAGTGATGAAAAACAATGACACATAGGTTCTCACAGTTTACATTCGTCTTTCTTGCAGATGTGGTACTGATGGATAATGTCATTTGGTTGGATATATCCAAACTGTCAGAGTTTTCTGGTCTGAGTTTTCTGGTGCATTTATCAGTAAATTGCTTTCATGTGTCTCACTTGTAAGCTGCTATCTGTTGTTGCTCTCTGTTTCCATCAGCTTTTGGAAAAGTGCTTAGGAGAAAGGAAGGCCCTAGAAGAAGGTAAAATGGATGCACCTCTGAGTTGTGGGTCATGGCACTAGTTCAGAAAGATGACATGTTTTACATATAACAATTATTTTTGGCCTTTCTTTGTCAATAAGAAAACTTACTTTTTGTTCATATCACCTTGCAAATTAGAGTAGTTGCATGCAGTCCTCTCTGAGCCAATTTTGAGAGCCTGCAGAGCTGCCAATTGCCACTCAGCACTGGGGGAAGCTGGCACACTGCCCAGTAATCATGACCTGTTCACTAATGGGACCAATTAATGATCATGACCACTAATAAAATACATCCTACCTACTCACTTAGATCCCTTTCCTTCACGGTGTTCAGCTACACTGCCTCAGCTGAGCTGAACAACTGAACCAAGAGGAACAACTCACAGCACAAATGTCCTTGCAGCACCAGCAAGCAAGGAGCTGTTGTTTACCAACACTCTGGATGGTGCTGGCATGGGATTTACACTGGACTCCTGCAAGATACAAAATATGCAAACAGAACAAGCACAATTTATTTGAGCAATTAGATACATTCATGGTCTAAAAATTCTGATATCATAATCAGTCTTACAAGCTTTGCGCTTTGTAGTTTCTCAAGGATGAGCTCAGTTTCTCATTTAATTACTCAGTCATCTTGCTCTGAATTATATTTCCCCATACAGATATCGGTTTGGTCCAATTTTCTAAATTTGCCATAAGACATGATATGTTATATTTTTACTAATAGAAAAATAATGGATATTCAAATTAAATTATATTTTTATTACATTTTTAAAGTCCTCATTTGGGGAGCTCTAAGTTTGAAGGTTTGAACCAGCTTGCAAATGTCTGACCATTTGTTGAGTGTGGCCTCCCATGCTGTGAAGTTCTCTGTGGGAATATACAATCTGAAATTCAATGGAGAGTGAGGAATTTCCATACCCACATTTCACTTGTCTAATGAACAAAAATTAGGCTGAATGCACTGCACTCTGTGAAAAGAAGAACAGTGACTCACCGTGGTCAGAAGGCTGGCACATGCCAATAGGCTCAGTTATTAGAATCATCCTGATATAGGGGAGAACTTGATCTGCCTGACTAGAGTATTTTCAGACCTTATGTTGAATGTTGAGGGCAAGACACAATTTATTTAAGCTTTATCAAAATTTCATTCTAGTTTTGCTTAAGTTGACAGAGCAAGGGGAAGGCAGAAAATTTTAAAGTAAACTAACCCCACCACATTTCTTGAAACAAACCAAATGTAAATTTTTGAGTATTGTCACTTGTCACAGCCAATTCCTGATTTCCTGGGTCCTGGTAGGACTAGAAAATGAATTAAAACATTGTAAGAAATTTATTTATTCAAAACTCTGGTAGATTTCTGAGATTTTTGTATTAAATGAAGAGTCCTGATCTCCTAGAAGTGCATGGCATTCATTCTCAGGGACACAAGTTCATCTTGTCCATGTGGTTTTTTGAATCTCTGTCCTGAGCACAGAGCCTCATACAGGTGCTAGGCCTTTTTCTTCTTTGCACAGCACACAGAATGCCTCCAGATTTCTGCACATATGTGGACATTCTTTTAAGCCATCCCCCCATACCACTTGATTGTCTTTAGTTTGACAGTAATCCCATTCCCTGGGACATAATTCCTGTCTTTAATGAGGAATAAAACTGAAAGCTGGAAGACATCCTCTTTACTTCTATAAACAGTTGTGGATGAATGTGACTTATCCTGTTTGACAGATTTTAAAAAGGTTCTCTATGGTTTTTATTAGCATTATATGAGTAACAATGGCTCCTCAGTTATAGCTAGCTTTAATGATTGAATATTAATGTACTTGAGATAGCAGGAATCTATTAAATATATCCCAATAATTATTAAATATAATACATGTAACTATCTTACCACCAGAAAAGACTAAATACCAAAATATCACATTTGACACATAAAAACTAATGCAGAACATAGCTGAAGACAAAACCACAAGTGTAATAACCTGTGTTGTAAAAACTAAGCTAATTAGTAAAATTAAGAGAGATCCATTTTCATTCAGATTTTACCTCTAGTCCTTGTTTCCACTACATGACAGATTTTTTTAATGTAACTTCATCCTGTGTACTTTTATCCATTACTTCTGCCAGTCTCATAACAGGTGGGAGATAAAAGAGGCCCTTGCTGTTATTTCTAGTATACAGAAACTGCTCCTGGCTAGTGGCCTTTAGTATCAAACTTCACCTGAAAGGACATTGCCAGAGCAACATTTTTTATCCTGTCTATTTTTTCTCCTGTCTAGCCATTGAAAATTACCTAGAAATAAAATACATGCTAAACAAACTTGTAATGAAAATTATTAAGTTTTTTCATACCTGGACAACATGGGTGATGTCATGTCCTGATGGGCAGAAGAGCTTCCTACATTTCAGAATGAGTTTGTTTGGATCTGTGTGGTCATAGCTTGAGGACATGCTCTGGGCAAAGGAACCACTTGTTTTCCTCACTGAGGAATACTATCCATTCTCTTTGAGTGAGAGAATGAACTCTGTATAGGTTTATCTCTGAATACAGATCTCTCACGCACACAGGCAGCTGCATGCACTACATGTGTGTGCATACGCACCAACAACTCTGCAAGTCATCTTAACAAGAACCCTTTTAACACACTCAGATTTTGAACCTTAAACTCTCTGGTTCTCAGCTTCTCTAGAAGTACACAAAGAGCTAGCAATTTAGCACAGTATGCCTTGTAATTAGTTTAATCATTGTCAGCATGTAACTGTAAACCAAATACTAATTAGCCATCTTAGTATATTGATGGGATTTTTCTTAGTTGTCTTTTGAGTTAAGTTTTCTGTGGAAGCAAGCTGAGGTCCCCTGTGAGAAGCTGGAAAGCAGCTTTCCACATATGCTAAGATGTGCAAATATGGGAACTACTAGGTGCCTGTTATCAAACACCAGGTTTGGCATCATTTACAAATCAGCAAAAGTGGAAGGATTAAGACATTAGAAAAGCAGTTCTGCAAATGCTTGACAGCAGTGAGTGAGAGATAAGACTGACTGCAGCACTTGGTGCAGGACCCACGGTTGGAACTGCTCCAACTCTCAGGAGGCTTCTGAGGCACAGATCTTGTTCATATCCTTCTCTGGTTTTTAGTGGCTGAAGGTGATTTTATTATTCAGTTAGATTTTCTTTGTAGAACAGAATATCAAGTGCTTGAAAGGGTGATAGAGAGATTGAGTCATCTTATACTAATGCAAAATATGAATAGAAATACTTACTATTCATTTCCAACCTGTGACTGTTTCCTCAGGTACCCTGTCACATCTTTCTTTTCTCAGGGTAATACACCATTATCACAGTCTGCTAAGATAAGCACTGCAAAGAGATTTACCAAAAGAGAATTTGCCCCAGTGCAGCAGCAGCCTTTGGTGGCAGTGCCAGTAGCATGCAGGCACGTCACAGCGCTCGGGGTGCGAGAACACGGCCCCAGCCTTGCAGCCCCCTGAGCTGCCTCGGGAGGGTCAGGCAGGCCCTGACACCTCTGAGGAGATCAGCCAAGCAGTGGAAACTGTGTCAGGGCTTGAAAATCCTCACAGCTTTCTTTCAAGGGACAAGGGAGCTAGAGGAAAAGCTGCAAATAGAATAACTATTCAGGGATAGATTGATGGGGAGTGAAGGTCACAGAATGGTTATTAAGAATAGAAGCGGTAACAGCAGCAGGAGAAGCAATTTTACCTGACCAGAACAGATTCAAAAATTGGCCTTTATTTGTACCAGCCCAAGGAACTCTCTTTATCTCCTCATTTGATGGGCAGAAGTTAGGAAAAAGAAATGGAAAGGATTTCTCCAGAGACCAAGCCCTCCTTCTCCTCCTACAGCAAAGGAAAAAGGAGTTCATTTCATTTTGTTGTGCAATAATGTTTAATAGGACCAGTTTTAGGAATAAAAAAGTCACCTCCAGTCATTTATGATTTATGCTGAGACACTATGATGCCAGCATTTCCAGATGTTCAGAAGCCTGCTGGAAAACAAAACATATTTCCAAAAATTCCTTGGGCTGGAAGTGCAAATCTCATTTACACTCATGAGATCTTACATAAACAGTGCCTTGCTGCTACCACAGGGCTGCTCATAAGCACTCACCAGTGTAGAGGAAGCTGCATGTCCTGTAAGGCTCTTCAAGCTTTGTAAATCTACAGGCCAGAGATGAAGCCCGTGTCCATGAGCTGCAGTTCCCACATTAAAATCTCTTGGCCCTAACTGATCCCCAGTTCAGCTATTCCCCAATTCAAGTGTTGCCATTTACACCCATTAAGGATCTGTCCCCGTTCATCAGTGAGGATAAATTCCTTGAGCTCATCTGTACTGTAAGTTTTATATTCAGCTTTCTATGTGTGTTCCCTTTTCCATCCATAGAGAATTTTGTCCGTGTCCTGCTTTATTCCGTGAAAACAACACCGATTCTTAATTTTTGTCATGCAAAATGAGCTTTCCACAAGATATTTGAGACTTGGGATGGCACTTTAGTCCTGAATTGATTTAAAAACACTCCTAGTTTAATTTTCTTAGTGGGCATATTCATGGGGCAGAGATATTTCTTCTAGTATATATGTATGTGCCTTCAAACAGACAATTCATACCCATATATAAACATAGTCTTGAGGTCAGAATAAGGAACCAGAGCACCTACTCACCTACTGTTGAAACCACAAAGGGAAATTTAGCTTAAGGTAATACTTAATACTTCTTGCAGTCAGGCCATTCATTTAGGTCCTCATGAAGGCCCCAGTCTGAAAATTTGTCACCATTTTTTTTTTTTTTTAATGCTGTCATCTTTATTCTAAAATATTTAGATCCATATTTCAGTGTAACTTCAGTGGCACAGACAGAAAAGAAATAATGAGTGGTTTGAAGGTTATTAAAAACACTATTAGAAGTTAGAGAATGACAGGACTATTTATAATTATCCCCTTACATAAAGTAATTTGATTTTGTGGTATGAAAACCACAAATAGTGTTTGAGAACAAGACATCCTCAACTTTGGCACACGAATACATTCATTATTCCTTGTAAGTAAGACCCCATGATGAGTGATGATGTGTCAAGAGTCACAAAAATGTTGAAATTCCGATTCAGATGAAAAAGTAGTACGCAATGAATCTATGTGTGAAATGTATTAAATCCAGAGTAGAATAGTATTTCTGTCTCCATTAGCAACGAGAACCCAAGAGGATGCAGCAACTGACTTAAAGTAAAGATTGTTTGTGATATGAATGACAATTTCCACCAAAGTGGTGGCACAAACAACCAGGCTGAGTCTCCTTCCCAAGTCCCAGTTCAAGTGTTGTTTCAAACCAATGAGGGAAGCACTGCCAGCCAATCATCTTCAGATTATTTATTGCTCTATTTTCACATATAGAACCTCTCTGTCAGCTATTAGCAGTGATTCAGTAGCACTGCAGGTTATCAGTGTGTAAGGGAAAGTTTACTCTAGAGACCTCACTTTATCAGCACTTGCTCTACATTTTTTCTCCTCTCTAATAGCTATCCCATCTATGATCCTTCTCACTATATTTGCCTCATTAATGAAATTTTACACAGTTGTCTGACAATTCAGGTTACCCAAGGATTTCTTTTCAATGAACAGTCACTTGAACGAGTACAGGTTTTGTGAGAAATGACAGTACAGTTCACTTGGGGAAAGAAAAAAAAAACCCAAACATACTGGTGACATTTCCAGACATGAGAATGTGATAACTTAGAAGGGAAGGACAAAAAAAGCCACAAGTTTCACCATACATTGAAATCATTGGTTCCCTATGCCTATACATATGAGTTGCTTTCCAAGATGTTGAAGTTCATTAACACAGATGCAGTTCCCTTGAATAAGTAAACAGTCCTTCTAACTATCTTGAGGGACTACAACCTCTACTTTATTTAGGATCAAGCAGTTTTGATGTATTTTTTAAAGTCAGCTTTAAATGTGCTTATCTACATGTATCAGAAGGTAGTCATGTTATTACTAAAGAATGTATACAACACTAGCTTATTTGTTCATTTATGTTCTATGCATACAGGTTGTGTAACTTCATTGATTTCCCTTTCTCATTTCTATTTCCTCATTTCAGTTAGTTTTATAGCCATAACAAATTACATTTTCATTTCAAAGTCAGTTTCCTTTCTTTTGCCCCTGCTATTCCTTCCACTCAGGTTTCCAAAAGTTAGCCTGTGATTTTGTAGATAAGCCTTCCCAGCATGTAAGACCCTATTAAAAGAAGTTGAGCACCAGAACATAAAACTTTGTGAAAAGGCGCACTATAAATATGAATAGAAGTTTGACAGTTTCTTTTGCAGGGGAAAAAAATCCCAGATTGCAACTACCTAATATTTTAGATTCATAATTGTGGTAATGACAACATTTGCTTCTATAAATTTGAGTCAAATGATGGTAATTTCCATTTTCATGTGATCAGTGTTTCAAATATGAAAGTCCACGTTAGGAAACTGCTTCAGTGCTTCAGAAGGAGCAAAGTAAATTAGTGGAGGAGGCTCCAAATTTGGGCTTAGGAAAAACACTATAGTCACAGAGTAGCACTGAGGGACGTCCTCTGAGGTACTTAACTTTTGGCATAGATGTGTGCCTAGCAAAGGAACAGGGCTTTTGTCTAATCCACAGCATATATTTTATTTGCAGCTGATCCCTTTACTCCCTGTAATAGGAGCTAAATCTTCACACCTGACAGACCCTGACAAAGGCCTGGGGACAGAGCAGTGTGCCTGCTTAGCCTCTCCTAGCGTGGTCTGAAAAGTCCTGGAAATCCAGTGTTTTCACATTAAACTTCACAAGGGAACCCACCCTGAAAACCATGAGAGTTTTAATTCTCCTTCTCCCTTTCCACAGTTAGACCTAAAACTGCTGTTGCCCCAGGACTGTGCATCTTTGGGACTCCTTCACAGCTCCTTTTTACCACATAGGGTTGAAATGGGCCCCCTTATAAGCTTACAGCAACTGGGAACCTGAGCCAGAGAGGAAAGGCAGTTAGTTATTAGCAAGTTCTTCCAAGGGAGCCTAAAGGGGATTGTCCACCAGTGTTTGAATATCCAGCTATCAATTCACTGCACTACTAGCAAGAAGGGGGAAACAACCCCTGGTAAATGACTAACACATGTGCATAGAGCAGGACCTTAGCTCTAGATGTACTAATAACTGTGACTTTTTGTACAATTTTTTTGGAAGAGGTCAGAGGAATTTAACAAACAAGGTACTACCAGGCTTCCTGTTACTTGTAATTACAAGAATGGGCAATCTTTCATTTTAATAGGTCACATACTTTTTTTTTTCTTATTTTTTTTCCCTTGCTAGCATTTCTTATAAGCAGACAATGGTGTTAAGAAGGAAAAAAATTAAAAAAGAAAGGAAACCATTGCCATTTAAAACTTTGAGACTAAACATTAACATTGCTGGTATGCTATCAGAATCTGGGACAAATCCTGCCCTAACTCAAGGAGTGCAAAGGGCCAGCTCACAGCAGCATGATGCATAACAAATGAGCTGTCTGGAAAAGGTAGGAAAAGGATGGCAGGAGAGGAAGAGGCATTACAGAGATGGGAAACAGTATGAAATACAGTTCAAAGACTCATTGTACAGAGGTGTTTGAAAGCCCTGTACGTATGCACAGCTATTACTGCTTTCCCCCAGCAGATTTAGGAGCAAAAGAAATACAGAAAAATTTGCTGTTAGTCAGCTGGGGCAGCCTCTTTTGGGAAGTTCTACTGTGGTCTGCTGCCTGTCTTAGCAAATCCTTCCTTACTTTTTCCATGGTCAATAAGCTTTTGCCAAGCAATAAGGATGTGAATTGGTGCTTTGTATGTACCAGCTGTCAACTGAATGTGCAATTTAAGATGTAGATTGAGACACAAAAAAAGACATCAATTTTCCTAGGGAAAAAAAAAAAAAAAAAAAAAA
>WEIU01007998.1:85680-106809 GCA_013389925.1 Aegithalos caudatus | reverse complement strand
TTTTTTTTTTTTTTTTTTTAATAAATAAATCAAAATGAACCAGATTTGTCCTTATAAGCTGTCACTGTGGTGAGCAAAAGTGGGCAGGTTTCCCAGGACTGTGGAATCTGCTGGTTTGCTTTGTGTAGACAATGGGATGATTCGAGGAGTGTAATAAAAAAGGAAAGACTTAACACAGATGTCTATGACCTGGTTTTACTGAACCAGGCCCCAACTTTAATAGAGATGTTGTCACCATTGTTTGAAAGGCTGATCTAACACTCCAGTTGGAGTAAGAACTGGACAAGCTAAGTAGCTAATTGCTATTCTTGGCTTGCTCTCCCATACACTGAGTCCAGGATGAAAAACAACATTGCGGGACTGTAAAACATCTCAAAAAGAAAACTATGCTCAGTGGTTCTGAGTCATACCAACAAAAGCAAGAAAATGTAGAGAGCCAAAGAGCTCTCCTTAGTCTATTTTTTCCATGTTGTGTCTGGGCATTGCAGGGTTTTCTAATACAACACAATGTTCTCTGAAGAGCCGTGATGTATCTTTGCCTCCTGGGGGGTGAGCTAAAGGAAACTCACATATTAAATTTCCAGTTCCAACAGTGCCAGAATTTAAGTACAGATGAACCTGTCACTATACCGTGAAGGAGCAGTACAGGTTTAAGCCAAATATACTTAGTTTCTTTGGCTGGGTTTCAACAAATGCTTAGGCAAATTTGCTACATGGGGTTTCCCAGCTACAAGTCCACATAGAGATTTAACTCTTAAAATCAGATCTGCCAAACTCAGGGTAATTATTTTGGTTATGAGACCATGCCTCTGTCTTCCAACTCCTCTGGTAATCTTTGGTACAGACAACCTGAAATAGGCCTGCTTGTCTTTCTGGAACTTTTTTATGATGTCAGGTATATTAATCTTTTATTGGCTTTTGAAAAAGGTCCAAAAAAAAGTGTTGTCTCCCAGATTATTAGTTGCTGCTAATTATTCATAAACACTCTTGACAGCTGCATTAGCTGCCCACTGTCACTATGCTCCAACAAATTTTAATACACCATCAAGAAATATTCTTGTATAGCTCAAAAAAAAAAAAAAAAAAAAAAACAAAAAAAAAAAAAAAAAAAAAAAAAAAAAAAAAAAAAAAAAAAAAAAAAAAAAACCAAGGCTTTGACTGCACAAGTGAGACTTTTTCACCCAGAAACATATGGAAATATTGAATATTGGGGAAAGGGAAGCAGACAGACTCTTCACAGTTTTAGCAGGGATTTATTTTGAGCATTTTGTTCTGTTTTCATCTACCTGATTAGAGCATGAAATACTCATGAGCCATCAGTGCTTTCAAGAATCAGAAAGAGCAATTAAATTAATGGTTCTGTCAGTGCAGTAATAATTATATTATTACAATATAGCATGGTGGTATCTAAAAACCTCAACCAATAATATGGCCTCATTTTGTTAGCCTTGGAGAAAAACACAATGATGTTCCCCTTCTTCCTGCCCCAAAATGCAAATGGTAAAGCAAACAGTAATTCAGAGGGGAGACTCTCATCACTATTTTATAAATAAAAGAATGAACTATTGACAGACAGGATGAGTTACCCAAAGTCACAGAAAATCTGTAGCAAAGTGACTGAATATGCTTCCCCCAAGCCATGTGCCCTAAATAAAAAGCTATCCCTCTTTCAGGCAGCAAAAATTTCAAGTCATGCCACTCCTCATAAAATATGCAGACTTTCTGAAAAAGAGTGAATTTTCAACTTACTGATAGATTAGTAAACACAATGCCTCTGGGCAATTCGTATAATATTCTTAGAAATAAGTGACATTAATCAATTTTTCACTAAGGACATAATGTATACAGTATTTGAATATGTATGCATTTATAATTCAGAATGATGTAATTAATGAAAGTAAAATATATTTCAACAATATCTAGTGCATCTGTAATTTATAGAGCTTTAAATGTAGATTTATAGCCAGTTTGTCATGTGCTAGTGAAATGTCTGCATAAAAATGTGTGAACATTTGTGCTGTAACAACTCTGTCAAAAGAACATCATGGTGATCATTTGGCAACATGTATATGTTGTCTGATGAACTTTGCTATAATTAATTATCACTGCTAATGAACATTTGATTAAATTAATTTTCTAAAATATACAAATGATTAAGTGCGAATATGAGAAGATTTATTGCACATATGATAACAGTAAATTCTATGTGACATTTTCCTGTGTCTAATGAAATAGTGAAATTACAATTCTTTAGAAAGGAATTTCAAAAGAACCTTTAGTAAAGCTCTATTCTAATATACATATACCCAAGAGTCATTTGAATGAGCTCAAGACAACCACAGTGCTGACCCCTGCAATACATTCCTGCCACTATAAAATGCTGCAGAGGAATATTAGCAGAGCAAAAATAATACCAGAGTGGTGCATAGTAACAGGAGTTGTTGCCTTCAGTTTAAATTCAGGGCTTAGCTCAAGAGATTTTCATCACTTTGAAAACACTGGCTGAAATACAGAGCATTGTCACATGTCTTGTTTTTTAGCTTGTTTAAGTTGACCCTCTTCGTTGTACATTGCACTGCAGGTGTTGTATCAACAATGAATGGTAGTAGTAGGTACTTTCACTGAAATTGGAATACATAGAAATAACTTGAAACAACTCTGTTATTTATCTCTTACATTACAGCCATTAAAATACTGAACTACCGCTGGAAATCAATTTGCTATTGTTTCAAAATATCGATCCTAAGTTTGTACTAAGTAGGTTTTTTGGGTAATAGTTCCACAGAGAAAATTAATTTACTTATATTGTGTTTTTCAACACATAATGCACAAGTGTTGCCTTGCCCTTTGAGACTGCCAGAGGAAAGAAATTTCCTTCACATCAGTGACTGCAGCAGTTTCTAGCAATGATAATGGTGATTATTGAATGTGGTGGCAAAACCTGAAGCCAAGAATCCATCATCTGTCTCTTCAACATAAGACTTTGTCAGACAGGATCCCAGAAAAGTTCCTCCATCTGGGGCAGTAATAAAGGCACATTCAAAAGCTGTCCCTTATTTTTTCATGGTCACCTGATAATGAACACCTTCTTCCAAGTGGGTCAAAAATTTTTGGGTGGAAGGCAGAAAAATAACATACAGGCACAAAGAACACATAAACAAATGTAAATAAAGATAAAGTGATTTCTTTTCCCCTGCAGTATCTGGACTGCACGTCAGATTTAATATATGAATATTGCTCCTTGTGTAGGACTCATTGTAGCTTAGCTTGCATGGCTGCTCAAGATAATAAACAGGCATAATCCTACATTTGGCTTTCAGCAAT
This sequence comes from Aegithalos caudatus, assembly GCA_013389925.1. Classification (NCBI taxonomy): domain Eukaryota; kingdom Metazoa; phylum Chordata; class Aves; order Passeriformes; family Aegithalidae; genus Aegithalos; species Aegithalos caudatus. The sequence goes on along the minus strand of WEIU01007998.1, from coordinate 103,485 downwards.
GTTGATAGCATCCTGTTATCTTGTTTGATGTTAGCAGTAATGTGAAATAAACTAAATTTCAGAAGTAAATCAATACTCATTTTGACAATAAATGAAAATTATTAATAAATGCATTTTAAATTTATGTACAAATGTAATACTCAAGAATGTGGAGAAGCTGTTATAGTAACATCACATAAAACAACACTTTCAAAAGTAAATCATGTGTTTGACTTTAATTCTACACTTTTGTTAGAATGTTGAACTTTCTTCATGAAAACATTCCAATTTATGTAAAATGCAAAGTTTGTAAATATATATATATTTATAATAACAACTTATTTTTCTAATGAGTCTAAATCCCACAGAGAAAGAAATAAATCAGTGTGTATTTTATCGTCAATATTTTTTTCCACTTCACTGGGAATGTGACCTTCTCCTTAATTTATCATATAGCCACAAATACTTTGTACTTCTCCAAGGGCTTCTTGCTGAAGTTTCCCAATCTTTTACAAGTATCAGCAATTTATTTTACCCTACTTTCATGCATCTAGTGCTTTACAATCCTTGTGTTAGAGGCCACAGAAAAGAGACACTAATTGTTAAACTTTTTGCTTCAAGTTGCACAGGAAGATTGATGATACAAAGAAGCAGAATTCAGATTTTGTGACATATTTTAGCTGCCAGTCTGTTCTAAATTTTTAATTCAGGAACTATTAAAAGAAAAAAAGCCTTTGGATCTGAACTTAACATGTAGGTATGGAAACTTTGTTAACATCCACCTGTAGTTTCTAAGTGACCCTCTCTGGGTTTGTGCTGACTTCTCTTAGATTTAATATAAACTTCTGGCTGTTAGTGTCTAAATATTCATTCAGATAAAGCATTTCCTTTCCATACCTGTGCATCCTAATTATATTGTAATGGCATCTGCATAAAACCCATAGTACTTTACTGTCAGTCTGGAGAATCCTTCTACTCAGAAAAATATGTGTGTGTGTAAATCACAAACATAAAGATTTCCCATCTGTCACATCTTTAACAATTTATATAAACTCCATTGTTGGGAAAAGAACTCAGAAATTACTGAAATACTTTCCACCATTCACTTAGCTAAAGGATGCAACAGCTATTGACATACTAACTGTGGATCAAGAGGGTTCTTGTAGTTATATCTCTAATTCTGTCCTCTTAAACCTAGCAGGAGACTTGAATTAATTATACTGGCATCAATGATATAAACAGACAATTCATCTTGAATCATTCAATAATCATCAGTAAATGATTAATACACTTTTAATCACAGAATACCTGGTATCTTTCCAGTCAATACTTCTCATGAGCTTAAAAAGATACATTACTGCAAGCTACAGATCAGTTTCTGTTTTGTTAGATCCAACTACAAATGTCTTGGGTTTATTTGGGAAGGGAAATTTAATGACTGGATTTTTCAAATCCAGGGGGAAATGATTGTGTAATATTTTGTTGATTTTCTTCCAGCTAGATCTAATTGAATGTAGAAAATGATTGGTAGTTTTATTACTAGAATCTTTATTAGGTCTGTCATATCCAAACTAAATGAACTGTCTTTGAATTTGGGTTGAGCATGTTATTGTTCTTTCTTTAGGGCATAACCACATTCTTTTCTGGAAGTTTGGCAGTCATCCATCATCAATGCTCTCCTTGGAGGTTATCATGCATCATGGAAAAAGGGCCTGCCCTCTCCCTACCAACAATATTTGCCTTGAAGGAGAAAATGCCCCCTCCCCACAGCTCTAAGTTTCTTTCTCTGACAAATCCATAGTCCAGCAGGAAGTGGCAAGGTGCCTATTGCTGCCCTTTTTGAATATCAGACCTCTGGGCATTTCAGCATGACACTATACCATGAGAAATGTAGGATGAGGCAGAAGACAATGTAACTGAAATGTCAAAGGTTTGAGTTCAATTTGGTTTGAAGGATGGCCAAAGGCTCAGATCACTTCTTATTTTAACCAAACTATTCATAATATACGTTGTCACTTTGTTGGTAGTACAGCGTGTTTCATTTGGCTGGTCCAAAGAGAAACAGTACCTACTCTAGGTGCAGGAAAACACTCTCTGTACTAGAAAGAAAGGTGGGGATATTTTTTTAACTAATCCCATATTCTTTTCTGTTTCTATTTGGTCCTGGTTAGACCTCAGCTATGAAAATACACATTGTCTATTAGTCTCCACTTTCAGTGACAGCTTGCTTTCTTAGAAAACCTTAGAGAAACACATACACATTCTACTTTTTGCTGAAGCCTTCACGTTTGTCTTTCTTGATGCTTCTCTTAAAGCGTCACTTTACATCCCTGGCACAGTGGCTTCCACGAGTCAAGCACCTCAGAGCTACCACAATACTGAAATAAATTACATATTTTGCTCTATACTCAGGGAAATACAGTGTGCTCATCAGAGCATTTGGGTCTTTTTGTTTGTTTAGGAGATGTGAAACTAAGTACCTTTTAAATAAGACATAGACTGTTAGCTAAAATTTATTAAATTACACTACTGATTGGTGAAACTGTTCATTTGATCCAAAATTCTATTTGTCTTTCCAGAACTAAAAACAAAAAAAAGACAGATAATAAATTCCATCTCTATTCATCATGCTCATTACTATGCACTTTTATCCCTAATATCTAACTGACATCCTGTAATTGGGATGGTTTCATTCCCAGACTTACTCAGAGGAAATTTTTCCATTTGGACCAGCTACAAATTACAAAGAAAAATATCCAGGTCCTTTAATTGTGTCCAGTATTTTCTCCATTTTTTTTTTTTTTAAATCTGCCCCATCTTGAAAATGTATTTCAATGTGGCATCAGTGTGCATTGACACTCTGCACCTGGAATATGCCAAATATTCCTCTATTGTTTGGCAGCCTGGATGAAAAACTTGAGAGGAAAAAGGTACGCATGTCCCTTCCATAACATAAAATTTTGCAGAAATGCTGATATTATAGCATATTAAACATCATTCTGATATTCAGTTACAGTGAATAATAAAGCTAAGATTTTTATTTTTGTGCCCACAGTTATTCTCACAAAAGAAGTAGGCTATCCTTTTCAAATATCATCTTCAAATGATCTCCTCCTACTTACATATTATAAATAATATGGTGGATTCCACCTTATTAAACTTAATCCTTGATCAGATATTTTATTTGGTATCTAACACACCGGGAATAAAATCTACATTAAATGTTACAGGTATTGAGACTTTCAGCTTGAGGCTAACACTTCTCCAGCAGTTTAAGCTGGAAGTCTCACTAAGAAGTTCTCCTTCTGCCTGGACACAAGTGCACACAGAGCACACAGAGCAAGCAGGGCTCATCTCCTGGCCCTGCAGGGCTGGGGCAGCTCCAGGCTCCAGGGAATCCCAGCTCCTTCTCAGCTCATGGCAGAGCTGGGAAGAGAACCAACACCACTGCCTGGGAATATTGCTCCTGAGGGTGAAAATTCAAGCCAAATGTTAGTGGCATCAATTGTCAAACCTGGAATTACAGCTTCTAGAATCTCTGCTGTGTATTCAAGTCAGGTCAGGTAAAGCCAGGAAGGTTTGCTGAGCACCATGAGTTGCAGGCTTTGTCAGACAAGGCAAGGCTGCTGCAGGACAAAGGCTAACTGCAGATTGTGGTTACTCCTGTGGAGCCAGCTTTTATTTTCTCTGCCTCTTACTCATCTACAAATGATTAAGAAGAAATATTCTCATTCCTGCCTTCTTTTAAGATTAGCTTTCTGAAAACTATTTAATTTGCTTTAAATAAAAAAAAATGTAAAGCAAGGATTCTAAGAATTTGTGTTCAACATATGTCTTTCCCTTATGTACTGTAGAATCCTCCCCAGCTGAGCATTTGTCCCTCCTTATAAGACCAGCAGTGCCTTATATTCTCAGAGATTCAAATAAAGATTTCAGAGACTTTTCAAATCTTGTTTGATTTATCACTGTCTCATATAGCCTAGCACAGCTGAATACTAATATTCATTACAAGCTCTGGAGTAGATACATGTTCTACTTTGCTAAACTCTTTTACAGTCTTAGTTCTTAATATTTTTATTAGCTTGAACAATTGCACTCTTAACTGCCAAACTCTAAGCACTTTGAATACTGTCGTCACCTCTCCTCTCTTTCAAATCTACTGATATTTCTAGAAATGACAATTTTCATTTTTTAACAAAGTTTATTTCAATCAATCCTTTAGAGTAGACAATTCACTCTCTATATTCCTGTGTTGTGTTATTGTTGTTTTAACATGTTGAATACTAGTAGAGAGCATAGCATAAATAGGGTTTATGATTATGAACTGTCATTCCACACTCCATGATAGTGATAAGCAATCCCTCAAAAATAATTGCCTAGCTCTGTCTTTCCATTAATGTGTACTTTTAGTAGTCATAGACTTATGCCTTTGCCAGAACCAGAGGAATATATTTAGTCATGGTCTCCAAGAAAATGAAATCAAACAGGGTCATGAATTACAGCCTTGTGAAAATAGGTACATTTTACTTGATCAGTTTTCTTGATGTTCCCAACAATCTTCAAAATGTTCCTTTCTTAATGCACATTTCACTCTTCCTTTAAGTTGTTTTTTGTTTTCACTTTCAGCAATATAATACATAATCTCTGTTGAAACCTTTCTTTTGATAACCCATTTCTTGGGAGCTCTCATTTATTTGCTTGTAATTTTATTAGCTTAAGTGCCACAGATTCCAAATTAATTGGAAGAAATATAAAACCCCACTTGAAATCATGACATCAATGTGTTGTCTTTGTCCCAGCACCTTTTTCATGGGTGCATTACAGAGACATTTTTCCTGAATTTGAGATTTTCATGTGCAAAATGCAGAGGTGGGGGATTCCTGAATGATTTCTATATACAGTGTGCTCATCTTATAGCCCCTATATCTCATCACTCTACACTTCTCTTTTTAAATCAATTATTGATCAGGCCATTTCTGATAAATAGTCACAAATTCAGATGAATAAAACATCAGTGATCTGAACAGTTCTGGACCTGGTAGTCTGCATTATAATCAAACTACCAACATTTCTACCTACAAAATATTCCTGTTGCTTCTTTTTTTATGTGTTGCTTCTTTTATCCAGTAATATTTGTGGAGAAATAGTGATTCACACCCAAAGTATGAATCTCAGCTCCCTTGGACCTGCTGCCTCTCCCCACATATAACCTGCACAGAGAGAAGCCCAGATTTCAGAGTTCCAGGGGAGGGAAAGCTCAGAGGAGCAACCTGAACTCCAAACTCTGCTGTGCCCCTGTAGCTGCAGCCTCCCTGGCCAATTTTTCCTCTTAACAGTTAGGAGGTGGCACAAAAATCCTTCAAGAACTTTGTAAAAATTCTTTTAGATTTAATGCATAATGGGCTGTTTTCAGAATTGTTTATTTGTCTTATCTAAGGACAAAATCTCATCATTTCATTCTTGAAATCAAAATTGTTAGAGGGTTTTTTTTTCCACATCTAAGTTCCCATTTTCCTCCTATTGGTGAGTTCACATATTTATGTTGGCTGAAGCAATATTATTCTGTCTGAGGAGGGAAACCGTAGAAAATATTTGTATATGAAAAGCCTGGAGATTTAAAGAAGGCCCTTTCTATCAGCCACCCAGAGAGTCTATATCTGTATACATCCATCTTTGGGCATACACATGAAAGGGTGATTTTACAATAATATTTGGAATAACTACACTCTGCCAAACTCAAAGGTGGTACAAGCAGGTGTCGTTTCATTGACTTTATTTGCATTCATTTCACCACTTGTAGGTTTACTACACTTAATTTCCAGATTTAGTGGCACTGGCACCAAAATGGAAGCTTGTTTTGCCCATTCAGAAACTGAAGCATCATTTGCTGTCTACCTCAGTCTGCAATTGTACAGCACACAAAACCTGCCCTCCTGCTTGTTCACCCCAAGGAAGTTTGTCCTGCTGGGGACAGTGATAATTGGTGTAGCATGGATGAGTTGAAGCACAGAGCCTGTGAAACTGCTCCCTAGCCCCATCCCTGTCTCAGCCTCCAGGAATTTAGAGCTACCTGGGATATTGCATAATATGGACTTTCTGGGGAAGGAAATATTCACTGCTAATTAAAACATTTCTTCTGTGGGTAAGAATCAGTCATTAGGACCACACTGCTTTTACAGAGTGAGAGTGAGGGGAAGCAACTGATGGGTCTAAGTATCAAGGGTATCTGAGGGTACTTTTCCTTTGAGAAGCCAAGATGTTTCTTAGGGGACTATATCTGTGGGTTAGGACTGTTGTTGGTAATTGTCTAGGCCCAATGAAAAGCACAGGCTTGCAGAACATATGTAACTGATTTAAGAGGAAGAGTACACAGATTAGTAGAAATCTGTGAAGCTTCCTTGCAGTCCAGTTTTCCAGGATTGCCTTTCCTAGATTGTTCATAGTCACAACTGCACACTTACAGGAGCCATATTATCACTTTCCCTTCATGCCCCTAAGAGATATTCATTAAAGTAATTATACTGAGGAGAAAGCGACAGCCAAAAGGCCAGGGAATTACAGCAGAGATCTAAGGAAAAGAAGAACTTTTGGAAATTGTTGCTTTTTGTTGCATAACTACCTGAAGTGAACAGACTGCTATGAAATATCCTCACGTCTACTGATCACGATAGGCAATCTATCACAAACTCTGTTAGTCTGTCTGCTTAACTACTTTTTTTAAGCAATGTTGATGACTTGCTAGAAACAATCTGAGCTAATTCTTTTTAAATACAAGCAAATGGCAGGTAATTACACAAACTGTGATTAAGAAATTGCTGTTAATGACTAGAATACAACAAGTAATGGATTGAAGTGTTTCCAACAATTTTAAAGGTGTGATATTTTCGTATTTTATTCCAGTGGTTTGATTTTGTTAATGTGCTTTGCTGCAGAGAGGGTTAGTCCTGCTTCTTCAGCAGGATTCAGTTCTGCCCTGTGTTCTGTGTTCATGCACAAAAATGCATGGTCCTGTGAGCTCACATATATTGATTGATTCACATATCTTACAACTACCCAGATGAGAGCTAAGGTCCTCTTCAGGTTCATTCAGATGTATCTCAGAAAATCCTCCTTGCTGTTGAAAGGACCTTGCAGGTCCATGTAGTGTAGGTTTCCCTGATTCCACAAATAACTTCCTCTACATGACCTAGTTTAAAGCCAGCCATGTAGAAAAGCAAACAGCAAATGAAAGATTACTTCATATCTAATGCCTCCATAAATGTGTGTACCTCAGACATAAAAAGCTGGGTTCTAATTTACTAGAAAGCAGAGGCTTGATCATGGTGCTATGCTGGGCAGTGTGCCAACCCACAATTTACTGCTGGCCTATATTAATGAGGTAACAAAGTACACTGGTTCAAAATTTCATGAGAGCTATAAGGACCTTGCCAGGACAAAAGATTTCTGTAATTCTTAATCATCATTCTTTCATAGTTATATCCAAAATCAATATTGTTTTTTTCATTATTAAGAGAAGAGAAAACTGAAATAACAAAATAACACCAAGTCTTAAGCTACAGTGCCATGTTTTTGTTGGCAGTATGTCATACTGCTGAAAATTATTTTTTAAATTCCGGGCAATTTGTAAAGTGCATTCTAACATGCAACATGATACTGTGTATACATATATATGTACATAAATATATTTCTACTACACCTTATGTCTACACAGATAAAATCCATTTTGATGAGATAAACAGACCTTTCCACAAGAATTCTTTATATGCTGCAAATAATGCTACTTCTGCATAAGTGGTGTTTGCTTTAGAGAACTTTAAGTAAACAAGGTATTTAAAGTAGAGCAATTTACATTAAACTTCTTGGCATCAAGGTTCAAAATCTAATGGACAAGAGCATGTAGATGAGGAATGGATTTTCAACAGTAGCATTTCATCTGCTGCTAAGAATAGTACTTTGACCCAGTTTTTTATCCAATTTTCATACAAACAGGCATAAATTCACTATGCAGAGTCTTATATACTTATTCTGGGGAAAAAAGAAAGGAAAAAAAAGTAAGAATAAATGCATGTGATAAACACTGATAAATTAGAGGGGTTTTTCCCTCTACTGTATCAACAAGCCAGGGGCTATTTATTCAGCTGTTTGAACCTAGCAGATATTGCCTTAGAGTTTGGAAGAAAACCTGATAATACGATTTTTGGGTGTAATCCTGCAAGGATAACTTCACTTACTGTCTACCTTTTAATAGGTTGTGGTGTACATAGCACAGAGTGACTGGAGATGCTGCGGAAACGCAGGCTGGTCACACGTCAGGAACCACAAATCAATGTCCTGTCACTCACACTTTAACACAACTGTCCCAGATTAGGAAATTTTGCATTGCCTTCTCCTCAGACTGGAGGAAATGAACCAATGGACCCAAGTGGAGCCACTCTGTGACATCTATTTCCCATGGATTAGACCAAGGGCAGTTCAGTTCACCTCCCCAGTGGTTGCCTCTCATTCCCTGCTGAGCCATGCAGGTAGGCTCCCACACAATGGCACAGTGACAATTGCTACTGTACCATACCGATTTTAGCTAAGAGGTTAAAAGTTTATTAAGCCGTGGAAAAAAGTCTGTGTTTATTAAGTCTGTGTAAAATATAACACATTATAAATGTATTATTGCAGATTTTACTATAAAAGTGAATTAAATTGGAATGCAATAACTTGAAACATATTAAGCAAAGACTAAAAAGTATAAAAATGGTTATTAGTAGAGTTCTCAAAAAAAAAAGAAAAAGCTGTCTAAAGCAACAGAAATTGAATTTATTACATTTAGGGAAAGAAACAGTCCCATTTGTGTGAGTTTAGTTACAAGATAGTTTTTAAATGGACATAAGTTGAGAATGTAGGAGATCTTATGAGTCTAGTATAAATCAAGAATTACAGTGTTCTAAAGCCAGAATTTGTGAGTTTGGAATGAGGTGCTGGCACTGAACCTGCATTTTTTAATGATGCAATGCACCAACTTATTTAAAGCCCTATCCCTGCTCAGGGCCATATTTGAGCTCTGAATCAGGTGACCTTGGTAACTGTTTTCTATGAATCTGTGAATAAATCCTTCTTTTTTTGGGGGTGAGGGGAAGTTAGGAAGAGGACAAAAAGTGTTGTGAAAGGCTGTAAAAAAGTAGGCTATGTATATTTACAGTTATTTATGCATATATAAAATGTCAAGATAAATTTTCCCCATTTTGTCTTGCTGACAAGTAAAATGAGGCAACTGGATTACAAGTATAAACTCAATGAATAATGATCACAAATTATTAATTGTATTGTTTAATCATTCAATCTTAACAAGTTAACAGAAGGTTAATTTTTAAAGAAATTTTGTTCACAGGTAATCCTGAATGACTATGTACAAAACATTATGTAGGAATACAAATATCCTTGTGGAACTTTAAGAGAGTATGTCTTTTAAAAGGCTAGCCAAAAAAAGAAATCTCTTACATATATATATATTGCATTAACTGCCAGACTAAGATTTATATATGTCGTATATGTTTATACCTTATATAAATTGCCAGATGAGGTTCTGTCATTTTTCTTTCTGCTTCTTAGTACAAATAGGAAAATGTAATCTAGGAAGAGCTATCAATAAGGAGCACAGACCCTTATTGTACTCCAAACCTCTCATGCTATTTCTAGTCATTCCCTGACCAGCATGATTGGTTGCCTGTGTACATTTTAAACCACTGAGATTGCCAGCTCTGCTGAAACTATGTGGAAAACTTAGCACTTAACAAATGGTCTAAATTTCTTTTGACCAAAGCACAGATAAACCCTATCAGCCTAAGAGCTGAGCTCATGGAGGTTATTGTCTAGATTTGAGCTATCCCAAAATTGTAACCCATTTCTAAAGTCCCTCAGTGACATTAGCTGAGGGAAAACCTAAAGTAACCACAGTGTCAGTATACAATGTCAATACCCTTAATGCACTTCTAGCAAGATTCAGGACCATTTCTGAGCATAAAACAGTCACAGAAGAATTAAAACAAACAAACAAAGAACAACAAATGAGCAACAAAACCCCAAACAACACCCTGTTTTTCCATGTTGCAGTATCTGTTTAATATTTATGCATTGGTAGATTTGTGAGATGAAAATATCCAATATTCATGGGAGCCAAAGTAAAATTCCAGAGCAAATCCTTTCTGCTACTGGAAAACTGAGGTATCTTCCCTGAGAAAGCAATGTGTCTCTCCACAGTGAGTTAGTCTGTTGGTTCAGTAACCCAGGAAAAATTAAAATCTGCTTCTTGATTGCAGAGAACATGAGCCAGATCCTGCTAGAAAATTTGTCCTAAGCAGAAAGTCTTCAGAAACTGAAAAATGTGGGAACTCCTCAGAAGGTCAAAAAGCAAACCATTGCAATGGATCTTTAGCTGATCCAGACCCAGGCCTATTTAGTAACTCACACTTAATTCAGAAACAAGCTGTGTATAACAAGAAATTAAATAGTAAAAGTAACTCTGTGCTCCTTACAAATATGCTCCAAGTTTAAAAAAAAAACAAAAAAACAAAAAAACAAACACACACACACACACACAAAATACCAACATACAAACAGATTGCAAAACACATTTAAGTTCAGAAGATGCAGATTTCCAGAGAGACTTGCAGATAGAGACTTGCAAAATAAAAGTACTTTTCTGGGGTAATTATCTTAATTGGCTCCCTCTTTCTCTTCCCTTTTTTTTTTTTTATGATAAACTCATGCTCCTTTTCTGTGATTTTTTTTTTGTTTTTTTTTTTTTTGTTTTGTTTTGTTTTGTTTAGTCTTGTAACACAGACTTGGAAAATGACTTTTTAGAACACAATGTTTTTTTATTTAATACTGTTTTGTAAATTTGCATTTCCAGGCCAGTGTAAGGAGCTATGTTTGTTTTTCGTCCAATTTCTCAACTCCCCACAAAAGTTCATTATGTCATAAATGGCCAATGAAGTAAAAGGCTGGGAGACACCACTGGAAGATGCATGACGCACATGAAGGCTTAACTTCTGCCACCTTCACTTTTTCTGAACCTTAAAAGGTTAAATTTTGTTTGATGAGTGAAAGCTACTAAGAAGAAGCTGCTTTTTTTAATGAAACACTAAGCCAACTTCAGTTATTAAAACTATACTTGTCACAAAAATATGACTCTTTTTTTCAGTTTGATCATTCTGGCTATCCACTGTATGTCTAACAGAATATAAAGACTTCTGGAATATGAATTGGCTTCTTTCCTTCTGTTTAGCCTTTCGTTTTCTCTGTAGTCTACCAAAACTTAACTTTCCAGCAAAACTAGTTTATCATTCTAATCAAATTGGGCATACTCCAACATTGCAGGCAATGTGGTGCACTTGCTACCACAAACTGCCTTAGATGTGCACAGTATGAGAAAAGGGTTAGTAAGTTTTTTAAGAAGACATTTTTACATTCATTGAAACTGAATTCCTTTAGGGATTCTAGAAACAGGCACTATATAAACACTTGCATTATTTTCTTTTAAATATATTTGGAAAGAAATTAAATGTGAGGCCATTTTTATTTTCCAGTGACTACTGCAATTCTTATTTTTAATTCAGAGAGTCTCAAAGAGTTGTTTATAAATCAATGTCAGCAGAAACTTCTACCTCACTTTCTATTTGCATCATCAGACAACACTAACTTCTCTGACTCAGCACAATATCTGTAAATCTTCACAATACTTTTAAATAAATTTAAATTAGTTTCACAGAACTCATTTTAGGTAAAGAGAAATTTTCCATAGTCCCATATTAATAATCACAGCTGATGACAAGAGTAGTATTTCTGTTCTCATGAAATTTCTGTAAAAGAAGTGTAATACATTCTACAGGCCTGTTTTTAAAAGCTATAAGAAAAAAAATAGACAGTGTAAATAAAATGGTAAATCCTTTTAATCTTTCAACAGACTGCTATAAACAATACTGTTTCTTAAAATATACTTATTGTCATTATATCTATTGAAGCCCCATTATTCATGAGGCAACAATGGTATTTTCCTTGCTGCATGTATTCTTTAAACTTCTCTAGGGATATGTGTTTCATTCCAAATAAGACCACAGATTTTATTTTAATAAAAGAGATTTAGCTTTGTCTGTATGTCTACCCCATCATGAAAATTTTCCTTCCACTGGTATCCATTTAACCACTTCATGCTTTCAAATCTTATGTCTCCTTCCATTTTGTTTATAGGATTCTATGCCTTAGACCAGAGAAGTGTAATGGAAATCCAACTTCCCATTTACATTTAATACCAGTGCTATTTTCTAGAGCTGCAATAGATTATTTGCCCACCATTATGAGAGCCCTGATCTAATGAAATATGCATTTGCATATAAAGCAGATGAAAAGTCAGCACAGGTACACCTTCAAGTTGAAAAGCAAAAGTTCTTTATGAAATCTGTAGCTTCAGCTGAGATGGCTGTCTGGATTATAGGTAAAAGAAAAAAAATCCTTCGAATAAGTTAGTAGTTCTAGTCATTCAAGTGGCAGCTTGCAGAGACTGTTTTCATTCAACAGAATCCTTGGTCTCATTCTGGTTTTGCTAATCATTTACTGTATAGTTCTATAAATATTGGATTCCCAGTATACCAGTCAGGACATGCATATAATTGTATTTATAAGTGTTTTTACAAGGCTCACTTAATTACAGACAGATTCTGATGATGTATTGAGTAGCCCCAATGAGTTTATTGAGTACTTCCAGTGACCCCTTGTAGGAAAAGGTGGTATTAGCATTAGGAAAAGTGGCTCAACTGATTCCTTAGTGTTTAGAAGATCATTTGAAATCCCCAGGTGCTAGATAAATGCACAGTTATATGTCATGTGTAACTCACAAGGACTATGAGAAAATAATTTTTATGCAAAGGAGTTCACTAGCATGCACCCTGCCTCCCATTGACTTCATTAAGTCCCCGTGTGGGAGCAAGAGGCTGCAATTTGCAGATCCCTCTGAAGAACTAGGTCTTTACAAGGTAATCTCAGCATACATCATGTTTTCACCAATGAGTTTGATGGAACATAAAACAAAATTGTGGTGACAAGCAAATCCATCAATGGCACACCCAGTAGATTCCAATTAAGTTAATTAGAGTAGACTTTCTAATGAGTGGAATGTCAAACACTGGATCCATGCCCAATGCTAATCATTCATTCATTTTGCTGCTGGTTCTAATTCACATTATGCCAAGGAGGTTTCATGCATCCTGACACCAAACTATGAGCAAAGTGCTTCTGCTTTAGAAATAGAAATAGAAGTACAAGCACGAGTTTGATATACTAATTAAATATGCCAGGGTGCAAGATATATTGCTAAGTGTTATTCTGTCCCTATAAATGCAGGCATCAACCAAAGCACAGAAAGTGTGTAAAGCAGGGTTTATAAAAATTCCACAGCATAAACAAGACAGTGACAGTAACTATCCTGTTAATCTGATAAGTCTACTGAAGTGGCATTGAAATAATAATGAAAATCTCAGAGGTAAACCTATTACACTGAAACAGTATTGAAATCTGAGTATACCAAAACCATGGAGGGGTAACCAAATGAATTCAGCCTAATTTCAGATAAATGCTTTATATATGATATCAGAAAGAGAGTTCTGGAAAGATTCAAAAATACAGACTGCTTGCATCCAGGGGAAATATTCTCCTGCACCACTAGCTTCAAGACATAAAAGGTTAGCTGCCATCTGCTGATAATTAAGCATTCTTGAGCTTATTTTGTATTAGCTTCAACAACTGATGAGGATGGATGTGCATTTGGGCCCCCAGCTGTGCACTGGAGAGGCAGCAGCACCAACACACATCCATCTCTTCTGCTGGTTCAGCTACAAGGACAGGAGCCTTCCCCAGGGCTGGAAGAAGGGAGACAGCAGCAAAGCCCCAGTTCACAGCAGGTATTCCATGCAGACTCTAATCTCTCGCGTGCACTGTCTGTACTTGATACCTACTTACTGCGTGGCAACTAACCATATTTGTAAAACCAGATGCAGAACATTATGCCTTCAAATCCATTCTCAGGATACCAGGATTTACAGGGGATGACTATCTTCAATATGCTGTGAAGGGAAGTAAGTTGAAGTTTCCACGGACTTGAAAGATCAGTTGGTATTGATTTGATTCTCATACACATATTTTTTTTGATCACTCAACCTGTTAATACTGAATTAGAGAAGCAGTTTTAACTTAAGCAGTGTATGCATGAGCTATGCTTTCTATGTCTGGGGGAAAGCTGAAGCTAAATTTTCTGGGTTTTTACAATAAATATACCATGGACTAAAGTCATAGTCTTTCTGGCTATCCATAGGTACCCTCCTGATGAATTTTGCTCACAGAGGTCTGGTTCCTCAGCTTCTGCCCACTCATGTGCTGTTGTTAAAAGTACCAAGCAAGATGGAAAGTGAAGCAGAGACTGTTCTGAGTAAGGTGGTTTCCCAAAACATACCTTAATTGAACAGAATCTAGCACTTTGGAGAACATTTCAGTGATCAGGTCAACAGTCTTCCCAGACAAATTTAGAAGTTAGGACACTGCTAAAGTCATGCTTCCTCAGAAACTGCTTATAATAGACATATCAAACACATTGCATGATTTGTAATACATGCAAGGATCAGTAAGTCACATTAAATAAAAGCAGATTTAGTAAAATTGTGTAGCCTACACCATATCATAAATTATTAAAATTAATGAACCTTATCCCCTTTGCAGATTACTCCATGGCTGACACTGGTATAATTTCATTGATATTAATGATTCACTTCCAGTTTCACAGTGATGTAAAACTGGAATAATAGCACAATGATTCAGGTCTAATACTGTTAAATTAGCTGCACCATTTACATTAATAGATGGCAGGCAAATATGTCTTCTTCACTCAGCCCAGGTGATTAGGGAGGTCTTTTTTCTGTCCATTATATGGCACATTAATCCATACATTTCATATACGCCTATATAGCAGCTTTTGGATCCTGATATTCAGAAATGTAATTTTAGTATGGTGAGAATTAGAGGTGAAGGATGATGAAGGAAGATGTGGCTGAAATTGGATGAAAATTGTAACCTAAGTTATGTAACAAGTGCACCTCTGGTATTTATTCCTTCCCTAGTAGATGTCTTTGGTCTCAAATATTGTTAAAGAGCTGACCAGCCTTTCCCTGGACCATTGCACTCTGTGGGACAGGTTTGAGGCTCTGAGACTGGATGGCACAAGCCCAGCTGACTATGCTTGATGGATGTTCTCCTCTAGGCCAAAGGGAATATACAGATCTAGATTTACCTCTACGAGCTGCTTTGGAATTCAGTGAGTGAAAGAGCAATGCTGTCAAAGTGCACTGATGTTTAAGCTATTACAGAAAGTAAATCTAATTAACTCATTGCAACATTCGGATCACAGAATTATATTTTTTTGTTTGAGAAAAAATGCACACAGACATTTTTGATGCACGCATGCATTTGTATACTTTTGATGTACACAGACAAGTCATGTGTTTGACTTTGCAAACTTAAATAAGAAAGAAATATGATGCTCATGCCCCAGTTACATGTCTAGATCATAGCTGTTTAACATACTTAAAATTGATTTTATAAGCAAAAACCCTTCTGACAGAATACAGCTTTTAATGGGACATATAGCTTTGCTTTTGACACACTCTAGTCTTATGAGATTTCAGTATTTTTACTGAAGAGAATACCGTTAAATCAAAAATTACAGCTACCCTTAGGTTTTTATTCTTATCCATATTATTTCACTAACATATATAATGTGTGTAAGTAAAACCAGTGAGAAACTCCAAGTCAGAAAATACAATTCAATAGGAGGAATAAAAGTGAAATAAAATAAATGAAAATTATACAACCTGACACCCTGTTAGTTAGGGTGGTGGTGGCAGTCCAGATGAAGTGGTCTTGTTGAAGTAGTGATCCTGTAGAAAGTTCTGGTAGCTCTGGTCCTCCAGGAGTCCTGCAGGACCAGCACTCTCTGTGCTGTCCCAGATTATATCCAGGTGGGAATGATTGGCTCCTCCCCCTGGGTGGAGCATCTCACAATGGGCTGAGATCATTCTGTGAGTCATACAATGGGTCCTTGATTGCCCATTAACAGAGATAACTCCCAGAGGGAGTCACCTGTGAGTCATGGGCAAGGCCTTGATGGCCCATGAACAGGAGATAGCCCAGAGGGAGGGGGCAAGGGAAAACACTGCCCCACCTGGTTTAACAGATCCTGAGGGTGGTAACAGAACACATACTTTGGGCACATCTTACATTGTAACCTAGGACAATGTGGAATGGAGAGAAGCCACTACATTGTAAATACTAAACCACTAATACACAGCCGACTTAGGAACATGGCTAGTCTGAAATATGCTTCCCAGCACATAAATGGTGAAAAAGTTACTGTTTTCTTAAAACATGGTACAAATACATACACAAATAGTTATAGTTTGAACTTGACAGTTGGAACTGAAATCGTCATAATGTTTGCATCAAATACTTCCAGGTGTATAAATACAGTATATTCATCCAAATCTGAGGCTTACAAAGGAACAGGTTGTGATCTGCAAGCTGAAGATATCTGGGGCACCTAAGAAATTCAAAGTGCATCAAATACTAAGGGACTTTTAGTGAAATCAATGGTAAGCTTTACTTTTGTTTAATTTAGATTTTGTTGTGTAATAATGGAGAATCGGTTGAACTTCAAAATTCTGTGAGAATATGGAAACTGGTTATATCATTCAGAGTAATTGGCTAAAAACATTTTCACTTTGAAAAATCTCTGAATTTCTGACAGTCCTGAATTAAAGCATTTTCCTTTCTCCCCTGCTCTTTGGCTAGCTTTTGTTTATAGTTATATTACTGCTCAGTTTTTATTACTGCTTGTTATCTGAAATATTCACATTCATTTTCTAATACAATATAGTATTTTGTGGGTGTCAGAAAAGCTTAGTGCGGTACCATTTTTTTTGTAATGTGGGTGCCAAATCCATGTGCTCTTACACAGAATTCTAATGAAGTTCTGTTGCCAGTTTAGGAAGTGGAGTAGTGCAGCATGACCACCACTACAATTCTCTTTTCTTCTTCCCACTCATTACATTCTCAAGTTCATTCCAAGTGAAACTAAGTAAACTTTTGTTTTCAGAGGAGTTTGGCACTGCTTTTGTTAGTAGCTTTATTCATGTTGGAGCTATTTATATTTTTAATTTGGTTTGATTTCTGGAAATCCTATGTGCTTTCATTGTCTTTGAGCTGTGTTGGGAGCAGTCTCACCCCAAGTATCAGCAGAAGCAGAAGTGGCAGGCTGTGGCTCTGAGCTGCAGGTGAAACAGCTGACACTGGAGCAAGTAACCATGATGACAGATACCAGGGCACTAAACTGGTACTGGAGGGCAGGTGGCTGAAATATGAAAGAGATTTTTAGATGAGAAAATCATTTTCCAGAAGAGACAGAGTGGTTTATTATGTCCAGACTTGAAAAGTCCTTCACCAAGAATGATGTTGCTGATTTGCTTCTAACACGGTACCACACAAACTTATTTTTTGTAAATAAAGAGCCTTTCTGTTTTCTTGGGTTTGGCTTTTATATTATTATTTGAAGCATAATTAGCATTATGTAATAGGGATTATCACCCTGATTTATCCTTCCTTTTGTTGATAAATTGGTTCATTTTTTCATTCACAAGTTGCAATATTTGAATTCATATGTAAATAGATAAAGACTTAATATAAAATAAGCTATAATTAAAATAACCTAGAAAAACCCAAACCAAACAAATAAACAAAAAA
>WEIU01007998.1:73949-85670 GCA_013389925.1 Aegithalos caudatus | reverse complement strand
AAAAAAAAAAAAAAAAAAAAATCCGAAAAGAAAAGGAAATCACATATTTCCTGCAATTTGAGCTATGGTTTTACTCACTCTTGGAAAAAAAAGTAGAAGAAAAGACTATTTAACACTTCCTAGAAGTCAACACCCAGCTTCTGCCAGAGCAAGGAAGGAAGCAGATTCCAAAGATAACAAAATATAAGGGATTTGTCAGAAAAGGATCCCCCTGCAATACCTTGTCATCACTCTTTCATTAAAATTATTATGACATAATATTATTTTTAAATTTATTTTAATATGATCTATTTGCCTTTTGCCTTCACAAAAACATTCTAAATGTTTTTCTTCTTCTGATAAATCATTTCTCTACATTTCAGACATCCTGAAATATCTTCAATTAGGTACTTGCAGTTTTTGCCCATTGATCTCATGCCATGTCAGTAACCTGAAACGTGTGCTGTGTCTCATTAGAAAATACCCTTCTTTCTCTAGGAGCATGGAGCACTGAGCAGTGACAGCAAAGCCTGGGCCACACCTGGGCCAGTGGCTGTGCCACTCTTTGAATATGTTGAGTACATTCCCCATTTCTGTGCACATGTGTTTATGCTATGGATTAGCTAGATAAATCTATGAAATATCGCTTCACAATCATTATTTTGTCTATTGGAAAATATCGAGGTTTTTTTACCTTTGATTTGGAAAGTATTTTAAAAGACCAATGGCACTGAATAAAGGACAGATCCCTTCAAAGAAGGTTCGTTTTCATCAGGATTTGACCTGCTGCTGGAGGTGTCTGCATAGATAAATATAATAAAATTGAGCTTAGGATATTTGCAGTGCTCTTCAGTCATCTTTTACAGAAGGAAGACAGAGACTAGAAGGCCTGTGGTGATATCTTCCTCCATTGCTCATCAAATGTTGAATCCTGTAAATTTGTTCTGTGCTGCTTTCTTGAGCACAGCTTTGATTTTAACATTTGCCCTCTTGACAGACTCTCCAAGACATTACATCATTTCATAAAACACTGAATATGCACCTGAGGGGTGCCCATAAAACTCTTTTGGTTATCTCCACGTAAGGTCCAAATCAGTGGTATAAGTAATTTATTTTCTCTTGTCTTCTATGTTATGAACATTCTTTTAGCAATTCCATGGTACAGCTTGTATATATCTATTGCATCAGAAGTAATAAAACTCTAAAAGCATGCAAAATGTGGGTCTTTGCTCTTAACATAAATCAAAATAAATAAAAATTATACCAGTGAGAGATGTACATATTTAGGAGTTTCTTTTCAGTAACAGGATTTTATTTAAGTTTACATATACCTCAACCCTTCTCAAGGGATTATCTTAGTATAATAGGAATGAATAATGTGACTGCTCTCCTTGAAAGCATAAACCTTTTAAGTTGCCAGCACTGTGCCTTTCTGACTTTTACATTCTAGTGCCAATCAAAATTCTAATTAAAGTCAAGTTCCCATCAGAGATAATACTCCAGTTTTGGTAGTAATGTCACTGGGGGGAAAAGGGGCAAAGAGAATGTGGGGGACTAAAAATTAGTAATTTTCATACAATTAACTGCTGCCCATGCCAAAGCACTGCTACCCATGCCAAAGCAACTGGATGTTGTAGAGTAGCTGGAGGAGCAAAGTTAGACTGAGATTTGGCAATGTTTAGTTCAAATATCCACTTCATTACAGAAAACAACAGGTGAATATAAAGCTTTTGTTATTTACTTGTGTATGATGACACAGTTATGTGAGTATAAAAGGGGATGCTTCATCCTCTTCTAAAATGAAGATAGAAATATACTCAACTACAGACCAATTATTATGATAGTCAGGTATTTTGAAGTCTCTTGAATAGGAAACATTGAGGTGCACTTGTGTGATGATTAGCTTCATTGAGCTCTACTAGCAAATGTAGTACTTAACTTCAATCAATGCCGAGGTTAGGCAAAGGAAGTTTACTGTATTGATGGATTTCATGAGGGATATATGGAGCCATCGGGAAAGAGGTCAGTCTCATGAACCTGCTGAAAGAGCTGGCACTGTGGATTTCATAGAAAGTAGCCACAGACTTCAATCAGATTACCTGAATCATGAGACAGCTGCATACTCTCAATCTTACCTTACTTACAGACAGCAGTGTGCAAGTTCCTGCAAACAACTATTGATTCTGTTAAAAATAAATAGGAATCTATTACAGGGGAGACTGCTGTTTCTAGTGTTCAGAAATGTTTTATTGCTTTCCTGTTGAAATAGTGATGTCTTGCTCCAGGAAAATTATAACCCTTAGAAAAAAAAAAAAAAAAAAAAAAAAAAAAAAAAAAAAAAAAAGTATCCCGCATCTTTACGGAAAAAGTCTGTGGAATGCATCACTATTAGATATCCAAGATCAAAATTATGGGCTAATGCCTGAAAATAGGAATCCTAGGCAGCTGAGAATAGAAGAAATGACAGGGCAATTGAAATGTTTAACTGTATAAAAGTTATGTACTTGCAGCTGGTCAGCCTTAAGCTGCTGCAAGCTATGAAACTATTCCTTTGTAAGCCAAAGAGCCAGGGAAAATGAGATATCTGTGTGAAAGCTATTATCATTATTAATAATTCATATAATTACATTTTCTTTTAGATTGCTTCTTCATTTTGTAGTGAGTAGCTCGTGGTGTTGTTTCTGTAGTTAACACATGCTTGGAATAATCATTAATAAATCCCATGGCTAAGTGTTTCTATGCAGATTTTATCTTACACTAGACTCAAACACAATGCATTTTATCACTATTTATATCACTGTATTTATTCCTAAATATATATCTATATGATTTTGCATTTGGTGCAATTTTGAAGTGATATCCTGTGCCAAGTCAGGTTAGATCACTATTCAGATGACAAACATATAAGGAACCATTATGCAGAGAGTCATTTAGAAATAATTTTTTATCAGTAGTTCTTTTTCCTGCCACCAAACCTGAAATCCTGCCCAAACACATTGTCAGAGGATGCTGTGCTTTCTTCTTGAAACCTCTGTCTTCTCTGTAAGGCACATCAGAAGTCAGACTCACCAGACTCTAGGCTGTTTTGCTTTGGAGTCCAGCTAAGCCTCCTCTTTAAGAGTAGAAAAATTCCAAGTCTTTCAAACCAGTTACTGCAGTCAAATGTTATCTAGCACATCCTGTAACAAGAGGGGAGAAAGCTCTTGTGCACCACCAGGGAGGGCAAATATTGTTTTCTGTGCTATGGAGTACTGCTTTTCCACATAGATTCTTTTAATTTTAATTTTTTTTTTTCAGATTGTGAAAACAGCTGGAGAAATCTCTTGAAACATATGTGTTAGGTTGAAAAGTGTTAAATTAATAGCATGATAAACGTTTGATTGAATGCAACCTGAGGGACACTGTACAAATATTCATAAGGTCCAACAAGATGAGCAATGGGAAGGTACAGAGACAGTCTACAGTTAGAAAGAGACTTCGAAAAACTCAGCTAAATTCAAAAGCAGTTACAACATGAAAGCAAGCATATTATTGAAAAATGAAAGTTTTATAAAACTCAGTAAACACTTACATTTTATTAAGACGCAGACACTGGGGTTAATGCATTTATGCAGTTCCATTGAGAAGCATTGCAAGTTCTCTAAAATGTCCATGAATAATTTTACTCATCTGGTTTATATTAATCAAGTTTATATAAACTACATACATACATGATTTTTCTGTATAATTTCAAATGCAGTATTTTTGTAGGTAATAGGTTCACTGGAGTGGCAAGACCTGCAAATAAAATGAGACTGAAATCAGAAATAGATGAAAACACAGATATTGCTACATCAGCAAACAGAGAAGTGCCAGCAATTGTGGCCAATCAAATACATCTTTGTATCAAAAAGACTAAATGCAGCCATTTTGATATATTTAGATGCTATGTATAAAAACACAACGGGATCTTGAATTCTTCTGGAAAATAAAGGTAGAATTTAGCACAATTAATTGATTAAGGATCTTTTAAATAAAATATGTAATAAGATTATGAAATCCATACAGTCAGATTATTCTTCAAAACACATTCTTCTGTTACTTGGTCTAAATTACAATATTTTTGCTTCAGATAGGTTGTTGCTTGCAAGATAGTTTCTCAATTTCAGATACAACGGAAACTTCCTATGACACAAGGATGTAGAGAGAATTTCACTCTCTGCATAGGACAGTGGAATCCCCCTGCATAACACACTTCCCATGCTACATAAATGTGCTGCCATAGATAGCTCTTGCAGGATTAAAAATATCGTGCAATCTAGGCAGAGAGAAAACCTCCAACCCCGATGTGTGCAGCACTGTGAGAAAAGGCATTTCTGGTCTTTAGGCACAAACTTGCCTTTCAGTCACTCTGAACTGCTTCTCAGCCCTTCAGAAACATCACAACAACTGGAAGGAAATGGAAGGAAAAACTATAGCCTGAGCATAATATATAGGCTTCAAAAGCCAGAGAAGTGCTTTAGTTACTTGTAAGATACCTTCTTCCTTTGACAAAAAAAAAACAGATGATGTAAAAAGGTGTAATAATAATTACATTACTGTTTAAGTCTCAAAACAAAAGCTTGGTCTAGTCATTTTGCTAGCCTGTAATAACAAGCTGAACTCTGTGTTAATCAGCATCTTCAAAGCCTCTGTTTTTCAGTAAATTAAATTCCCTGTCCATTGGTTAAGGCAGACAGGGCTTGTGTAGGACAATGCTTTGAAAGTTCCCCCCAAACCAGGTTCTTTTAACTTCCACATTTCCAATTTGTTTTTCATTTCTTAGGCCTGCAGCATTGTAGCTTTAATTTATGTTAATGAATGATTGGATTATGCTGCTGTTGCCAGAGCATCTGATATGTCTGCATTGCTCCTCTGTTCTGTGACAATGCCTTCAGTGATTAGCTGGGCACATTTAAACATTGTTTGCACTGATATTTAAACTTCTGTATGGCTTTTAAGCAAGAAGGCTGTGGCAAAACTTTGTAGCAGACAGAGAGCCAAGTATGGCACACCAAAGGCAGATTAATAGGCACCGCCACACAGTGAAGAGAGAAAAGATTAAATGTTCCTCATTTGCTAGTTATGTTGGAGACTGTTTTCAAGTGGGAATAGCCTTCAGGTCTCTTTTTTCAGTTTAACTTCGTAATTAGTAACCATGGCTGCTTAAAATATTTGCTTGTTTATATTCTGTATTATATTGATTTGCAGCAATTTCTTAAACCCTGTCACATCTAAACTGTACTCACAAAATACAAGATAATGCATGTTTTGTTCCATGAATATATTTCAGATTTCTATGGATATTTCCATTTTAGAAGGATATAAATCAAGAAAATGAACCATCTCTGAAACAGAGAATTTGTTTCAAGTAAGTAAAAGTCTCCACTGGGCTTTGTTATCCTCAATGTTTCAATTAATGTTAATTTCAAAAATGGATCCCATTTATTGAATTTTCACAGTGTTGTGTCCTACACTTTTAAATAGAAGCCAATGAGAGTTGTTATCCAGTCCAGCATTTAGTGATCGATGACAGATATAGATTCAATTTGCCTGAGACAGGAAGAAAGGGAACCTGGATCTCCTACTTCCTCTGTTTTTGTAGAAAATACTAATATACTATTACTAAAAAAAAAACAAAAAAAAAACCAAAAAAAAAAAACCCAACAAAAAACCTCTGCTGCCAGTGTTACAAGCACTTGTCAGCATTCATTTTATTTGAGCCAAATTCATTTATTTGTGTTACACTAAGAAAGCATTTAGCTCCAGTCTATGCATTTCTCTGTAAAGCTTGGTATTTTTTCCTGTAATTTCATCCCACATCCTTCAATGAAATCCAAAAATTGTTGAGAGTTTTGTCACGGGTGTCATTTGGACTGTGATTTCAACCCTATTTCATGTAACCTGAGATCCAGCAATTAAATGTCTCAGTAAAGCCCCATTTCTTTGACTCAAAGTTCCAGTGCTGGGACTCCATGTGTGGGGTATAGTGAACAGGCATAAATCCTTGCAAGAATCAAATTTTCCAAAGGTTCCAAGTAGCTTAGGAGCCTAAGTTTCATTTTCAAACACAGTTTAAACACTAAGGAGACTTTGATTCACATTTAATGGTCCCTGAGCCACTTAGGAGAAAATAAATGAAAAAAGATTTGGGTATGGCAATGCAAGGTATCCTTCTTGTCCAAGCCCAATAGCCTTGACATCTGGAGCACAGCTAAGAGGGAGGTGTGGGGTCAGACCCCCTTCTTTACACAATATTTACTTATCTATGCCAAATTAAATAATTCAGCACGAGATGTTTAGAAACACCCAGCTGAGACAGTCCTAGGCTCAACAACAAGGAGTTTGTGATTTGGAAAATAAGACCCACCCTCCTCTCCCACGGTAGTGTGTTAATTACATTGGCAGCTGAATAAAAGACGTCACGAGCACAGGCATGCATGCACACACAAGCATGCACAAAGCCTATCAGTCCCCCAAATCTGAAAAATTCCAGCATTTTGCCATTCGCTTTCATATATTTTGAACACTTACTTAATATATCTTGCAGTTAAATACCTTGTTTTCTAAATATCTTAAACAAAGTGCATCTTAAATGTGTTTTGTAAACTGTGAAATATGATGGTTTGCAGTCTTTCTGTACTGAAAAACTTCTGGATTCTTATCTTTCCATTTGTGTAAAGCATAAAACTATGGAGAAACACCAGTTTACAGCAGCAGAGAAAGTAGATGACGCTATGGATTTTGCCCTCCAAATTTTTGCATATGTTAAAACATTCTAATTTTTCATTCAGAGAATTCACAGCTCCATCTTCAGTAAATGAAACAAGAACTGCTTACTAATACTACTGACAATATTTGTTTGAGAAACCTAATTTAATAACGTAAATGAAGTGGAAGTAGCTCTTAGCAAATATACCCCTTAAAGGCTTTAGAATGAGAGCCAGCCTATAGAAATAATATTTCTCTGTAGAATGACAGATTTAAAATAACTGCAATGATTTGTAGGGTAAGCTATTAAATTGTACTCTTTGTATACAATGGTTGTCCTTAACAGCCTCACAGCATTTATTTGCATGTAATTACCCTTCCTGCAGTACTGCCATGTGCCATCAAGTTACTTCTCCTGGTAAGTAACCCAGCAAGTGAAGTCTTAACCAAAAGGTAAATGTTGAAAGGTTCCATTGTGGGCCACCATGTGCAAAATAACTGAGCATAGGAGCAGATAATGCTGATGAGGTGTTTTAAGACTCCACTGACCTTATATCCCATTTCTTAACAATTTCCCACTGATGTAAATAACAGTTGTTCTGTGCTTCGTCTTCAGTCCTTACTCTGTTGGCACAGTTGTTGGGTATTAAGAACACATGGTTCCCAGGCTTGGGGACAGCTTTGGCTGTGGTTGCCTCAGGAACACAGGTTTCCTCTCACTGCCAACCCAGGAGGGTTTTCCAGCTCACTTGTAAACTCTGAGTCTCTCTATCTGCAGCAATAGAAACCTAAGGCTCTTTAGTTTGCCTTATGGTACATATTACTATTCTGTGCACAGATTCACAGAGCAATGGTACAGGCTTTTTCTAGAAGGACATTATAATGTGAATCAGCTACAGCCATGAATTTTATTAACTCTTTTTGTTAGGAACTGCATTAAATGGCACCACTAATGCAGAGATGAGCTCTGCAATGTCCCTGTTCCAAGGCTGAGCAGATGGCTGTTTCAATGTATGCTTGCTTTCCTGTTTCCATTTCATGCAGTGTCCCTTATCTTAGGCAACTCACTTATATTTATGCTGCAGGAGCGCCTTTAAAGTTGCTCAAAGTTTATGGAGTAAAGGGATAGTATGGTGGAAAAGCCAGAGGGAAAGCTCAGATAAGATTCTGGTTGTGCTTTCTCCTCTGCTTGATTAATTTAGGAAGCTGCTTAGATTGCCTGTGTGGCAATGGTAGAGCTAATTTGGTAAGGAAAACCCAGCTGAACCCTATGTCGAAACCAGAAAATAATAAGAGTCCAAATATTTCCAGTAACACTCTCTTTTCCCAAACCTAATTTGTGCTACATTTTTCCTTTTCCTATTTAGCTCAGTATAAAGAGCCAATTTACATCTACTGTAAAATAATTTTTAGAAGAATAAACAATTCAAACAGTAGAGAACAATAAGATCTACAGGTGCACAGGTTGTTTGAAAAGTATGTCACTGATGTTACACAAGAGAGGTATTCAAATTGAACCACTGAACCTTTAGAGGCCACTGTTCTGTTCCCATTGCAGCTGGTATTTTCCTTCTAATTTGCATTTAAACACAGGCAGATCCAGATATTCACTCTTCTTCCCTTGACAGGCTTCTTTTGCAGGTGTTACAAAATGCCCAGAGGTTTTTTTGGGTTTTTGTTTGGTTTGGGTGGTTTTTTTTTGTTTTGTTTTGTTTTTTTTGTTTTTTTTTTTTTTTTTTTGGTTTTTTTTTTTTTTTTTTTTTTTTTTTTTTTTTTTTTTTTTTTTTTTTTGTTTTTTTTTTGTTTTTNTTGTTTGTTTTTGGGTTTTTTTTGGGTTTTTTTTGTTTTTTGATCAGTGTCATCCAGCACTCTGACATGTTTCTCAATGATACATGGAATTACAGAGTTTTCCCATCTTCCATGTGGTCCAGGCCACTCCCTGCTGACAGACAGCTTTACAGCAAGAAGCCTGTGGATGAGGAGATGTTGCTTTGCCTCATTACCCCAGCACCTACTGATGGCTGTGGTGTGGTCTGGGGCAACTTGCACATGCTGCCAGCTTGTTAGTGCAGAGAGAGGGGACACAAGCTTTGTGGGATGAGAGGCTTACACAGCCCCAGAGAACCTGGCTCTAGTGAACATGTGGCAATCTGCACAGGCTGTCTGGTTAAACCATCTCCCTTGAGGATTTCAGAGTAGAAACTCAGCTGCTAGGAGATCAAATGCAAAAACCATTCTTAAACCCCATAAAATATAAAGTATCCTTAAATGGTATACAGCAGTGCATTGGTGTCCACCTGTGATCACCATGCTCCCCAACCACTGTACTTTATTTCCATATCATCCCAGCAGAAGAAGCACAAAGATGCAATAATTATGAGATACAAGAGGAGATAATGAAGGAATCTCCTACTATTTCTGTGTCCAACTATGATTCGGTTTAACTCAAAAGACATACATCTTTCATTGAAATAGGTGTCCAAGGCTTGCCAGCTTTCTTATTCCATTAAGTTATTGCACGTTGGAAGAAAATTTTCAGGTGTCCAGAAAGAATATGGTGCAAATCATCAGCAAACTGTGCCTCATGCCCTTGGCCTGAAACATTTCTCAGGCTTAAGCTACAACAAGCACAAAGTTGTTGACTGGAATTTGGCTTTTATTTTTATTTAAACATCAAACTCCCAATTCCTCTTTGTCTATTCTGGTACTCAAGATCCTCCTGGTCCCATATATCTTCTCCCATAGGTTCCTATTCCTGTTGTTTCATACAGAGAAAACAAAAGATTTGCAACACCTTTTTGTGACCTGGAGAAATGAAACAACTTGCTTAAGTCATGAAAGGAAACCAATAGAAAAGCTGAGCCAGGTGTTTAGGTCCTGTGCCATAATCTCCATTTTGATTTCTCTCTCTGACACACATATGTATCCTATGTCATCAGTATGCACAAATGCTTTCTTTCCTTTTAATTTTGCAGTACTAACTTATTGTTTTAGCATGGCAAGTTTTCAAATGATCTTTTTCTAGATGAACATCACGGATATAAGCATTAGTTGCACAGTAAGAACAGATTGAAAAAGCTAGAGGCAGTGCCAGGGAATCAGGACTAACACCCATTACAATCCATGTTCCTTTCTATATATGGGGGAGAGTCTTTTATATGAGCTAAACTCCTCAAGGTCTTGTTCAGACACGAAGCCCAATCAGCCAAAAGTAGCAGGGGGAGTAAAGCCATGTAGTTCCAAAACTCCCTACAGCTGGTTGCACACCCTTCGTATCACACATACCCAAGCTTTCACAGCCTAATTTAACCTCTTTTTCATTTTAATATTTTTAAATCCAACTAGAAAAATTGTATCATCTATGCACAGCGGGATGTCCCATTATACATGAAATAAGCTTTGCTGGTATTACAGAAATGACAAGTTCATTCTTGACTCTATGTACAAAGCATAATTCAGCTCCATAAAGCTTATTGCTTTCAGACAACCCAATAGCATATGTGAGCCTTAGGTTATTCTGCCCTTTCACAACATTTACAAACTGATACATATCTCTTCAAGAGGATAAATGTTTTCCTAAGTCAAAAAATGTCAGCTTTAGCTTGGACTGCATTAGCTCTATTGAGTTCTTCAAATACACACCAGGTTAATGAAGACTAAACCATGGTGGGCTATGCTTTTTTATAAATATTGAAGTGCTCTTTGATCCTGATAACCCACAAATGTTCAGCATGAGTGAGTTTTCACAGTCAGCATGCAATGATTTTGATATTTGACTTAATCTGTAGCCCAGTGTGGTTTATTTTCCTTATCTGGATGGTATGCTAAGAACAAGAAAAGACAGGGAAATTAAAAACAGCACAGTAGTAGTGTTCAAAATCCGTTTCTTTTTTTCCTGTCTTGCAAGAATTCTTGGTCAAACTGACCCTTGGCTTAAACACATATCTACATATAATTCTTTGCAAATAAATATACACTGTGTTGCCTTTACTTATGCTGGACAATCTATCCCCATTTTTGCACTGGGTGCTACAGTTCCATTTTTGATTCACTCGGTGCCTTTGGATCAGACCGGGAGTTAAAAATAATATTTTATCCTTGTATCAGTGCTTATATAGCACCTCTTTATCCCAGGCTCTCAAAACACTTTACAAACATTAATTAATTAAGTCTCAGAACAGCCCTGTGAGGCAAGGAGCTATTAGGTGAAATAATTCCTTTCGGTTTCTTTCCTTTGCCATAGGGAAAAGAACTGGCATAAAGAGCTCAGCTTGTGCCAAAAAAATACAGCCTAGAATGAGTTCTGGCAGGGTTGTATCTCATCACTGCAGAAAGCAAGTACTCAAGATCCTTGTGCATTAGCAGAATGAGGAGTGGTACCACAACCCATGAGCCAACGGAGATGTGGGAGCCTGTAGTCTTCACTAGCTGAGCATGGTGCCTTGGTAAGCATACAGGTTATTATTTTAATTATAAATAAAAAGTCAGAGCTTACCTGTTAGGTTTTCTAATGTTCTTGTGGATCCTTAGTAACAATGTGTGACTCTTCAAACAGCAGTTAAGGCCAAATGGTACCTAATTGAAAAGAATGAGAGTTGCCACATCTCCAGGCCTGAAGAATTACCAACACAAGCTGAAGTTGCTTCCTGGATCTGATAAAATTAACAGTATCCAGGCTATTATACAGACAAGCCAAATATGAAAGAACACAAAGATAAAGGATGACAGATAAACATGTGACAGGGTGTTTTTTTTTTTAAAAATGAACACTAATATTTCAGACAATCACTTCAGATGCTGAAGCACAAAACCTCAAAAATAATATAGTGATCTTGATGTCTCATTTAGGGGCACACTTGGCAGTTCCAGGCTTTTTAACATTCTACAGGGGCAGACGAGGTAAACAGACATACTAGTGACAAGGGAAAAACAGGCTTATAGCTTGCAAAAAAAATTTAAAATCCCAACATCCAAACCCAGACCTCCATCCTGCAAAAAAAAAAAAAAAAAAAA
>WEIU01007998.1:8588-73901 GCA_013389925.1 Aegithalos caudatus | reverse complement strand
AAAAAAAAAAAGCCACCTGAATTCAAATGTTTAGCCAAACACTGTTTATCAGGGTTTTATTCTGTGCACTAAGAACATAAATGGTTTCTTTTTTCCTGGGGCCAGTTTTGGATCACTAACTTGAGTTGGGCCTGAGGGAGAAACACAGCATGTATGATGAGCTGATTAATTACCAGAAATCAAATGCCTTGCAGTCAGGAGCAACGTGCTTGAAAGAAAGCACTAGTACTATAAAAGTGTTGCATATCTACATGCATGCATGGCCAGTCAAGAACACCATGGGGATTAGGTTTCACTGCAGCCTGAAACAAAGGATTTAGGAATGATTGTTTATCCTTGACAGTGTGACCTGTGCCAGTCTTTATTAACAAGGGCTTTCAGAATATGACATTTAAAGTAACAGAACCCTCTTAAATAAACCTCAGGATTTTACCTTCTTAAAACATCACTAGGATTTCAGCTGCTTTTCTGAAACCATGAGAGTAATTCATAATTAAAGGTTAGGATATGTCTTATTTCAAGCCTTGTGTGCATAAATATAATCCTTTTGAGTCTGTCTCTTAGGAAGAGCTCATTTAAAGTAGAGTGCAATTCTACCAGGGAGACATAAATGAAGGTAAGATCATATTAAATATTAGGAACACTATATTGCCTGTCTTGGAAATTTGTTGAAAAATAACAGGTTAATAGGAGATAGGTCAGACCATTATACTAAGTTTTCCTTTTCTCTAAAATTCATGTGTATATGTGCAGATGACTAGTGGTATTTTGTTTTCTGTACAGGATTATTTCAGAATTATTTTCTCAGTCATGAAACTCAGAGAAATCACAAACTCACTCATGTCTTCTAACATATCATTTCATGCAGTCCTCCAAACCAGAGAGTCATCTTGTCTGAGTGGAAATTTTAACGGATGATTTAATACAAAACATTAATAGACTGCTTTAAAGTGTTCTGTTTACAATTATCTGTTCTGGTATTTGTTTGCTCCTTCCACTATGGCTTGCCAGACAATAAATAGCACACTGTCATCCCTTTAAAGAGTATTTCTGCTGTTGGAACATTTTTTCTTGTACCTCTGAACTACCCTCTGAACCAGTAAATGTTTCAAAACAATGTGGGTGCAGTAAGTGAGGCTGTGGCAAGGCCATGACAGGCTGATGGGGAAGCAGCATCAGACCAAGCCAGGTGACAGTTTCCTAGTTACAAACAGTGGCTATATAATGCTGAAAGCAATTTTTTGCCTAAAAAACAGTGATGGGTGTGATATCTCACTGTTTGCAGCTGGATTCACTTATAACTAAAATATTTTGATTTTCCTTTCCCATGTTTCTTTCTCCTGAAAGAAACATTGCCTAAGAAAATGTATTTTGTCCAAACTTCCTCATTTCCTTCTGCTATATTACCTAAGGATAATGAGAAGTTTTAGAAAGCTCCCCATCTCTCTTTATAACTTTTTATACAACAAATATTTATAGGTGAATTTGAATTTTTTTTTCTGTCCTGATGACATATTTTAAATGGTGGACTCTGAAAAAAAATTATCACTGCAATGTAGCCAGCATTGCATGAATGTCTTGCTTTAAGCCTCAGTGATCAGGAAGTTTTTTGACCTGAGTTGGAAATCAACACATTTTTTGGACTTTTTTCCCACTTGGAAGTAAAGAAGCATCCAGCAGAATTAACTTGGCAATCTTCTCCAGTATGCACTGTTTAAGAGATAAAAGGATGGTGAGATCCTTTGGATTCCATGGTCACAATTCCTTGAATTCAGGGACAATGGGAAATTTGAGGACAGTGTTGGTTTCTGCTGAAAGAAATTAAGGTGAAATGCCATTGCAAGATGGCCTTGAAAATTATTTATACCTTGGCAGAACATATGTGTCACCAGGTATGGGGACACCTGTGTTCTACCAAGGTATAAATAATTTCATTTGTCAAATGAAATCAGTTCTGTGTGGCATGGTGATATGTATAGCAAAATACAGAACAAGTCTAAGTTACAAATGTCATCCCTGGTAGGCAGGGGCCACAGATACCCACCCAACTACTCACTACTCACAGTTTCCTTAAATTACTTTGTCAGCCACGCAGTCTGTGATCACAAGCATGGTAGCTCTGTAGCTAATCAGCAACACTTTGGATAGTAATCCTAACATGAATTATTGTAAACTACCAGCCTGCTTCCTTAGCTTCCCCTTCTCAGGTGGAAGGATAATAACATCCCGTGGCAAAACCGTAAAAAAAAAATGGAAGGAGAACCTTCTGCCACCATTGCACAGCATGCAGAGAGAAAGATGGTGAGAAAGAAAGTGGATTTCCCCTACCCCCAACTACAGCAGTGTTGGGGTACAGAGCTCAAAATCTTCAAAGTGGAAGAAACCTCTTATCTAAAGATATAATTTTCTTCCCCAAGAAGTGTAATGCTAATCCTATTAGCATATTAGTGTGTGATCATGGCTCTCGAGTTACACACAGCCCTCATACCAAAGGTGGCCATGCTGTGCAGGCACTGTGGGGGCCTGATGAACCCGAGATAAGCCGAGCCCTGGGATGGGTGAGCTGCGGGCAGCAGCACAGCCCAGAGCTCACAGGGACACAGAGATGGGATGGAGAGGGGCCAGGGCTGCACCTCTGCTCCAGCAGCTCACCCTGGCTGGGCACAGCTGGGCTGCAGCAGGGACAGCTCCCCCTCAGCCCACATTCCCTTCCTCCTGCCTCAGTACCTCTGTAATCCAAGTCCTGTCAGAAGCTGTGCCACGGGGACAAGGCTGAGGGACACAACCCGAAATGGACACAGGGATAAGCATCTGTGTTTACCTCTGTGTCACAGTGTCATGAAAAGTCAAGGTCTGCTGAGATGAAAGGCAGATGTGGAGCCTAAGATAGACATGCAATATCTCTCACTGGGGTGGAGAGGCAGCTGCACATGGACAGCAGTAGCCTTTGTTCATTTTTATTGCAGTATCTTCAATTTTTAAGAAACATTTCCAAAAAGGAATATGGAATCTTAATCCATATTCTACTTTAATTTTAGTTGGTTATTCAAATTTCAGTGACTAAAACTGGTAAATGCCCACCTCAGCTGTCTAGTTTGGGCACTTTTATCTTCAATACCCAAGCAGCTGTGGCAGTGTAGCAAACTCCATAGGAGTTTGATGATGGAGTGGGTGTTTGATTCATACCATTAATTACAGTAAGTGTGGGGCTTGCTTACAGCTCAGACATTGTCTCCCAGCCACCACCATGAGCCCTCTTCTACCTCCTCACCACCATCACTAACACTTAAAGCTATTGGCAACCAGCACTCCTATTGTGTCAGTTATCTCCCAATGACAGTCTATGACTTCAAGTTAAACACCACCTGATATTCTTTTCAAATAGTTCTTTATTACTTCAAAGTAAAAGCACTGAAAAATAATAAAGTGATTTTAACCTTTACTATTTCTGCTTATTATTACAGAATTAATAAGTCGAATACAACTGGTATGTCATTCACTCCAACAAGTCTGTCACTTCAGAGGGAGATTTGGTGATGGGAGCATTTTCAGGATGTTTTACCCAAAGTAGATATTTTTATTCTGCTTGTTCTCCTCTAATGAAATGTATTTGAAATTAGACTTATATATGATTTAGACCTCAAGGCTATCACTTTGGATACTCTCACCATCCAAATGACGTTTTTTAAAATTTATTTTTAATTCTGCTAAAGCCAGTGCTGCCTTTTGGCAAAGAGTTCCATGGCATAATTCTTCTTTGTTGTGAAGACAAATGTTTTTTTTCCCCAGCTTTAAATTTCATTGTTTTAACTGAATATCCCTTTGTCTGTGTAATATGAGAAACCCAGAGCAGAATATTCCACTCTCTGCTCTCTATGTCATATATTATTTTATAAAGCTTTATCTGGCCTCCTTGTATTTATCTTTTCTCTAAAATAAACAGTCCTATTCTTTTTACTCTGTTCACAGATATTTTTGCATGCCTTCAGTTATCCACAGAAATCATTGCCAACTGTTTTTTATTTCTTCTTTACCTCAGTTTTTTTCAACAGATGTGGTAAAACTTTTTCACAATAAAGCTTATCAATGAATCACATAACGACTTGGAGTATTTGCCAGTATGTTTTCTATCATTTATGAACAGCATTCCTTAAGTTATGTGGGGTTTAATTAATGTTATAAGGGCATAAATCCCTGAAATACAAATAAAAGGGGGACAGGGGGCTAAGTCTTTTAAGTCTCTATTTTAAACCTGCACATTTTCTTATATCTGTCATGTTTACATATGTTTATAAGACAAAATCAACTGCCTGTAGTTCTTTCTAGAACTTGTAAATATCAGATAAATCCAAAGTGTATCCTTTATTGACAGCAAAACAGAGTATTAATTTCTACAGACACAAACTGTCTCTGCTGCTTAGCAATATTGGACTATAAGATTGAAAGAGACAGGTCAACACTTTAAAATTCAGCTGAGAGGTACATTTCAGTAGCTGCATTCATACATGTCTTGTCTTTTGGCTGCCTCCTCTCTTCCCCATCTGCTGCCATGGCTGGCTCCCTGCTCCCGCTCTGGGGAAGCCCTGGCCACCATGCCATGTGCCACTGTGCCACCATGCCATGTGCCACTGTGCCACCGTGCCACCGTGCCACCATGCCATGTGCCACTGTGCCACCATGCCATGTGCCACTGTGCCACCATGCCATGTGCCACTGTGCCATGTGCCACCATGCCACCATGCCAGGCACTGGGGCCACCAGGGCAGCACTGGCTCCCTCTCTGCTGCAGGAGGTCCTTGCTGATGTTAATGCTGAAATATTGGCATCACGTGCCCCCTCAAACATCATTACACCTGCCTAACATTTACATGCCAAAGGTACAAAATGGAAGTACAGGAAAAACTTGAACAGCAAAAAGTACAGTTCATTACACAGTGCTTTGATCTTGAGAAAAGAGCTGGCTAATGGAAGAGGACCAACTCCCACCCAGCAGTGGGGCAGCCTGCAGGGATGGTTTAGTGGGCCCAAGAAATATCCCAGGATTTCCAAGTCCACTGGCACAAGCAACAGACAAATAAGGACAGCTGCACCCTCTAGATAGACTATAGACAGGACAAATCTGAATTTTGCCTGTAAGTCTGTTCACTATTGAACAAGGTTGACTGGATTTGAAAAACAGTCAAAGATTTTACCTGGATGTTTCCTGGCTCTGATATTGGTGCAGGATGATGATGGAGCATATATGTCTAGATATACTCTGATATATATTGCAGGTGGAAGAAATGAGAATGAAATTCCTTGTAAATAGAAGCAAAAATTAAGGTATTCATTTCTGCTAAGATAATGGACAAGGAAAAAAAAAGAAAAGATGCCTATATGCTCTTGAGCATGTACATACACAGCACATGCACACTCTCACATTTGCATGCTCAGTGCTGCTTCTGTCATGTACCAGTATAATGAAACATTTTTCAGACAGGAATGGGATTTTCAGTTTGTTTTCCCCTATGTTCTGCAGTATAGTTCTGAACAAAGTCCTGCTTGTTATCTGCAACAGCTAGTTAGCTGTATGCTATTCTGTGCTCTTTTCCTACCTTATTTATTTAAAAATTAATCAATCTATGAAAATTATAGAATCAAAGAAGCTTAATCAATGTGGAACACCTGTTTATAGTTCTCACTATTTTTGTTATTACTTCAGCTCCACTGTATTTGAAAAAATGATATACACTGGCCTCTGTTTTTCTTTTTAATAATTTGCAGCCTAACTGCTCAGTTTAAAACCTCGCAGATATCTCTTTAAGAATAATGCCCTCACCTTTGCCAAACCTGGAGATTCTCAAGGTCTCAGTTAAAACAAATGGAGTTTTTCAAGAAACAGGGCTGCAGTTTTCCTACCATCTTCAAGAAGTGTCAAAGGTCTTTTGAAAATGTTTCATGGGAAGCTCCAAACATTCATCTGCATTCTTGTCACTGTGTTCATTGTTTTCTTTAGTGAAACCAACCTCTGAATCAGCAATGGTGGCTATAAAAATCCTGGGATTGTTTGGTCATATGTACTCCCCTTTCCTAGCATTCCCTCTTGCTCATTTAAGTAATGCCTGAACTCCACACCATCGTGACTGGGCACAGTTTAAATAACAGGCTCTGTTTCCATATAGGTCATGCTGACATTAAAAAATTTGATCAATTCTAAGTAAAATATTTGTTGTTTCTTGGGAAGAGACCTGACGTCCTAGGAGAGGAGTTATTCATTCAATTAATCCTTTTTATTTCAGCGTAATTGCTAGTTTCAGAATGTTTTGAACATAGAAATTGGCCTACAGCATGGCCCAGGGTGATTGAACAAGGTTTTTTGGGGGTTGTTGTTTTTTTTTTTCATATCATCATAATTCTAAGTAACATGAGAGGGGAAGATTTAAATTTTAAAACAATGTTGTTTTTCTTCTTCACTGCAGGAAAGTGTAATGCTACCAGTGAAGACAAAATAGCCTCCTTGACTATTCTGTGAAAAAAAAAAAATCTCCTTTTTTTTAATCTAAACAAATATAAATTTATGCAGTTGCTATAATGCACCCAGTTCCCAGAACCCGTAGTTTGCAAGTGAAGCTGTCCACTGGCCATTTTCAAAGGTAGCAGCTTTGTAACTTAGGGATTAAATGGAATCAATAAATGTTTGTCTGGGAGACAAAAATGTGCATGAAGAAGCACAGACACAGGGACATTCATGTTCAGGAGCGTTGTTTACTTGGGACCATCCACCTGGCTGTGAAGAGGCCAGGAGAATTTACTCTTCCTTAGAGAACTTGCTGATAAAGTGTGCATTATTCTGTTGATTAGCAAAAAACTTTTGAAAAAAGGCAAGCTCTCACAGTCTTCACTTTCCTGCCAGTTTCATGCTAAGTGTATTACACCTGTGTACATATTACAGCTATGCCCCTCAACAGAGAATTTGCCTTTGAAATGGGCCTTCCAAGGGAAAACAGAAAAAGCTTTATTATGACAGGGAAAAGAAAGCTTTTCTTGTGAATATATAAAAAAAAAAAACTTTAATAAAAGAAGGAGAAATCTTACTTGGATGCTTCTCGAGTCTGAGAATCTTTTCATATATAAACATGTATATGTATAATCTTATCTCAAATTTGTATCATTCTAATGGTTTCATCATTCTTCAGTAATGTTCAGGACCTATAGTAAGGTTCCTTATATCATATGATTGAAGTACTGTGATTTCAAAGTGATATTTAATAATCTCCAAAACACTTTGGAAACTGAGGCTGAAATTTTAAGTCAGTGTCAAAGCTGGGATTAAGTCTGAGGAGCTAATGAGAACCTTTAGAGCAGAGGAATAAAGAAGGTGCTTTAGTGTGTTTTCTCTGTAGGAAAGGACTTAATTGAAGTAAAGCCTGAGTAGAGATATCTATCCTCTTCCCTGGTCAATATTCCCTTTATCCACTCAAATGACTGATTGTTTGGAGAAGTAATTTAAAATATTAAAAATATAAAATACCACACTGATTAAAGCTTTATCTTTATATTTTAAAATACTCAGAGTAGACATTAAAATATGTACAAGTCTTGACCATTCTCATTTACTGAGCACAGTTAATTTAGCAATTTCTCTGCTGCCCCAGATGATCGTTCTTTATGTGCAGTTAAGCATATCCCTCTGCATCATTCCTCCTTTCAACTTGCTTCATCAAATGTGGTTATCTCTCTTACTGATTTTCACCTATATTAAAAAGAATTTCTTTCTTCAGCAACATATTGAACCCTTGAGTTCAGTACATGCCAGTCAAGTCTCCACATGCTGAAAGTTCTGCTAGGTTTTACAAAAAGACCTCCACATATGGTAATAGGTTCACCAAGTATGAGCTTATGAGTATATTATATGATTATATAATCCATTAACTGCTTGAAAGGAAAATATCATCTAAAATCTAAAAAATTAAGAGAGCAACCTCTTTACATTAGGTGCAGTACAAAACCTCTAAGCTGAAGATCCTGCCACTGGCACAGAAAAGCAGGATGGGACAAAGCAGAACAGATGGGGATGACAGGGACCTGAGACAATGGTAAGTAGCTGCAGCTGCCTGATGCAGGGAAACTCCCTGACAAAGGCACAGGCACTGTGTTCTCCAAATCCCAGCCTAGTCCTTGCAATATGATTCTCCTTCTCCACCTCTCACATATTGCTGGTTACTTCCACCCCTTTACTGCTGCTTTTTGACGGAGGTGTTCTGCTGATTCTACATAAGGAGTCAGAATTTTCCTCAGTGTAAATTAAAATAATTTAATTTAAGTTGTCAAAATATAACACAATTCCAAAGATGAGTTCTTCTCTTCCCCAACATTCACCTCCTGAGTGCCTTATAATTACACTGACAGTGACCTCTAGGCAGGGATGAAATATAATGATATGAAGGGTGGGGTAAATGAGGATCAATTTGTTAAATACTGCATTTCTGTCTGGATTTTAACCTTTGGAGAGGACAATGCACATGTGAAATGCAATGCAAAGAGAACAGTGAATAGAAAGGCCTTTTTAGGTAGGTTGTAATATCATAGCTGTATTTAAAATTCCTGAAGCACTCCAGAGTTCTGGCTGCAGGATGTTTTCCCCAAAGTACCTAATGTAAACATAAGCCTGTTTATATTTCAGTAGGTGTGAATAAACTCAGCCAATATTCAGTGCCAAGAAAATGAAGCACTTTTTTTTTCCCATCACAACAATTGATGTAAGTAATCAAGTTGATGTGTGTTGAAAATGAGGCCTTCATTCTGCTGTTTCCAATAAACAATATTAATGCTTGTTTGAGAAGCTCGAAGCAGATAAATTTCTACAGAGAAAATACTTCATTTCTCAGTGGTTTTGTAATAAAAGAAACCCAACAAAATGTTTTACAAGACCGAGTCCCTGATGTTGTGATGGCACGTAGCAGATTTTAATGGTTAATTCTTAATCATGCCAGTGCTATGAAAAGAGCCATTGTGCCACAGGTGGCAGGAGGAACAGAGGCGGGGAAGTGGTGGCTGATGGAAAAGAACATAGTGGCCTTTTCTTTCTCTTGAGACACTGCAGAGGCAAGCCAGCCACAAAAATGTGGTTGAGCTTTTGATGGCACCGAGGGGAGAAGCCTGAGAGGGGTTCAGGGCAAAGGCAGGATTTTTCTAGGGTTCGAGGAGGCAGTAGAATCAGGTGGAACAGAGTTCCCTGGGTTTGCAACAGCTTTTTTTTTTTAAATGAGACGTTTCTGGGGAACCGAAACATTTAATCTGTAGCCAAGAGCACAGAAGGGAGGTGGCTTTGTATTTTGTAAAAATAATGAAGCCATAGATCCAGAGCCAAATTTTGAAGAGGATTCTAAATACTGTTTTGGGGAAAAGATTATGGAAAGAATTACCAGTAGCTGTTGTCACCTCCCAAAGCTCTACTGCTGAAAGCAAGTACTGAATAGCTTTTCTAATCTTTTCTCTCATCCTTTTCTTTTGGATGAAGTCAAGCAGAATGTAGTTAAAGGCTCTATTTCCACTGAAATCTGCTGTGTTAAATTAGACCTTCTGAATCCATCCTTTTCCCAGAAGACACTCTTCTTCTTTTTTTTTTTTTTTTTTTTTTTTTTTTTTTTTTTTTCCTTTTTTTTTTTTTTTTTCTTTTTTTTTTTTTTTTTTTTTTTTTTTTTTACAGTAAGTAATGGGTGTTTAATTACTTGACTTTTACAATGATACAACCTCTGAGACCTTCCTGACTAGCTGAGTATGCAAAGTGTACTGTTCATCCTCCTCAACAGCTCCAATTGCCTCACTAACTCTCACAACATGGGAGAGGAAAGGGAAAGGCTCTGGGAACTGGAACTGACACAGGTTTGTTGCATGTCTTGAAATCAGGGACTGCACTGAAATCCAACATGAACTGACAAAGGCCTTTATGATTTTCAGCTCTGCCCTAGCTGCACATGCATACATATTCATGCAGACCCACTTTTAGTTTGCATTTGGACTTTGCACAACTTCCTGGCTCTGTGCAAACAGAAAGCAAGGTTTCAACCTGTGTGGGCTCACACCCACTTCCACCCTCAAATTTGACTATGAGGTTTTGAATTCAAGCAAACTTAAAATTACAAAGTGAAACACCATCAAAACCAATGAGTTTTCTCTGGCTTGGTGTCAAAAGTGAGAGAAACTGCACATTTTGCACGCTCTTGGAGTACAACTTCATGGGAACATTTCAAAAACATTAATCATTCTTTCAGGAGACTTCAGGTCTCATGTTTTACATTCGCTAGCACATATAAATCACAAATTTGGAACATCAGTTCTGATCTCAATTATATTTGACACAATTCTCTTGTCATCAGTTTGATTAAATATGTTTTACATTGAGTCCCAATCCTATAAAGGGTTTAACAATTCAGCTTTAAAATTAAGCATATGCAGAAATGTTTGCAAGACCACAGTCTCAGTTTTGGGCTATGAAACTTCTGATTTCAGAACACGTAATTGTTATATTATGTCATAATTTTCCAAATTTTCTTCTTTTTTATTTCTTTATCTATTTTTAGTTTGTATGAATTAATGTCACACTAAATTCAGCGGAAGCTTGAAACATTGCATTGTTTGACTAATTAAAGCTAAAAAGTTTCTCTTGAACAAAATGTCATATCCCTCAATTATATCTAATGAGGAAAAACATAACTCTTAAAGGCCTCTTGTAAATTAAATAGCTCCTTATGAAAATAAGTAAGTGTTAATTATTTGATAGAAATAGCAGCTAAAACCTTACTGAAATGTATATATTAGTAACAGATTGCTATCTAAGGAAAAATGCAATTAATAATTTGTTCAAAATAAAGGAAAGATTGTTTCAGCTCAAAAAAGTTAATGTTACTTTTTGTGATTCCTTATAGAAACACAGACATAAGAGTTATTATAATAGCATTGTTACCTATAGGGAAAAAAATCATTCCTGTTGCTTCCCAAAAGAGGATTATGAAACCTGTACTTAGCATGTCATGGCTGTTAAATGTTCTTTGGAATCTTAAACATGCAGAAGAACCTTAAAAATAATTTTTTTTAAATACAAAAGTCAGTAAGTTAATAAGCAAAAATTTAGAGTTTAAACAAAGGCAAGTTGGCTTAGCTATGACACAGAGAACTTCTGGTTTACTGACATCAGTCAAAACAATCAACGAATTGATCAGGAATATCAGTAATTCAGTGTAGGTTTAAAATTCAGGTTTCATTCAATCAATAACCAAAGAACTTTTTGCCTGTCTTGTATTTTTTCTAAACTGTTGGAGTTTGGAGTCGTTGTATAAATGTTTAATAATATTAATAATTAATATTATTTGTGTTTACATAGTGATTTTTTTGTATTTGTTTTTGTACAACAAGTCTTAAAGCCAGAGATCTGAAAGCCACCCTAGAGTGAAATGTAAATCCATGTTCCACTCATGCTATTTTATAAAAGCTTCTGGGACTGGTCAAAGTTCCTGAAACCTCAAAATAATTTCATCTGCAATAAATGGAAAAAAAATTTTGCAGAATTTCTTCAACCACTGAAGAAATTACTTAGTTTTCCTCCTCCTTCCCACCCAAAGCACTATCTTCCAGGATACTTTGTTATCTGCTCATGATGGATAAGAGCAGGAGCAATTTAGCTACTCAAACAAGTCTGCTTTGTAGTCTGAAAGTAAAAGTCATTAGCAAAATGCTATTTGGCTAGTGGCAGCTTAAACAGTGGTATATGATTTTCACTCATTTTAAGTAATTTCTGCACAATTCTTAGCTCCTATTGAAGTGAATCTAGGAAATTTTCTCTGTGAAATGGAAAAGATTTGTGCATGTTAAATGGGGGATTATAAAACATTGTTTTTGCAGCTGTCTGATCTCTTGTTAGTTAACACATTTTTCATTTACTTTTTCGTCTTTGAGTTCTGGTGTACTTCAGACACAAAACTGAAAAAGACTAATACAGCTTCTCAGTTTAGTCTGGTTTGGACCTTGAAATAACTTTTTGGAGTAAACAACTGACCTAATTACATATACAGTGAAGGCATTAAAATGCAATACAGTCTGCAAAATGCAATAGGGTCAGCAAAATACTAAAGACTTCAAACAAAAAAAAGCTGCAAAACATACTTGTAAAATTTGCTTTACTACAGACAGACACAATCAGGTTAGTAATAACAGTGTGGTCTTAAAAACTAAAGACAGCTATGGTTCGATTCATAAATTTGGAGAAAAGAGAAAGGCAGAGCCAAACCCCTGAAAAATGTATCTTTCCAAGAGAAGCAACTTTGTTTTCTTGAAGGGGGGTTAGTTATAATCCCCTGGATGCTGTAGTGAGATGTTTGCTAAATAGCAATGAACACTCTACTTCAAAAACAAATCTAACAAACAATCAGCATATCCTTTTTACATCCACCCTTTTATGGTCTCCCTAAAAGATTTACAGTCTCCATAGCTGTAAATGGTATGACTGAGTGATCTCTCGGTGAGAGCTGCCATGGTACTGTTGCTTCCCAGCAGGCAGTCCAGTCAGATGATGTAGAGTAGGCGTAGGGAGACAGATCCCATTTGAATGCATGAAAAAAACATGATGCTGAAATTTCATAACTGTTGTAGAGTTTATTCTAGATGCCTGATCCTCATTTTTTGCTCGCTTGGAGCTTCCATTCAAACATAATGCTGGATTTGTGCTAAACTGCACAGTGTCACTTGTCTGAATTTATCAGCATTTAATTTATGCCAACTCTGAATGCACTGCAGGGCAGCACAGAAATCACAGGAGCCACACACGGCTGATGACCGTGCTGCTTTCATCCCCCTGTCAGCAGGGACTGCAGAGCCATGCACCCTGTCCTTTTGGAAAGGCAGAGGCAGCGGAGGAAACACTCCTGAAAATTCTTGCCACAGATGCCTCATCTATAAATTGGGACTAATAGCACTTCACTATTTTGAGCAGTTCTTAATGTAGAGTTCAGACCTCTCTAATAGATTCCACTCTGAGTCTCAAGTGGTTTCTCCTGTGTCCAACAACCTGCTTCTGCAGAAGTTGCTGACTAGCTTGATAAGGAGCTGGATTAAGCTATTTGTTATCTGCCTGTATTGTACCCCAGATACTTACCTATCTAAGGTACTTATATCAGCACCTTTACACCTAAGCACTTCCCAGTCTGTAATGGAAAGTATTTCCTTTATCATAGTCCTGGAAATAATATTCTTTTCAATTTATAGATGGGGAACTGAAGCAGAGAGAGTAAATGACTTCCCTGCAGTTTCAACAAGAATCCTGAGGCAGAGGAAAGACCTGCCCCTGAAGTGGCTGTGGCAGAAAAACCAGGGAAAGCCAGGGAGAGGGAGCAAAAGATGTTGTAACAAAAGGTGTTATTTACTGGCTATACACATGATCCCATAAACTGACCAGATCAAAAGAGATAACCAAAGCTAATTAAAGTGAAACAATAGGTTTTGGGCTTTTTTATAATTTTTGGATCATATTGTACCCATAACTGCATAATTTACAAATCCCTATGAAGAATGTGAGCATCCCCATAAACATCTTTTTGTTGCAACCTCTAAACAGTGGTTGAAAAAAGAACCAAACCAAACCACACATCTGAGTAAAGTAAGGCCTAAGTCATTCTTTCGCTGCCATGTGTGTGTATGGATGCTTGTGGAGTTTAATTTTCACAAAATATTCCTTATTTTTTCTTAAGACAGGAGAAATTTGCCTCAGTTAGGGAAGTTTATTCTACAGTAAGAAGAAACCCCATCTCTCGTTACCAGAAACAATTGTAAAAATTGTTGTTATTTTTATATATTTATCTAGTGACAGAACAGAATTTTGAATTACAATGAGAATAAAACCAACTATTTTGAAGGAATTGGTCAAAAGCAATTAACAATTAACCAAACATTAGTGTCTTTTGTTCTAGCTGACAATTAGTAATTAGCCACTAGTTGGGACCATATGTCACATATCTGCTACGGAAATTAAAATGACTGACAAAAGGAAATTAGAGTGGCTGGGGTCAGTGATTACATTGAGCCAACTGAGGATAGGCCAGGTCAGTGTGTATGTATTGCATATTAGGTTTTGTGTGAAGTGTGCTTGGAGCTAGGGAAGAAAGGCCCTGAAAGTGGCAGGATGAGAAGGGCAGGGCTCCTTTCCTTCCTCTCCTACACGCAGCAGTGCCTGTGCAGAGCAGGCACTCTTTGAGCAGGCAGAGAAGCTGCTGTGTGAGAGTCAGGCAGAGGGTACATGCCCAGGTCTACAAGGTAATAGCAAGGGATATTTTTCTAGGAACTCAGTGAATGCTGTGGAGAGTTTGGGCAACCTTAACATCCACTGAGTGAAGGGGATTTGTCCCATGAGAACAGACTGACAGGGAAAAGATTGGTTTCCTGTCTTTCTTATTTAGTCTTTCCCTTGTGGCATGTCTAAGATTTCTTTATCTGAAGTGTTTACTGTCTTATAGTTTTGTTGCTGCTTCTTATTGGCCTTTTGTTTTACATCCTGGAAGACATCTAGGTGTTTTATGTGCATATTTTAAGGAAAAACAGCAGGCAGTTCCACACAGATCTGTGTGGGGCATGTGGTCCAGCCACCAAGTTTCTCTGCATTGGTTCATCTCCAGTAGTTGATCAGTGAGATAGCACACCATGAGAAGTAACTCTCTGAAGAACCACAAAGATGAAAGATTTTTTTTTCCCTGGGATGAGGCTGTAACTGCCTCTTCTGAGAGATGATACTGCAAGGATCAGAGCAAGTGTTTCTGACAGTAGGCAAGGTAGCTGAATATGTGTATGTGATGCGGTGAGATGTTTCATTCACCTGCTAAGAAAAGTAAATTCAATTCTGTGACAAAAATACTTCTCTTTCTTTCCTTTTTTTTTTTTTTTTTTTTTTTTTTTTTTTTTTTTTTTTTTTTTTTTTGTAATGTAAGAAGATGCTATGATGTTATGGACTGGGAACCATTCAGCAAAATCTTTAGATTGATTCCTGACAAACTTGGTTTGAAATTGGTTTGAAATATAGAATGGTGTCAAGTTATTCGTTGCCACAAATAGAAATTAAAGTCCACATACACCTGGGGCAAAGTATAACATATTTATGTTGCAAGTATTTCCATTAATTGTATAATAGGTGTTTGTTGTCTGAACAGCATGTAATTGATCCAGGGAAAAATAAGTTTCTCTTTTATATTATTTC
Source organism: Aegithalos caudatus (assembly GCA_013389925.1). Lineage (NCBI taxonomy): Eukaryota > Metazoa > Chordata > Aves > Passeriformes > Aegithalidae > Aegithalos > Aegithalos caudatus. Next base: position 58,684 of record WEIU01007998.1, on the reverse strand, counting down.
TATCACTTTACATACAATGTCCCCATCTCAGTGTGGTGCAGGGTACAGCACTGGCTGGTTTTGCACTTCAACATAGTTTATGTGACATAAGGCAACAGGACAATTGCTATTTAAAGAGAGAGGAGGCTAAGGTAAATCAGTCTTTACTACAGGGGCTGTTTAGCTGGATTATAAAAGGAAAACTGTTTCTTCAATTACAGTAAGCTGTAGTCCATCCTCTGGCTGAAGCTGCACAGAGAAGCATTTGCTTTATTCTACAGAGAGATTCCTCTGAAGGTGACCCTTGCACACAAACCAGTCCCTGGATGCTCTCACTTATTGCAGTTAATATGAGCTGGAGAGCCCCAGCTTAGAGAGTCATTCTTTCAGAAGTGCTCAGGCTCTGTTGGGAGCTGAGGTGCATGAGAGAAGTTTCAGACAGGAGTAATGATTCTTGCTTGAAATGATCAGTCTCAGAGGAGCTCGGCTCCTTTCCCTGTAGCAACACTCAGCCCATGCTGCTCCTGGCATCAGCTTGCAGGGCTGCCTTGAGGTGGCACAGGGTACAAACCCAGCCTGTTTTGGCTGGTATCTGTATTGGCACCACCTCCAGCTCATATACTGAGAGTATCAAAGGTAAGACTCACAAAGGGATGTCAACAAAAGGATAGCTGTTGGACTTGATGGTATGTGGAGAGAAGAGCAGGTCAGATGAGTGGGAAGCCCTAAGGGGGGGAAGTCCTCTAAAGAAATGTGCTGGAGAGCAGAGAGAGCTGCCTGGATATGCCAGACCTCATTTGTATGATGGATATGAAGTATTTGTGACATTTTTGTTAAAACATCACTCTAGGTAACCCTGGAGTGAGCATGATGTTTGTATTCATGTTTGGGAGAGTTTGTACAATGTTTCTGGGAGAGAGGGGTCATCGAAAGCTCTATCAAAGTCTTCAGTGTTTGCAAAAAAGAAATAGTGAGCAGAGGGGGGTGGAAGAATTTTCTTTCAGGTGTTCTGTGTTATAGTGAGAACTGAGAGATAGCTTTAGACTTGATGTATGGATTGCTAAAGGAAAAGGAGGAGGGATAGTTTTACTAAAACTCACAGCAGTGAAGAAGGCAAAGTGAATTGAAAGTGAGATCCCTTGGGCTGACTTCAGCAATGGAGAGAAGGAGTGCTGGAGGGGCCCCAGCAGCCCTACTGAGCTCTGATCACTGCAGCAGCTCCAGGTAGATCCTGACCAACACTTACATGTCCTTGACAGACATATGTATTTTAGACCAAATAAGCTACATGCAAATTTAATCAGAGGAGGAAGACATCTGCCATACCAGCCTCTCTGTCATGTTGGAACAGCCCAGGGCAGGTAGAGTACATAATCGTATTCAATTTTCCCAAGTTCTTGTTTTCTTGTATCTTCCTCTCCTTTGTACACCTTCCTGTTGATTAGTTCTGCTTAATAGTCCTCTGATCTAGGGGAGGTTGTTCTGGTGTTAGTCATAGTTGGAATATTAAGAAATGTTGTTCATTCTTGAGCACAAAAAAATAGTTCAATCTCCTTTTGTTCCCTGGATGTGGCTTGCTCTGTTACTCAAATTTTGTTAGGAACACAAAATACAAACACCTTTCCTCTGTATTGTTTGGAATAGGGTAGCAGTGGATCCAGCATCCTTACACTGCTGAGGAAACTGTCCTGGGGCTTATGATTTTTAAATGGTTTAAATATCTGAATAGTTACTCATGTAAATGTTCTACTTTAATTATGGGTGAGATTTCCATCCTCCTAATGTTATACCTAAGGCATCTTTCACAGTTCTTTTGTATTTAACACTCTGTATAACATTCAGAGAGAACATATATATTTCTCACTGTCATTTTCTATCTACATGAAACATCACATCAAGTGTTGGTCAGCACGGGAATAGAGACAAAAAAAGCACTGCTGTCTGTTGACAAATTCACGCCTTCTTAGCAGGAACCTTCACTTGGTTTATGCTTTTTTATTTAAATTAATTGGGCAGCCATATAATCCAAATATTAGTTTGCTTAAAATAATGTTGAGTTTATATGAGTCCCCAATTTTGCCTTAAAAAGTGAAGTATTCTGTCAGTGATTTTACAAGAGTAGACAAGCATGAAATTAATTTTATATATTAGCACTAGGAAAGCTTACAGCTTGCTAACATTGGTAGGAAATTTTACTAGAACTGTAATATAAGGCTGTGGGGATTTTCCCCCTTCAGCTAGGTGAATTTCCTCAGCAATTCAAGCCTCTAATAACTTCTTTAAATAGGGTATCTAAATTTCTATGCTGGGACTTCCTAATCTAATTCTACTCTGCTGCCTTGTGTGTGCATAGCTGTGATATAGAATATATTTTTGTATACATAATATTATCATGCATCAATATAGTTAGACTGGGGCCTTGCAGGGAAGATTAGACTCATTGAGTTAGAGAAAGCTTGTTTTACACTTCTGCTAAGACTGTGAAAATGGGGTTTAATAAACATGGAGATGTTTGTCCACTGTTTTCATGTATGGGCATGAATTCTAAAGCAAATGAACTGCCAAAGCAGTAGACCTTGGGGTATTCTTCATAAAAAGATAATTCCACTCTTCTCATGGATACTCCAGGAAGAAGTCTGTAAGTCTGGAACTGATTTCTGCCCACTGGAAATCTGGGTTCATCCTGACACATCCAGGTGTGGCTGATCCAGGTTCTTGCATAAACTGTTCAGCCATCTGCAACTGGAAACAGCTCCACCTGAGAAGCACCTTGTCTAATATCTCTATATTCCCAAATAATTCTTTATTTATATGATTGCTTCCTTGTGTGTGTTCTAGTACAACCATTCTAGGAATTTGTTCTGCAAGTAGAAACCAGATTGTAGTTTTATACCAGCACATATACATGATCTTTTGGATAATGTCTATTTCTCAGCAATAAAGCAAGCAGGCCTATTTTTAACAGTAGATCAAGAAGTACTTGTACTTTTGAATATTTAATTAGAGTACATAAGGACTTGTGATAAGTCTAGGCATGGTGCTACGTGGCTTCTAGCACAGTTGTATGAATTCATTTTTTTCTTTTTCTATTGAAAAAATAATGTGAAAGAATGTTTAACTGCCTTTCATTGTAAATTAGAGTTTTAAATGATGTGGCTGTCATTTGAATATGCTAATTATGCTATATTATTTTACAGACCATTAGACACGCCTATAAAAATGTGTCTTAAGTTGTAAGCCTTTTGATTAACTTGTTGACTCTGTATTCTCCAACACTTGCTTAAGACTGGTAATTAACATTCAAAGAGGTAGCAGAATGCACCTGCCATTCTGACCACTGGTGACCTTCACTATGAATTAACTGAAAAATCCATGTCAGGCACTTAATTGAATGAAGCTGTGAACTTGTAAATGGTAATGGTTATGATTAGTGTATAACATGCCATAACAGTAATGATGTAATCTTGGTCTCAAGAGACTTAGGGTTGAAGTCTTGGGGGGTTTATATGCCAAATTAAAGAGGGGGTAAGTGACAAGAGGAAAGCTTGAAAGGGGGAGAGAAGGAAAAGAGTGCCCCTTCTCTTCTTTCCAAAGACTCTAAAGATAAAAATATTTAATTGGATTTGAGAGGTTGGTGAACTTTTTATTCCCATCACAGCGCTTCATCTGTCTTTAAGGTAGAAAGAACTGTCAGCAGCCCTTTCGTCTAGGCATGGAGAGGTATTTGTCACTTGTGGCTGGATGTGAGGAGCTGCATTAAAATGACTGGGTTCTGTCAATGTTTCAGGGAGCCAGAGAACATCCATGGCTCACTGGGGCACATGCTGTGCATAGTATGTACATGTGGACTGGCTTATATGCTCCTTTTTTGTTGAATACTTTCATAGCCATTACAGTAACAAGATTAGTGATGCAAAGCAGCTCACGCTTCCTTTAGACTTTTACATTTCTGTATGCTAGTGACAAATATGACCTGAGCAGCCAGAAAAAGACATTTGGCAAGGATGATGTGGGTACATCTAAGCACACCCTGTATGCAAGGAGTAAGAGCTTTTGTAAACTGGATGGATCCTGCTGGGCTTTTAGCTTTGGAGCCCTTTTGTGAAATCTGCTTCTAACTCCATGCCCTGTTTATATGCTTGTTAGAATATGACATCTTGCAAATATACTCTACTAGGCATGTTGCTGAACCAATAAATGAGAGAAATGAAGCCTTTCATGGCTGTTGTATCAGGCCAGTAACCAGCTTGCTCATGAACTGAAATGGAGCATATATCCAGAAATGCAAGGGAAAGCTTTGCAAAGTGCTGCCAGTTTAGTTTAAGCATAACACTCTCAATTTAGCAAGAGTTGTACTATTGAATCACAAAAAGTGTATTTCAGAAATCTGCATATTTATACTGAGATTAATTATGTAAATTATATTTAATATGAACGAATTAGGGGAACCAAATTTAACTAGAGTTTAGGAAGAGTAATGGAATAATAATCTAGCTATTAAAAGTGGTCAAAGATCTGCATCACAGGAGTTATATTAACCTTGCTAGTAATTTAGTGTGTCATAATGGAGTTAGGCTTTCTCTTGTGAGTGCATTTGAGACCTGGCTATAATAAAACTCAAATTCTGCCAAATCAGAGTAAGATATGTCTTTGTGTAGTCCATATGAAAGCTTCATTTGTGTTAATGTATACATGTATTGAATAACATGACTAGACAGTATACCTGTATGCTTACACAAAAACAGAAAATAAGTCCCAGTTAGTATAATGAATTCTCTCTCATGCATTATAGGAGCACAGATAGGCTGCATTATTTTTACTCACTATCACTAGAGTGAGGATGGAACTATGCATCTGATAACATTACTTTGTGCTCTTTACTTTTTTACTAAATAATCTGTTCTTCTACGTATCACATCTTCTTTTATATGATTCTGAATACAGTCTTTAGAGGTTCGTAATTTACCTTCTACCTAGCATGCCAAGCCTGACTGTATTAAATTTGACTTTTTCTCCAAACACCATCATTGTCCATTATTTAATCCAAAAACAGTAAGGCAATATACGGTTTTCTACATTCTCCTCCAGTTTTACTCCTTTCTGCTGAAGTTATTGCTGTTCCACGAGGCCTTGGTACACCTTGTAATGCAAAATCCTAAATAAACAGCTCTTTGGCCTAGTTTCTGGGTGAAACAAGTGTGGTGCAGTTATATTACAAGTCTTTTTGAAACCTTCCTGGCAGATTTGATTGAAGCTGACACATGTTTTCACAATAGTTGGAAGAAGTTCATTCAGCTCATGTGATAGTAAGAGGCCAGGTAGAAGAGGGAAAGATCTCATGAAGCCTGTATTAGGCAGCAGAGAATCCATAAAAAGAAAAGATTTAGAGATGTCTAGACCTGGAAGATGCTTTAGCCCAAATTCATGTTGTCTTGGACCTCCCAAATTAACTAATCTGTAGAAATCCAGGCTGGCCTACCTGCAGGTCTCAGAATACAGATTTCTTCAGCAGCTGGACAGATTCTTTGAGGATTTGGGGGCCGTCAGTACTAGAATTATGAAATTATGACAGAGCAGAAGCTGAATGTGTAGGAGATTTGAACCTGTGCGTCATTTAAGTTTGGGGGTAAAAGACTGCAACCAAACCTAAAAAGATATTTAAAAGAAGGTAAGTACCCCAGGCCAAATCTGAAAGCATGAAGGAAATTTTTGGCTCTTAAAGCATGAGATTTGAATGATNAAAAAAAAAAAAAAGGATTCTGAGACAGAAGTGCAAGTCTATGCAAGAGTAACTCAGAGTCCAGGTGCCTTGTGATTTTTGATCTGTACATAAGCTCTCCATTTTAACACTCTAACAGTTTTAGTCCATTGTTTTGTATATTCAGACAAATCTTGTGGCTTCTCTGCTTTATCAACCAACATAGTACAGTTAGCTATCATATGGTGAACAACTGTTTTAATACTATATTTTTATATCATTTAAATATCTGTAGAATAGCAAATATAACTGTTAAATGCAGCGAGCTGACCTCTGGAGTATCTGAATCTCAATACTGGCTGTACAAATAATGAAGGATTTTTTCAGAGCCCATGTCTTTGTCCTTAGGACAAATGTCTGTATTTGACAAAGTTCATTTTTGGTTTAATTTCCAGCCCTGCACTAGAGCTTGAATGCTTGATCCTGATTCTGCCAAGCACTGAGCTCACTGTTCTGCTGTTGTCATCGGTGAGAGCCGAGGGCACTCGCACCTGGCAGGAACTGGCACTTTGATGGCAAGCAGGGATATTGCAAAGCAGGATTAAAGTGCACTTGCTGACAGAGCTGTTTGAAGAAGCTTTCAGAGCACCTGCCCATGCTGTGCCTGACTCTAGACTTTGCTATCAGCCCCTCAACCTCATTAGCACCAAATTCATTCTCAAAATTAAATAAATAAGAGCCTTTGACAGCACAGTTTATTTACTGCAGCATGCCTAAGACATTCCCAAATAATAAAACATAACACCTTGGTGTTCTTTCTCCCAAGGGCAAATTAAGGAATAGAGTAGTCCTGGATGCTTTGCCCAAGAACAAAAGAGAAAGTGTAAAACAATAAAAATGCTTGAAGTTTCTTTACTTTTCACCAAAACACTGTGTTTTTTCCCTAAACCAAGAAAGCAGACAGAACTCCAGATATAATGAAATTTAAGTTTCATATATAAATAAAGTACTTTAATTTACACAGGGTTTTGGGGGTTTTATTGCATCTACAAAACTGTATGTAAAAAAAAGATGGTTGTTTCATGACATTTCTGAAGTTTCTAGCGTGTGTGTGGGTGTGTGTGCCCACTGACTGGCTTGGCGGCTTCTGTAACATCATTGGATAACCACTAGAATCAATTTAAATCAAATTACATGCATAAATCTAATTATCTGCTATTGTTTAGAGAAGCAAGCCCAGAGGGATTTAACAGACAGGAAAGCAAAGTGTGAAAAAAAGAGAGGTTTGAAGTGGGTGGTTCTGTTCCACTGCCCCTCAGCTTTTCAAAAATACAGGAAATTAAAAACAAAGGCCCGAATAAACTCTGCATCTCACACAGTAAATTCTGACATCAGGCTTCTCATTGGTTCTTTTTATTTATTTTGTGCTGCAATGCAACTTAGACAAAAAAATTGCAGATTCTTGAGTGGAACATTTAATATTAGAATTGGAAAATAAAAAGTTTCCCCTTCCATCTTTTCTCTTCTCCACCAAATATTTATCAGGAAATAAAAAAATTAAATGAAAAGTTTTATTATTTATTAGTTACCTATTTTAAAGATGGTTTTATCACAATTTTGTCTGGTTTGAGAATTTCACAGTGTTATTCTTTTTTGCATTCTCTTTTTCACTGATGTATATAATTTCAAATTCTTTAATAATTTAAGAATGTCTTGGGGATTGTCTTCTAATAGAGTAAACCAGAAGTAAATCAACCAAAGTTAATTTAAACCAGATGCAATGGGCTTGAAAATCAAATCTTCTTCTCTACTGTATTATGTTTTAAACAAAGTTGTTGTTCTTGTTTTTAAGTACATCTGTTTATTTCATGTTTGCTCTGTGTTGATTAGATCTCTCTGGATGGCTGAGACAAGCCTGCTCACGTTGCACCAGGAGCGGTGCCTATGAGCCAGCTGATAGGAAATGCTTCCCAGACTTGCTGAATACTGCAAATCTTTTACCAGCACATTGTTGTCTGCTACACGACACAGCAGTTTTAGACAGAATTGCAGTTCTGATTTATAATATCTAATTAATAAATCCAAATCCTAGAATACAATAAACTCTAAGGTTTATATGCTATTCTCTTGGTATTTTTGGGGGGGAGCAGGGGGGTGGTTCTGGAACACCACACCATTAATGTCTTGATGAATTGTCCTGTAAAATACACTGCTTGTTCTTCAGAGATTGCTTTGTTTGCTAACAACCTTTGAACTTTTGTCTTGTTAGGCAGACTGGTGTGTAAATATCTATAAATTACAGTTCTCATAAGCTGTGCTATTCATCTTTTTAAGAGAGGAATACTTGACACAGAACTCTAAGGTACAGACTTTAAAAGGAGTGCAGTATTTGCATTATTTTGTTTCTTGCTGTTTAGAGGAGTAGGTGGGAGACTGGCACCAGGAAACAAGAAAGAGGTGGTCAGCTGCTTTGGACATGATTTCTCATTTTGACTTCTCTGAACTTTGCCATTCACTCTTCCATGATATAAACAAACTTTTATTGTTCTTAAATACTTAGGTAGCTCTTAACAAAAATTAAATAAGTCATTGCTCAAAAAGTGTCTGTAATACTTCTAGCAAGGCTTTATCTTTATGACACTAACGATAATCCCTTGTGTAATTAACTGTAGAGTGGTTATGCATGCAGTATGCAGTCCATGACAAGCCTCATAGAAAATACATCAGTATTAGCCACAGGTGAATTCATTTAGAAAGATTAATGACTGCACCTGAATTTTAATGTCTGAAAAGGGATGGAACACTGAATCCTTAATTAAAAAGTTGAATGACTGGTATGGTTTGTTTAACATCGCAAATTTCACCGGGAGATTTTTATATTCAAATGAAGTCTGCAAAGGAAAACTTTTGTTAGAAAGTGGTGAAGTAAGGGTGAAAAGCAAAAATGTTTTATGTGCTTTATGTAAATTGATACATGGATCAGTACCTTTGATATGGATCAAATGAAGTATAATTATGGCTCCTCTCTGTTTACAGTGAATATGGGGCAAAGAATTCTTAAGAAATGCAAGGCACTGCTATACTCCGACTGATATAAAGTTAGATGAGAAGAGCTGTAAAATTGACGAGTGATCTTATTCTTTCCTTAATGAGATGGTTTCCTCTTCATTATTATTTTACAAAGTTTTTAATGAAGAGAAAGTAACCTTGAAAAACACTGTTACAATCCCATTCCCAGAAGATGCTTAACTCACCTTTCTCAAACTCAGCTTTCAATTACAAAGTTAGTTAAAAGTAATTCAGAGAACCACCATTATCAATGAAAACAGTGCCTTTCAAAAATTTCATACATTTTAATATTTAATAAAAAGAGAGGCTAGATTTTGAGAAGAATAAATAATTAAAGTAGAATTCTCATACCTGTTCAGAAATGCTAACATAAGGGACATCTGAATGTACTGTTGCTACACAGTTTAAAATACATCTTTAAAAACCCTCTGCTGACTGCTTTCAGTTAGTCTTAATCATGGGAAATGTATTCTAAAAAGTGGAGCCCCAGTAAAGCTTATTTGAACAGCAAAATGGATCACTTTTCAAAAGCAAGGCTGTGACTTTTGTCTACTGACCTAAATAGACACTGAAGGTCAGTTGTTCTGATGTCTTATTTCTAACAAATGACAGTCACCCAAACTTTATTTTTAATGTGACCCCTTCTATTTAAATACAGTACCAGACTGCAGAAAAACAAGTTTCTAAGCAAAAACAGGAATATAAGTTCAGACAAAGACTCTCTTCCTAATAACCTAATTATATTTCCCATTGCTTGCTTTTCATCCTCTCGAAAAAGGAACATAGCCTGAAATTTTTCAAATGAGAGAGAGAGAGGAAAAAAATGGGAAATCAAAAGTCAGGGAAGGAGTCCGAGAGATTTATCCTGGGAAGTGTGTGAGACTACTACTCAGAGCCGTAATAAAGCAGATTTTGATGGATTTGCAGCATGGTACCTGCTGAACTGCTTTCACTGCCAAGCAGAAACATGGTTTTATTTCTGACCACTTTCCACAGAAGCATATTTTTAACAAAATGTCATTAAAAAATGTGTATCCTCTTGTAAATCTTGAAGGAAAGGAGGAGGGATTTGAAAATCTGTGTGAGGGTGTGTGCACATGTGTTCATGTGTGTGTATTAACATTTTCTACTTGCTCATGTAAACTACCTGCAGAGTAGTTTAAGTAGTTTCCCAGACACAGAAAACTAGAACATTATACACATATCACATATATATATATGTGTGTGTGGCCATATACACACACATGTATATATGTATATAATAGTATAATGGTTTAGTTTTCAGGTATATCAGCTGTTTGAATGGTCAGACAAAGAGGAATATATATCATAAACTGCTAACAGCTCTAGTTTAAATTTAGTGCTCAGCTTGTTTGTTCCTCCAGATTTCCACAGCCTCTACTGCAAAACAATCACTGGCATATGAACTGTAAATATTTTTGATACTCAAAGCTTAATTTCCTGGAATTAAACTATGACGTCAGGGATAAAAATAAAACTGGAAAGACATGTTGAAACTTCAAGATCTCCTTGTCTTGATGAATGTGATTAATGCAACTCTGCAAAAAATCAACTGTAGGATACAACTTTCACTGAGGTAAAGTAGTGATTTTGCTAATACCAGTTAAAATCAGTTGCAAATAGTGTTATTAAATTTGTGACAAGAAAATGTTACCTTACAGAAGCAGATTAAGTCCTTGGCTATCCAAAATATTTTCCATAAAATATCCACTCATTTGGGCAAACCACAAAAAGTACAGCAATTTTATTGAGCTCAGACAGATATCCAAATATTTCAATCCAATGTGTTTGGAACATCACCCAAAATCAATAGAATTCATTTTGTTTGACTTCGGGAGGAGCAGCACCATTACAGCCTAGATAAATACATTCCTGATTCAATGAGATTCAAGTTCCCTACTTTTAGCTTTTCAGTCCTAAGGAGGGTGGTGATTGTAAGAGGTGGGTCTAGAGTAAGAGCTTGTCTCTTGATATGAGTTGTAGGTTGCATACTTTCTTTGAATTCCCAGGGCAGTAAATGACTTTTGAAGAAAAAAAAATTATGCTGGACAAGAAAATAAGCAAGATGAGAACTGATATGATGATAAAAGAATTGAATACGAAAAATAAAGATAATACTTGGAAAAGTTGTTCAATTTTGCCTTGAATAAGTATTTTGATACTTCTTATTTTATTTAGACAAGCTTTTTCATTACTTTTCTAGGGAATCCATTTGTTTAGGAGAAAACAAGCTCTTGGTAAACATTTACTGTACACACTTCTCCCATATGGTAGTTAAGGACTCTTGTAATCACATTATTGACATAAAGACACAGATTCACACACATCCCACCTTTACAATTCAAATCTTTCTGCACCCTAGTGCTCTGATTTCCTGAAGGAGGTGAGGGGTGGATGGAATGACATCCTGTCTCCCTTTAGTCTTTGAAAATTCTACAAAAACCACTCAGAAGCTTCTACAGATCTCAAAGATTTATAATGTCCAGAAGGTGACCATCCTGTGCACTCAATGGCAGTGTAATCTCGTTCCCAAAAAGCACAAGGAAAAGCTCCCTAGTTTTTATTTCAGACTTTCAACTGAACTATAGCAATGTTCTGGATCTGCTGCAAAATGTTGATTTTTCCATGAATGTTACCGTTTATGGGAATGATCTTTGCTAACATCACCCTTTCAACCCAGCCCACCATATTTTTAGAGCAGAAATGCTTTTAAGTTCAAGTTAGTATTCAGTTTAATAGCTGGACAATTTCAGAGAACCATAGTTCACTTTGTCCAGTAAAATAATTTTGCGTGTGGATGTTGCATAAATATAACTGAAGGGGTCTTTTGAGAGTGAAAAAGAAACAATTTTATGCAACTTCTATCAAGTCTAGAAATCTAAAAAGTCTTAAATAGTTGATGTCCTTAACAGGGCAGTGAATAACTTCCTCAGGGTGGACTGCAAGTCTCCTAGCATGCTGTAAATCCACACGTCTGCTGTCATCTTGGCCAGTATGACTGTAAACCAGACACATGAAATGCATTGCTGAACTAGCCTAAACCACCTTCTTTGCTGAAAGATGTAAAATGGTGCTGCTTTTTTGCCATAACAGAGCTCAGTAGTACGTTTTGACATTATCAGTGCAGTGCAAACTGATTTTAACACAATTTAGACTTGTGGCCACAGCTGTGGTATCTAAGGGGTGTATCTGAAATAGTCCTGTTTCCTGGGGTAATCACTTGAACAATATATAACCTCAGAGAGAGAAGTCCCAGCTAAAAGCTATTTGAAAACAATGTAGCCCACAGGGCACCCTGAGATAAGCTGATTCCTCTTTCATTACTTCTTAACCATCCATTAAAAGCTAAGCACTCTACTCTGCCCCTACTCGCACACCCTGAGGATCCTGGAGGTTTGTGTGATGTGAATGAAAGGCACTACCCCAATCTGTCATTCAAACTACAATTACACATCCATCTTTAAGAACCCAGGGCAGAAACAAAATATAAAATAGAGGGAAACAAGAGCTTACTTGGGAAGGTAGGAGACAAAGGACACATGGCCCATACAGGCATTTTACGTGTGTTTTCATTTCTGAAATGTTTTGTAGGCTTGGAAAAAAATTGGGTGCATAGGTTAAAGCAGTCCCTAGGCAACTTTAACGTGCACAACCAGCATTTACAGAGCTGATCACCATCCGTTATCACTGACCTTGGCAATACTACAAGAATCCTATATTCACACGGATAAACTCTTCTCTGCAACTTCACCAACTTATTAGGGATAAACAGGCTTTACTTGAGCATCTGGCATATATGATCCATATCTATCTATTTTTCATTCAGCCTCCTCTTTCCACCTCTCTTTGGACAGTGATTGCTTCTCCTCCATTTCTCCTGCTGTGTGCTATGTAAGTAAGTTTTCAAGAGATCAGTTTATCCAACAGAGAAAGCTGACGGCAAATAATATCCAAAAGAGTGCAAGCTTATGTTACCCCAATTAGTATGAAAAAGTATGTAGAAAAATAAGAAATACAAGGGACCTAACTAAGATTGGGGGAAAAAAAAAAAAACTTTTTTAGGGGCTATACTGTTTAGAAGATACTGTTACCCATTTTATATTATTCTTTACTTGATAACTGTGGGAAAAAAACCCCGAGTGACTGATACCTATGTGCTTTTTAAGCACCTTATAACATTTATATTTTAGTTCAGAATCTAAAGTCAAACAGGGATTCTGTTATTATTTTGAAAAAGTGTAAAAAAGCTTTGGGTATGTATGAAAATAATATAAGATGAATAATAGTTAGGATAAATAGCTGTGACTAGCACACACTGATATTATATTAAAACCATCTCAGTATCATTCTTGGGCCAGGCTGTACACTTGATATCAGAGGAGCTCATGGCTAGGTATTAGTGAAAAATAAATTATACCTATAAATGGTGAGATTAAAGTAAGCATTTCCAGAATAAAAATACAATTCTTCAAAGTTACTCTTTAAGACCACATACCTAAGAAGTGTTTAGGTTTTTCTTTTTTAATAGCTGTTTCAGATTTAATATTTCTTCTATAATAGAATGTTTGTGGAAAAGCCAAGAAGAGCACTTACTGCTCATATAGTTTCTCTGTCTATTCTGTACCTTCCATGTACCAGTAAAATTAATTGCCATTTTTAGTAGAAATTGAGTATTGCATACAGTAAAGAGCAACATTAGAGCACAAAAAAATGTAAAGCATTATGTAAGTATTCATTATACATATGTGTCCTGATTTCAAACACTGAAATAATTTCTTCACCAAGGAAGACTAGTGTACAGTCATTTTTTTGTTTGTTTGTTTGTTTGTTTTTGGTTTTTTTGTTTTTTTTTCTCAGCAAAACTGGAGGTTTACAGTTTTCACATTTAGCATTAGTACTCTGGGATTATCATTTGAGGAAGTGGACCAACTAACAACAATGCTTTTGTTTATATGGTGTTAAGGTGAAATAGTCCAGTGACAACTGTATTATTTCTTGCTTTTTCTGCTGTCCAACTTATGCATTAAGCTTGGTGTGCTTCCAAGTTTCACCATTTACCCTCTTTATCATCACACTGTGTGAATCTGTATAGTTATAAAATAGAATGACTTTTAGTTTTTATTTTTTTTAAGTTGAATTCCTCTTCACAGCAAAGATGCCATGGTTACCATGCCAATCAGACATGGGTAATCAAGTCTGTAATAAGGGATCTCAGGTATGTTTGGTATTTGGCTGGAACATTAAAGCTTTAAAAGTTAATGCCACTAGAACCATTGAGGAAAACAGCTGCAATATGGAACCTGGTAATTTTTTTAAACTTGTTTTTAAGGCTCAAGAGGAATGCATAAGGCAATGTTTATTACTTAAAAGATGCTGGTAGATTTGATTGTCTCTCATGTACACACATTTCTATTATCCTTCTGAAAATTCCCTTTGAAAACATGATAGCAAGAGTCTGTTGTTGATCAGGACTATCTGAACACACCACCAGGTTCACTGTTTGTATACTGTGTTTGTCACTGCGATGTGGGACCCATTATATTTGCAATCTTCATAGTCTACATTTTCTTTGAAAAGCAGTTAGCAGCACAACGTAATCCCGGAGCTTGGCTTGTGTTTGTTTTCATCAGAATGCAATAATCCATTCTCATAGGATGGCTGTGTGAGCCACAACAGTGTAAATGCCATTCTTGTCTACACTCTCATTGCAGGTGCTGAACCAGCTATTTCTCCTTTGAAATAGCCATGAATCTGCTAGTTGTCAGCAATCTGAGGTTTAGATGCTAACTTTTCCGCTTGTGTTGCTGTGTATTGATCTCTTTTTATCCTAATTTCTGTTTGTTTGTTGTTTGGTTCACTGTCTCTGAGTAAGTTAATCTGTTTAGACTTTTGTGTATACACATGGCTCTGGTTTAGGCTTGTGTTTGCTTTAGGGTGGTAGAAGTACAAGAGTGCTCGAGGTGTCTGTTACATGGGGCAGGCTGCCTGTTATGCACACACCCCCAGGGATACTGGAAATCCTTGAAAACTGCAAGTTCACTGTTGGGTTTTTTTCCCTTGATAGCTAGATTTGGTAAAGTATTATTAAAAAAAAAAAAAAAAAAAAAAGAGATANAAAAAGAAAAAAAAAAAGGTATTAATAACATGGACTTCATAGTCAGTTGGATTTCTCTTTGTAGGATACCAAGAGACCCCAGATCACACAGGTCATCCTACATTATTCCTAACTACTTCATAATGGGTATTTTGATCCTCTGCCATCTCTGTCTCTACTCCTTATTTCAGAGGTATAAAATAGAAACAAAGACCAGAGTACAAGTAAATAACAAAGACCAGAGTACAAGTAAATAAACTGAATAGAGTGAATCCCTCAAACCAATATGGAAAAAAAATTGCTAATAATTGCTCGTCAATTGATGGTAATTGCTAAAACTCATAGCAATTTGTTTGCTTTACATAAACAAATTATTAAAATATGTTGCTGTGACTTACAGGTCCCCATTTCATCTCACTCACTAAATGGTTGTGGCTCCACACTTTAAAGCACTGTTTGTACACAATCCTGTAACAACCTCAGTGCATGACAAACTCACATTAGCATCTCTAACTTGGTGTCTGGAGCATTCACACTCACAGAAGGTCTGTCTGGAAGGCCCCTAAGATCAACGACAATTTTCCCATTGCTTTCAATATGCTTACTGTGAATCCCAAAGTGAAAAGTAGCTTGCGGGGAGCTGGATATTGAGCAGGCTGGTGCACACAAGTAGGAAGTGCCAGACTGTAAATTTCTGGGGAATGTTTTTGCTTATGAGCCAGACTGATAGGTTTGGTGTGAAACTTCTGCCTTTGGTTTCTTAGCAGTCTCTCATGCAGTTGGAGCCACCCAGCCTTTAGCAGCAGTGCCAACGAAGGCCTGACCTCCACTCTAGCACCTCGGCTGCACAGAATCGCTCCACCCCACATGAGTGACTTCTACATTTAAAAAACAGCCCTAATGGTTCTTTCATGCACTTCAGTAAGCAATTTTTCTTTTAAATGTGTAACATATGCTATGTCTATGTGTTTTCTTCTCCTTCACTGCCCTCTCTTTCCTCTCCATTCTCTAAGACAAGGGAATTTTTAACAATTTTTCCTCTGCTGTGCATGGGAACACCATTCAAACTTGTACTGTGTCAGTCAAAGCTCATCACTCTGCAGTCAGGCATATCAGCTTAATCCTGCTACAAAGTTCAGATTTTCTAAAAATCTGAGAACTGAGTTTGTCAGCCAACAAACAGCATCAAATTCCTTGTTCTGCGTGTTGAATGATGAAATGTCTGTATTTCTTTCTCTGGCTTCTAATTTCCCAGCAGCTCGTATGCTTCTGTGATGGGAACTTCAAAAACTTGCATTAATTATTAGTAGCCCTGGTCAGAGAAATTTAGCTGGAATCATATTCCCCTGGAACATTCAGGTCTGTTATCACAGTACAAGGTCAGTTCTAATTTTGTCAAAATTAACTTTCCAAAAAAGCCTGGAATTCACTTCTGTCAAAGTTATGGGAATCAAATATTAACAGTTTTTATTTCAAACTTTTTAATGTTTGTGATTATAAATTTATGATTTATATGATTAATGATAATGTTTGTTATAATTTTTTTTAAGTAACTTTAACTTGTAAGTTATTTTCAGAACACTCAGGGAAAATTTCTTGTCTCTTTCTAAACTGAAAATGTTTTTATAAGACAAAATGTTCCCATGTGATCCAGGAAACTCCAGTATAACAATAAGCAAAGAGGATTCTAATACATATCTCAGTGAAATGTCTTGTACAGGCTGCCATAGACATTTATCACGTGTCTAATATTTCCTATTTGATTCAATATAAAGTTAGAAATATTCTGGAAATAAAGCACTTGATAGAATGCATTTGCAGTTAAGGATTTTTAATGTGCTATACAGTATATAGTGGATCATTAAAAAATGCAAATTAAGCTAATTAGTTTAGTCTCACTGAACAACAAATCAAATGCCTTTTGCTGCAAAACCCAGGTAGTCACCAAATGCATTCAAAGACCTGAAAATATCCCAAAACTCTCGACATTTCTCAACCTATTTTGCAGTGTGATTTTTAAAATTAAATATTCCAGTGCAAAAATGTAAATATAAACACAAGCACACATTCACACTCTAGGAACACTAAATCTAACATTATACGCAATGTAGTTTAAATGGTGTCTATCTTTTATTTTTAAAAAATTGAAAAATATTAATATTCATCATTAAAAATACATAAGGAAACAAAATACAGGAGAAATATAAAACTCAAAAGCATGAAGCAGAAGTTTCAGGAAATCAGTCCCTTTCCTTGGAATGCATAGGTAACTTCTATGTCTTTCTCAGCTTGCTCTTGAAAATCCTGTGTGTTGCACTCTATCAAGCTTATTACAAATTGCTTTTAAACAAGGGCTTCTAATAGTGACAGGGATTTCCACATCCCTAAACTGAAAATTCATGCAAACATTGGTTGTGAATTCAATAGATGTGAGGCCTGCAAAACAGCACAAGCCCCAGCTTTTATTTCCTGCACATTGACACTTCTCAGAACCAACTTCTATGAATTTCAGTGCTCCAGATTAAAATTACAAAATTAAAATCTTGGAAATCACAGCAGTTTGCACAGTTTTAATGGAGGTGCAATTCAAAATTCTGGTTCTCTTTCATGGCTGATCACTGAGTGGAGTGAGCCTCCTTGAAAAGCTTTGTGCTGTCCTCTGCTAAGTGTTCCTTAGCATACAAAAAGCAAATGGTGAGAAAGTAAGGTAAAATCTGTTGTTTGTGCTTTTTTTTTTTTTTTTTTTAAATTGAGGTAATTATAGCTGTTAATTCCACTGAGAGGATCAAATTCTGCTCTCTAAAGGCAGTATAAGTCCACTGAAGCTATCTGAATTACTCCGAATTCATTCCAGATAAGTGCCAGAAGAATTTGCCCCTTGGACGAGAAAGACACAATTTTAAATGTATTAAACAGGAAATCAGAACTCCAAAAGACAAAGAGTTAATTAGTACGCAGCTGAATATATAAACTAAATAAATTATCCAGGACATATTGTGCCCAAAGAAGTGGTGCCAAGCGTAGTTATTTTGAAAAGCTGTCAGATGGAGGCGTTTGGTGGTTTGCACAGCAGATAGAGGCTGCTGAATGCCTCCCTGGAGCCTGACACCACTGATGCTGTATAACCTTAATTGCAATCTGATTCCAAAGCCCTCTCTCTCTTTTGCTGTTGGCAGTCACGTCCACCTGAGAGTGGACAAAACTCCAGATGCAGTAACTTAAAGCTGTAACCTCCCTCCCTGAACTGATACGTGATAGGAATGCTTAATACTGAAATCGCTTGGAAAGATTAAAATAGCACTTGTCAGCTCTCTTCAGAAAAAGAAAATAAACCTGATTTTGCAAGCGGAATGAGACCTAGTATAATTATGTGACAAAGCGAATACCAGACACACAGCACCAAAGCAAAGCATCTAAAACATAAAAGCCAAACAAAACATCCAAGTCTGTCTATTTTCTCCTCATTTCTGTTGAAACTGTTGACACGTATGCATAACCAACCATACTTGGCACATCTGCATTCACAGGCCAATTGTCTCTCTCAAAATAATTCTGATACTAATTGCGAGAATGATCAAGTCTAAAACATACATACCAGTCACATGAGTCAGCAAAAAATACATCCAGCTGTTCTGCCCCTGACAGAGTTCTGGGGCTTACACAATGCAAAGCTCCTTCTTCTTTTTCTTTTTTTTTTTTTTATTTTCCTCAAGAACCATGGGTCACAGTTTCATTTTGTCCTTCTGATCATTAACTTCAAGGATAAGAAGAATGATTTCACCAGAACATCTCAAAAGAATTACAGTTTTGAGCTAAGTTCAGTGACTCCTAGTCTTTGTACCTCTCTCAGTCATGAAACTGATCCTTTTCTGCTCACCTCTGTGCTGCCAGTGTCTCCCTGCTTTACTTCTCCCAACTTCTACCCTTTTACCAATGCTTTCACATTATGTTGCCTAAAATCTTTAGACTATCTGGTGCTTTCTTAGGATATATTCAGCATTTTGCTCTGCTTTGAAGAAAATGCAACAGAAGGAGGAAGAAGATAGTGGATGGTCAGGAACCTTAGATACTCAAAAGATGCTTTTGAAAAATTTCCTTTTCAGGGTTCACATATTGTATGCTGTACTTTGAATTATATTAATCAAAAAAAAAGAAAATTGATAAGTTGCCATCCTGTAAGCACTATAAAAACAGATCTGGGAGCACCTTTTTTCCTTGATTTTTTTTCATAAAAGGATTTAATTATCATCATGTTTTATATTGCTTTTAAATGTTAATGCAATTCATAGTCAATAGTCTTTTGTTAACTGCAAACCAGTTTATGGTGCAGTATTTCTTCTGTAAATTGGTGTTTTCACTGTACTATTATCCCTGGTTCTGGCAGTCACTGAAAGGAAACTACATCTGCAGATGTCTTATTTACATCTGATGACAATATCTATACCACTACCAACATATAGCCTGCACTCTTAGGTGCTGTAAATTGAATTAACTCTCTTGAAGCAGCAGAGCATTAGAACCATTCACTTATTTTAACAAGCATATAATTAATTTATTCATTTCCCTATTCATGGTCAGTTAGGTATTTCTGTTTTCTCAGTAAATTAGGATATCACACATAAGATGCACACTTTCTGTGGCCTTCTTTCCATGTATTTCTTTATGTGGAAAAGGAGTGTTTTTTTTTCTGTAAGGACGTGCATTTTCTGCAAGTGACAGGGATGAAACAGGCCTTTTTGTAGTGTTATCAAAATCAGAGGAGCTCAGAAGGAAGAAATGTCCTTTCTCGTACACTGGACTTGACAGAGGGAAAATTGGTGGTTTCCCTAAGTGAGGTGCTTGACTGAAGTCAGACAGTTACTTAGGTCTCATTACGTGTGGTTAATTTGGCTAAGAATAGACACAATCAAACCAGACATCAATGTCTTAAAAGCCACTCATGGGATAAACAACAGCTTCTTGCTTTAAGCCACTTAATTTTTGCCATCAAATTAATATTTTATTATTCCTTAGAGCCCCTGACATGGTCTTTATGGTTTTAATATGTGCAGCACACCATATACACAAATTCTAAATAGTGTCTTGCAAGTCCATTGAGAAAAGGTGCTGGAACTAAATATTTTAGTTTCCAGCAGAAGTAATTAACTGTGTATAATGTTGTAATAGTTTTTTTTAAGTGAAACTGAGCAAGAGAATAAAAGTATAAATAAATACAATTTCTGGATTGCTTGTCTATAACATTGGCTTCTGTTGTCATCTCTAAATATCTTTTTTAAAGCTGTTGATTGAGTATCCTGCTGCTAAGTATAAATTTTATGGCCTAAGCCATCTCATATTTCACACAAAAGGCTTCATAAAGGAGAAAGATTTATAATTTTTTTCACTGATCTCAAAATTATCAATTACTTTTCATATAAATTTTTGCATCATTTACTGAGAAGGTATTCATGGCTTTATAGACTCTTTTTTCATAAGTCATTCAGAAGTAAAAGATTTATGAAGTCAAATGTTTTTTATCATGCTCTGATTCATACAAGCACACTGGTTAAAATTGGTGATGCCTCAGACAAAATAAGTGCTCACAGTAATGAATTTATACTTTTTAATAGTACAGTAGAGGTGAACTAAGAAATAGAGTGACATGAATACACAGAAAAAGGCAGATTAATGTGGGCCAGCATTTTCAAAAAGGACTTTCATTAATTAATTATACCTTCTCATTTATTTACTACCTGGGTATTTTTTCTGGATTATTGGGGAAAAAACCCAACTCCTGCCACATTTTGAGCCATCAAACCAGCAGAAAGGTAAAAAATTGTTTGTCAAAAATGGATAGAACTTGTCAATAGTAACCCACAAAAGGAGACTTAAAATTCTTCCATATTTAATACAAATCAGGGACCACATTATTAGCAACTTGCAAACACTGTAGGATTAGAAATGCTCTTAACCTAAGTTTAGGTACATTTTGGGAAGTTTTCTGCACAGCTCCCAAGACGTGTTCACTAATGTTGGTACACTGTGAAGGATTTAGTCAGGTGGGTTTTAATAACACAAATGGGATTCCTTTATGCCTCTGTAATATGTGCTTCTGTAATAATAAGCCTTTAACTGGAATTTACATGGGTCCATTTCTGTCTGGCTCCCAAGACATGTGCAAGGACTGTTCACAGCTTTGTACTAATACGCTTTACACAGGTCATTTTACATTAATGTGGAAGTGTACATTTTTTACAGAACACATGACAGGTAGACAGAATAGTCTCCTGTGAAAAATATGCCACAAAAAGGCAGCTACCAGTCTTAGTGGTCATTAGCAAATACCTGGATTAAATTCCATACGGATGAAATCTGATTATCGAGACAGCTTTCTACAAATGATGACCAGACTGATTATAGAAAAGCACAGAGGATTACAGGAGAATGACCGTAAAAAAGAGCAGAGTTAGAGAGCTTAATCTGAGCAGAGTGGAACAGGACAACTGCAGCCAAGTAGGGTAGGATGGCTCCACTGGAGCATAACAAAGTAGGCCGATAGTTTTGGCAGTGGGAAAAGGAGCACGAGCCAAGTCTATCAGGAGGAAAAGAAGAGCTGAGAAGAACTGTTCCTTTGATGAGGAGTGGAATGAGCCAGCCTGTTTTAAAGAGAGAATCAGACCATACTAAGCAGAGGAGAGAATTGTATAGCAACAGCACTTGAAAAGCCTAAAATCAATATTACTTGATTGGAAAGAACTGTAAGTATTATGCCAGAAGAAGCGGCTTTAGGTTGGAAACAGAATCAAAACCCATGAAGTACTCCATGTAAAATAGCTTGACATGCAGGCAGACTGCTAAAGAAAAAGTGGATGAAGGCACAATTTAGGGATCTTGTGGAAATGTGTGTTGATCGATGTACTGGCAGCAAGATCAGTGATTCAACAAGTGTCTCTCACTTGTTGGTATTTGTTTCCCATCCATATGTCTGGCTCTCCTCTGCCTTCCAATGGCACATTGAGAATAATAGTTAATCACAGAATTTCTGAGGAATGATTTTGAGAGAAATGCAATCTAGTAATTCTTTCCATTCATTGCAAAGTATGATGCAAAAGGGAAGTGAGGGGATTGCTGTAACTGTTCAGTCACAGACAAATGGAACCAAGCAATAAAAGTTAAAAGTATTTTTTCCTGTATGTTAAAGCAAATGTTTTCCATTTTATACTTCAGAAGTTTGCATTGAATCAACAGTTAACTCTTTCCTTTAAATGTTGAATAGCAAATCAGCAACAAGAAGATTTCTCTGAATAGGTATTGGGGAGATGCATCCTGCTTCTTGTAAGAGAATAACGGTCCATGTGACAACAGTCTTTGTGTTTAAACATCTTTAGTTTAAATACCTTTTATTTGCTTTTATTTTGTTTTCACTCTTCCTATGATGATATTCAGGTTAGAAGACAACCAGCTGTTCGTAAAGCCAGGATGAAGCACAGCCCAGAGCTGTCACTGACATCCTCAAAGGTATGTGTACTGGCCATTGTGGCCAGAAGTCCACTGGAGTTTCTTATCAATGCAAACTAGAAGTTGGGAACTTAGAGGTTAATTTTTGAAAAATAAAAACATAATAATAACCTGATGTTATTATCATTTGTTAATTTTTTTTTTAGCTTGCACTTTATTCTGGGTATAGAATTGCTTCACAAATCCCTCTGAAATTATAAATGGTGGATATTTTTCCTACTTCTTCCTCTCCCAAAGCTCAATCCATGGTTGTGGTAATGATTAATCCTTGAGTATTCATTAGCCTTTCTGTATAATCCTGATTTGAAACGACAGTAAGGAGGATTCCTTATAATAGAGTGATGTAATACTCTGGGAAATTAGACACTAAGAGTTTCAGTACAATAATGTTACATTAAAGAGAGATAATCACAAGAGGAAGAAGTCTTACAGTGTCACAGCATGCCTATGAAAGTCTCTGGGTTATAGAATCATAATGTTTTGTACAATGCCCTGTCCATGTCAAGCTTTAATAAGGCATCTCATCATGACATTAGAAAAATCAGACTGAGTTTGCATTATTGTAGTAGCTTCAAGCCAGAACTGCAAATCCTGGTTGTGTCAGAAAANAAAAAAAAAAAAGTCTTTCTAAATTCTCCAGGGACTGTCTATTATAGGCAAATCACTTTCAAGAAATGAGCTACAATTTGTGGTAAATTAACATTCCTGAGAGTGGATAGGAGCTGAATTTCTGCCAGAAAATGAAGCTGCTCTAGAGACTTACATGTGATGTAAACTGGAGCATCCAGGCAACCATCTGATAAGGATTCACTTTGACCCATGTGTAAAAATAATAGGGAAGCCATAAGAAAAGTCTCAAAAAATTATGTGTGGAAAGCCTGTACTAAAAAAAGCCCAACAACTTCCCTCAACTATGTACAACAATTAGTAACATAAAAGATGCAAAAGAATTGAAATATCACTTAATAGAATATTTAATAGAAAATAAGCAAGCAGGAAGCTAGAAATAAGCAAGTAAAGCTAGAAAGATGATAATACATAGAATGCCCTTATGCTATCTCAATTTAAGTCTAGCCTGAAAACTTTTCTATCTGCATCAACTATTCAGGTTTAGCTTCCTGCCTCTTTCTCCACTTTATAAAGGACTTTGAACTGCCTGCTTGATGTCAAAAGCAGTACATAAATTGAAAATCTATTATGCTTCAGAGGAGATAAAGATATTGCAAATGCTAAGAAAAACTTTTAAATGAGACACATTACAGCTGGAAATGCAAACCACATTAATACAAGAAGTTTTGGGGTTTTAGTTCTGCCAAAGGAAGAGAGAAGTCAAGGGCGAAATTCTAAAGAACGTAGGAAGGGATACAAAACAAAATCATAGAGGGTAGGAAACTAGCTGAATAACAAATGAAAGCACACACTGTCACACAAGTCCAGGAGACCAGGCAGAAAGCCAGCAAATATGTTTGCAATATTAAAAGAAGGCATGAAAATCATCAAGCAAATTATAGACATATTAAATGTCTGTGCAGGGGGAGGAAAGGGGCAAAAGTTAGTGACACAGAGAGAGAGTCATTGGATGGTTGTATTTTACAGCACATGCAGGACACTCGGGGTTTGTCACAGTTCACACAGGGCAGAAATGAGGGCATCAGATAAAATCTGGCTGTGTTGGACTCAATGTGCATTTTGACACTGATTCTAACAGAGCCAAGATTTCCTTCATTAAGGGAGGACTTTAATACCGACCTCACCAAGGTAGAAAAAAAGGAATATTTCATTTTGTAGAGGGCAAAGTTGGACTCCAATAGACAAAAGGTCATATTCTTTTAAGCTTTGTTGCCTCTGTGAGGTCTAGAGACTTTGAATTTTAACAGCCCTGTGTCTAGAGTGTAGAATAAGATCTCAAGGCAAGATTTAAGTGTTCAGCTTTTCACTACGATATTAAGGTGGAATTAGTTATGTAACAAATCAAGAGCAAAGAAATCAAGAGTAATCATGCACTACATATTGAAAAAAACCTTGGGCTTCCCCAGATATCTAGACAAAAAGCCCATTTATTGATTTCAGGTTTTTTTAAAGAAAAAACTCTGTGAATAACTGAGGAATAGCTGCCTAATTAGCTGAGGTGTGGCACCACACAAGCACAGCCACACAGTATTGTTTCAGTTCAGAAGGTTCTCACAGTCCACCAGAAGAAATGCCAGAGGACACATTCATCGGGTCTCCAGCATATGGATGAAGAATACCCTAGGAAATACAAAGTAGAACAACCTGTAAGCCAACCCTTCAAACTCCAGGTAAGAAGGAAACAATTTCTAGGCTCAAGCATTTGTTTGTATCCCTTGAATGAACATGATATGCATGATTTTTTGTCTTTAAAGAGATGTTGGAGGACTTGTTGAACACATATTAAACAGTTGTTGACAAAAAAACCCCTCTGAAATAAACACTGAAATACATTCTAAAAGCACTTACCCCTTTTCACAGCTGAATGCCCTGCTAAAATTGGGAGCCATGTACTTTCATTCTTCCTGCTGATGAAGCTACTCTTGCTTTATTTGCTGTTTTTATTATTTGTTATCATACAATGTTATCAAGAAAGAAGGTGTATATTAATACCAGAAAGTCTGGTGACTCATTCATTGTGATTATGGCTTGTAAACCTCTTGATGTGTGGAAATGAATAGTTCCCAGGAACTCAAGTGTTTCCTTGTCTAGTTTTTGGCTTCTGATGGTGCTTAGAGAGATTTCCCACTTGCCAGGACTCTCCAAAGGATGTGAACAATGCATCTCTATATACACTTAAAGATGTGCCAGGTGGAGGTGGGAGGGGGTGCTTCTTTGACATATAAGACCAGAAATCATAAAGGGATTTAAGGATTATTGGACCCTAAACATTAACGAAGTCTCGTTTTCAGTAAGGCATATACATTCACTTTGCAACCCGTCAGAACATCAAATTGCTCCAGCTCCCAGACTGTCTTCAGCCAGCTGGAAGCTCACTCTGCTTTCCCTAAACCAAGCTATGCATAAAAACTCTATTACATCCAAAATCACCAAAGCTTCAGCTGCTGAAACCTTAGCTAAAAACTCACTGAATTTTGCCTAAAAGAAAAGGAGCAGTAACAAGGTCTGTCCTATTACCTGGGCTGCAGCTGCAGGGCTGTAGCTGTAGCTGGATGCAGGAAGGATTTCTGTGCGTGCCTCCAACTTCTTGGACCTATTTCTACAAAATGTGCTTTTGATCTCTCAGATCTCACAAAGTTTTTGATTAATGAAGTAACCTTCCGTCTTCCTTGCTGTGGGACTTTCCTCGTGACTATTTGTCCTGGAGTCTGGCAGTCTTTCCCTAGGCAGCTAGTGCATGAATTATTACAATGTTCCTAATGCAGGGATCAACAAAACACCCTGTCTTATTAAAAACAAGATTTTTAAAAATATTATTTATGTATAGAGTTGCCTACTAGGATGTTGGTTTTAGTTACAGTGTTTGTTATATTTCATACCCTGCATTTTCTGTTTTCTGTATCAGTCAGGCACCTCTCTTGGAACCTTTTTAAAGAAGAAATTCAAATTGCAAGCAAAATTATGTATTCCAAATGATTTTGGAGTTGTTGAGCAGCTACAGTAGAGTAGATTTACTAGAGTAAATACCACTCTGTAACCAAAAATACCATTTTTGTCCCCTAGTGGAAAAACCTAATTCTATTATGGCTTAAGTTTCTGACTTACTTTTATGTAAAACTAAGTTGGATGCATTTTTCCACATTTCTAATTGTTTCTTCACCTTTAACTACTATAATTAGAGCTGTATTACAGATGAGGGAGATAAAAAGGTTAAGTACCAATACATTAAAAATAATAAAAAAAACCCTGCTCAAAACACTTTTCAAATATTTAGAGCACAGGTTACATGAAAGTAATTGCTATAAAAGTTTTAATTATGTTAACATTGGCCGGACTATATAATTCACCTTAAGCTGAACCATTCAAAACTTGCACTCTGAGTCTGACAGTGGGTGAGCAAGGGTCAATGCACATAGAACATACAAATAACCAGTCAATCAGCTGTATTCAGCAAGTAATTATGTAAGGTTTCATCATCTCTGCCTCCTTCTATCTCTGCTTGTGAGCTAAGTCTGGGAGCTGCCCTCACCATCTGCAGCACAGCTGCCCCCTGCCCTGGCAATGCAGTGACCAAGTGTAACCCCCTGCAAGGGGGAACTCTCCAGGGCAGTCTGGGGCTCTCTCCTTTTGAGAATGTCCCCAATTGCTGCCAGAAAAGACAAAGACAGAGAGAGATGCAAAAAACTAGGATATTACGTTATAAGGCTGATGCTTATAATCAGTGCTCAGTTCTCCTTGAAATTTAACTAGCTAGCTATGGAATTTGCTAATTTTCTCTTATAGAGAGCCATATAGCTCCAATGTGATAAAAACTGACGTGTATTATTATGGAAAATTAGTTTAAAAAAAGACATATTTTATTTGTCATAACATCACAATATAGCTCATAAAAGAATAATGTTTTTAAACATAAGGGTCTGTGAAATACATAAAGTAGCTGAAAGAAATGCTTTATTGGGGTTCATTCATTGAATGAGTTATCAGCTTAATACATCAAAGCAAGGCAAGACTTCTAAAGCACCTATGCCATTAGGAAACAAAAACTGAAGAGAAAAAGACCTTAGTGAACAGTACATTTTTTGTAAAATATATCCATATACCACTGTATGTATAGAAAACAACATAGATATCAAAAAGTAAAAAACAAAACAAAACAAAACAAACAAACAAACAAAAAAAAACCAAACAAACAACACAAGAAAAATGCATATTTAAAAAATAAAGGTAATAATAATAATATTTGATAAATGCAGAAGTATAGGTGGAGTGGGCTACTCTCAGCTGGAGAGTCATTTTCAGCAACTAGCGATGTTGTTATGTTCAGTTCCCAGTTGTGCCTTTAAATATTTACATCATTGTTTTAGTAACCTTTCTACTGTTAAAAACTCTGCTGATCTGAATGATGGTAAGGATTCAAGATTAGCAAGATTTGGGTAGTTTGAGAAACAAATTATTTGCTGCATCTTCTCAGGAATTGCTTACCCATTGCCTTTATAGTTTTTCTTGTTTTATTTTCCCGAATAAATGGCTCACAAACAGTGGGTATATTAGACAACAGTGATTAGGCCTAAACAATTTTTTAAAAGAAATCCATTAAAAACCTTTTTTGTAGCCCTTATCTTTTATTGTAGACTGTTTAGAGACTGCATCATGAGGACTTGTGAACGTTATAAAACCTCTGTTCTAGGAAAATACATATAAACATGGGAATAATTTGAACATTGTGTATATAAGCAATCAGTTCTTCTAAGATCAAGTGATAAATTTGCACAATTAAGAATCTGCCAGGGTCTATAAGCTGGTTTAGTCCTATAGACTAATACAAATGCTGTTTTTCAGTATTGTCTAGTTCAGAAAATAATATGCTTAAAAATCATATATTTGAACAAAAAGACATTAAATTACAATCTTTTCTTGAAAATCATTATTAATAGAAAAGAAGGAAATAAATCTTAAACAAGTTTCAAGTGAAGAAAAATTAAAAAAAAAAAATATTTACAAAGAATTTTGGACCTGGTTTGCAATAGGAAATACATGATTTTCACAGGCTGAAAATTAGTTTTGTCTCATATAGAAATTATACAGCTGCCATTCTCCTTCAGCCTCTTCCCCCCCTGCATCATGCAGCACTTTTTAGCGTTGTTCTAGCATTTTGGAATTCTAAAATTGTCTAGAATTCCCCCTATACCCCCTATGCCTCCCAGTTCCTTCAATTCAGGAAACAATTGTGGAAGAACAGAGGCCACGTAACAGACTTTAACTAATGAAAATAATTAAATAAAGTATTAATATTTGAACTCTTTTATCAGTACTTCCAAAATGAGATAGTAAATAAAGTTGCAGCCTAATTAAACCATATTCATGTTATCTTATCTATTTCTTCCCAAGTGTCCTAGACAGCTGTCCCTTACAAAACAGATATCAGAGATGCCTAAGGAGTAAATTCTCATTAGGGAGGTGCTATTAAGCATTCATCTTCTTGTATTCCATAGAAGAAAAAACTTTAAAATTCAATTTTACAGCTCCTTTTGTAGCAAAGTACAAATAAGGTACTATAGAATAAAATGGTAAAGCAGAATAAAAATATGTTGCCTGTTCACCGCTAACATGAGATATTTTTCCAATGACAAAAGCAAGGGAGTCCCACATGGAATGCTATTATTTCTGTCTTATCATCTCTCAGTGAGACACCACAAGTCCCAGCACATTAGGTTTTTCCTTATCTTCCCACTCGAGTGGTCATGGGCCTGTATCAGAGTCCCAAATTTCACTCTAAAACAGAAATGCTCTTGCACTCATTTTGGGGTGTGAATTGATTCATGACTCTTCACAGCTTGTGTTGCTGGTACAGTTTCTAACCTACTTTAGTATCATTATCTAATAGCAATAAGGGATTTTGATAGCACAAGCAAGAGCTCAGAAGTGTAACTAGCTCACACAACAGAAATTTACTGGAAAAAAAAGCTATATTTCAAGCACTTACCGTGGTTGCTGCTTCAAAAACCTGTGACTAGCTCCTTATTTCATCCCCAAACATGTCATTTTGACTCATTCATCAAAAGCACTTACTTCAGTCTCAGGCAGCTGCAAAACCATTTGAGGTTATCTTGCCAGAGAAGGAGCCTTCATATCCTGCTTGACTTAAAAAGCACCTTTGCTCTTTACATACCGGAAGGTAAATACACTATAAAAATGCCAAGGCCTACCACAGTTCAGATATTTGAGAGCCTCATGAAGAAAAAGCACACAGAGAACCCGACTAGATGCTGCCCATGAACTTTTCAAAGAATGCAAGAACATAATTCTTGCCTCTCTGAGGTGAGCAAGTCATCAGCTCGCTCCTAATTCATTCGGCTCTTAACAAGCTTACAGAGCAAAGCACTACAGAGAAATGTGTGCTTTGAGGAGAGACCAACAGCAAGCCCACTCCCCAGCTGTGCTGTGAATCTTCTCAGGAGACAAGAGCTATGCACGGCGCCATGTAGCATTTATTATTAACAGTAAGTGGCAGCAGCAATATAATTAAAAATTCCTTTCATTTCTTTCACTTTCCAAGGCAAAGGATGAAGAGATTTGACCAATGTTCCTAAGGATACAGCAAATACCCAGTCAGGCTCCAGAGATGGCACCTTCCTAGCCAATGCTGTGTCCATGTTGAGACCTCCCTGTTCATGAAGATAGGGGCTCCTACCAGAAACGATACCAGATGCTTACATTTACCAGCATTAGCAGATGCCCCTTTATTAAAGACAGCATCGGAATGAACTCCACGAGTTTGAATTTCATAAAGTTTGTTAAGGAAACATTTTTGAAAACAGAGAGAGAAACTGTGTTTAATGATGTTCACATGTTTCCCCAATGAAAGCTGATATGTGCAGGCGTCGAAAGCATTACATTCTAATTTCATTACAGTGGGGGAAGGTACTTAGAAAAAGCACAAAAGTAAATGCTGTTGACCTCCCTGACAAGAGGCTGAAAAGGAACCTGCTCTGGGAAGACAAGACTTTTTGCCTCTGTAACAACTGGGTAGGTGAAGGCTGTCTTGGAAAATTTATGGTATCATTTTATTTATAGCAGATGTCCTCTAAAAGCAAACAGTTTTGCTTTATGCTCCACAAATCTTATGGATAATTGCACATTGTAATGTGGAGGTTCAGTAATGCTGCAAATAGCAACATTATTTTCTAAAATCGATCTTGAAGGAAAAGAGGAAAAAAATGTTCTGATACTGATCTAAAGCTTGAAGATAAAAGGTTAATCAAAACAAGACTTTTGCCTGTGCTTTCTAGAAACTTGTTGTTTTAAGTGGAAAAGGTAAAAGTTGAAACTTTGTAAGGAGCCCACTAATTAAATTATCATTTACCCCAAACGAGTCTTGCAATTCTAATAAAGATGATCAGATGCTAAAATAAGCCTTAAGTAGCACAAGTAGTTATGGTCATAGACCTATAACCCAAGAGTTTATTTTGGATATGTAACTTTTTGTTCAAGCATAGTCCTACTTGCATCTCTTGCTTTACCTGTGTGAAACAAGTTCAAATGATCAATTCCATTTTCTTAGTGGAACCCATATGATAAACTTCTTGTTCACTTCAGGTATAGTGTTTTTTTCCTGAGAAGGCATTAATGAGTTGCATCTTGCAGAAACTGCATCATCTCAAAGCAATTTAAAGAATCAAGAACAATTAAATCAGATGTAATCCCAGGAAAAGTTTTATCAATAGAGAGGGTGATTAAAGAGGAAGCATCACTTTTCAATATCAAAACTTCAATTTCCCATGTTAACCTCTTTCTAGTTTCAAAGATCATACTTGAAGCCCTTGGATGTGAACAAAGCCACTGTTGATGGGGTGTTTTCTTCCTTAATTTTTCCCCTAATTAGCAAAGTTGAAGGTGGAAATAAATGAATTTTTTGAAAGTAAAATAGAAATGGACAGAAACAATACATCTGTGAATTTGCTGTTCATTATGCATGGTTGTAAGAATGCATATTTCAAAAAGAAAGTCATTAAAGTAATTCTGCTGTTCTGTTTTTCAGGTCTTCATGACAGTTTAAGCAATAAAATGGTTTAATCTCTCTGGATTGCAAAAACCGAAACCCCTGACAAGGACAAGAGATTGGCAGAATTTGTAATAGTATATTTTTACTTATGTCACAAATTTGTAATTTCAAGGACATGATTCACAATGACCCTATTGTAATGTTGCATAGGCATTGTTATACACTGATTTGCATTAATATCTACAGAAGAATTTTCCTCTCCTAGTACTGCTTCAGAGGATATGCTTGTCATTAAAATTCTGGTCACAGATGTGGGTTAAAATATCTCTAACCTTTACAAATGTATTATGTGGCACTACTGACATAGCTTTTATTGCAGATAAAATCTATAACAAATCCTGTGTGTGACAGGAGAGGAACATGATTTTGTATTAAACTCAGATGATAGAGATGCATTCCTTGCTTGTACTTTTAAAATGCTTTGGATATAGTAACAATGAGCTAGGCTTTCTACTCCATTGCTGTTAGAAAGCCATTACATCTCTTCTTTTCTCTTTTTCTTTTTCCTGCTTTGGTACTTTAATAAATTCTTCTTAAGCTGTCTTTCAGGAGAGGACGTAAGAGTGGAAATATTTCAACTCACTTCCAATCTTGGTTGAATACATCAGAAGTAAACAAGAAATCAGTTTATTCTGATGGACTATGTAACATCCATCAATGAAAACCTTTTATAACCTTTTATATGGTGAGAGCTCTCTTTGGTATTTATATGGGCATAGCCAACACCAAAATCTCACAGCCAGATCTAGCACTGTGACTTTGTCCTCCAGAGAGGTGAAGTTGCCTTTGTGCAGCTGGAGGGGAGGGCTTGCTGTGAAGAAACACAGGTTTGTTCTTGCCACATAAAAATGGAGACTTGACCAGCTTGTAATGCCAAATACACTTTAGGATGAGCCTGTCCTAAGAATCACAGTACACTATGGTCATCCATTTCACAGCAGAGTTGGGATCTGTGTCAGAGCTTTTGACCACATTAATGCATTATCCATATGTTTATATAAATACAAAAACTCGCTACTTTTTATTCTGTTTTTAAAGGAAAGGAGGTCATAACAAGTGATTGCTGTTGCTTTATCTGTCAGGGTGGACTCACAAAATATATTTGATCTCATATTTACTGGTAGAAAGAGCAATATCTGTGTTAGTAGATTTCCTTTAATTCCAATGTGCTTTCTTTGGGAAAAGGAACTGGAAAGGGGGGAAATTTAACCAAATAATAAATTTATTTAAATTAACTAATTGTGATTATCACATTTTTAGTTTCCACCCTAGGAACCAGAGTGTGACACAGGGACACAGAAAGTCTATCTAAAGTGAAATCCAGTGCCAGGACTCTTCAGATCAGGCTAAAGAAATTTGTTTGCACTGCAAAAAAAAAAAATGCTCATAAGGGGCAGGGAGTATTTCACTCAGATTCTGTCAGACCTCTGGATCTTTGATTCTTAAGCACTTCTGTGTCCTTGTACAGCCTCTAGCACCTTGGATATCCAGGACTAGTCTAGGGTTGTAGAGTAATTCACTGCACATGCAGGGAGGAATAAGCTCTGAAAAGTTCACACAATTGTCTGCAGAAACTTGCAGAAGCAGTCCTTATTGACTAATAAAGATTGAGAGAAAATCACATAAAGTTTTGTTAATCAGTAATGCTCTGTGATGAAAGGGTGTGGGGAAGAGAACCAAACAAAAACCAATGAAAAGATGGCACAGGAAGTTACAGAATTACTGAATTTAGAAAGGGATGAGCTGATTAAATATACTCTGGAACTTGAAGGTTCCTAATGTCCTTTTCCATACAGTAGGGAGGTATTTTGAAAGGGAATTCTCAGTCTGTGGTGTATCGAAATCGAAATATCTGTTGTCCAGCACTGAGGTGTTGCCAGTGTGCACTGCTCACATCTGCTGGCGTGGGACAGGGCTGTGCAGAGCTGGGAGAGAGCCCTGCAGGGCACTGGCTGCACACTCACAATGCAAGCAGAAAAAGTGACAGCAAGCACTCCAGTGTCTCTAACTGCAGTGCTCTTCTTGTTTAACCCTTCCTTCAGTACAGCAAGAATTTGTCCCAGGAACTGGGATATCCAAGTGGAAGAGCTGGGATGTGGCCACCACTGAGCTGCCATCTGCACCTCTCCACTCTGCAAGGCTGCTGAACGCCGGCACTGCTGAGAGCTCAGGAACAGGTCAGGAGAACAGATGCTCTGGGCCCCACAAGTGGGTAGGCAGTTCTTCCCAGTGCCCTCTCACAGCTAATGCTGGCTTGTAAAGTCTTAAGTCAACTTCTGTTCCTAGAGAATCCCACATTAAGTATGTATATATTTTGACATTCCAATTTAGACACAGCAGAATGTACACCCAGTGACACATTTAGTCTGAAAGAGTGTGAATTAAAATCAAGAACTCTCAAGTTATTTTAATGTTTCAAATTTTTTAATTGAAGCATTTTGCAACACTTTCAGATCAATTACTTAGCCAGAGAACTGAAAAAAACTAAAATCTTTGTAAAATAAATTATTTTACCAGTGATAGCAATTAAATGTTTCAAGAGTTTTAAGAATGTGAGGGGCTTCTTGATGGAAAGAGGATTATGCAGATAAAAGATACCAAACTCTGCAGTTCACTCCATAAGATTATGGGAACAGATACCACTTGTTGTGGTTGTTGTTGTTTTAAATATGTTTAATTTAGTCATGATGCTAAATCCTTTCCAGAATTCTTCATGCAGTAAAGTAACTTGAGATTTGCAGAGAATATTCACTGAAGCATTTTCTAAATACCAAATTTCCCTGCCTTCAGAGTGGGAATCATGATGCCAAATCTATTTTTTGGAGAAAGGCTAAATTTTGGGAAATTCTAAAGGAAAGTGTTATATGAAAGGCATATACACATAAAAGTTCCAATTTATTTATTTATTTACTTAAACATACATTATTTAATTAAAAACTTTCTGATATTATTTCCAATTACATTTAGTAAATATATTATTCATATACAACACCAAAATCCTGATGAAAGATGCCCAAAAGTTTTTCAATTAATGTTATTCACTTATTGTCAGTTTCTAACACCACTGACAGCAATTTCATAGAGATGTTAATGAATTTTACATGATATTCATGAGAGAGAATGTCTTTCTCATCAAATAAGATGTACGAGGTTCTGGCTAGAAAAGTGTAACTGAGTTTGCAAAAATGTTAAGACGTAGCATATTTCTGAGGGAACAATTTGCAGTGTGCATGGAAGAAAGCTGATAGCACTTGATTATATTGTAAATTACATAATCTTTCTCCATATACTATACTTCTACTGAAATAGGAGAGGGAGTTTGCCTCGGTTTAATGCCTTTTTCAGGGGTATTGAACACAGATGGATACATTTGTATCAGTCTAAACTTTTGTGTCAAGGAAGATAGCAGTCACTATAAATAAAATTCCAAGGCATTTCAGTCTAAAGTCTCACTAAACACCCGATGGAAAAAGGTCATAATCAACTAAAATAAAAACTACTTTTATTTCATTTTGCTTTGGTAGAAACCATTGCAGAACAATATTGCTGAATTTTGATTTTTGGCAAAAAATAATTTTACTGCTTAATTATAACGAAGACTTTTGTTCCATTTTCTACTTGATTTTCTGTGAGCTCCTTCCTTTAAATACAGACTATAGCCTCAAGAACAAATACAGCCTGATTCAGTTGTGTGACATACCATTGAAGTCAACAGACCTGCCTCTGTATTTCACGGATTTTTCTTTCCATCTTAGTGTGTGTCATATATTGTCATGTCAGTGTGATTCAAGACAAATGAGCTCTCCACACAGGCCAGATCCTGCCAGGTACTGAGTGCCTGAAACTCAAACCAGCTTCAAAGGAGGCACTCGTTACCTCCCAGCATATCTGGCTCAAAATGTAATATTTCCTTTTATTTCTCCATAATTACCATAGGAAATACTTCGAATAGTACAAATATTGAGTTTAGCCAACTGCCAGAGCCAGCCTTAGTGGTCTTGGATAGATCTGCGGCAAGTTGCATGTGATTCATCTTTTAGGTTTTTGGCACCTTTTTCTCTCCTCTCCCTTCTCCGCCATGCATATGTAACAACTATTTTTTCATGCAATTTTACCCTATAAACCCAAAATGAGTTTTAGAAGTCTTTTGGAGGGTAAGGTGCAGACTTATGCTGCACAGAAAGTCTGAGTCCACATATGTGCCTCTGTCTCTCAGGAGGTTTTGGGGCAGGTGATATCTACAATCTCCAGAACACTTTCTTTTTGCAGAAGTGGAACCTGGCCGCCTCTAGCTGTCATCAGCTTGCAGAAGTCCCTGTCATCATGAAGGAAAATGCCAGCAATAAACTTATGTCACCTGCTCCAGGAACTGAAATGTTCCTTTCCTTTCCCAGCCGTCCCACACTGTCGATGGCTGAAATGCCTTTGAGACCAAATTTTTAAGAACTTGCTCAGTACATCCAGAGGAACTTGGAAAAGAGAGAGAAGCAGAGCTGGGTTATTTCAATCTGAGCCAGCACTGGCAGAGGAGAGAGCTCAGTTCTGTGGCACCTACACATGTCACAGCTGAACCTGCCCTCAGCTTCTTTCAGCTGCTCAGTGCCATCACAAACTACAGCACCCCTGACAATCCAACCCAGAGTAATCCAAATTATATTTGCTGTGATAAATATTTTTAAGGCTTCTGGATGTGAACAAATGGACATAATCCTCTTCACCTCTTCCCATTTTTTTCCAAAGAGATGACTTGTCTGCATAAATCAGATCTTCTGAATAAAGTGCTGGTACTGTAATAAAACCATGAATATTAATAACAGGACAAAGCATACAACAAGGTGTCACGAGAGAGCGACACAGTAAGGAAAAGGTGGATAAGCTTTACACTCTTCATAGAGTAATTTCTTTGCATTATCTAACCCAGTGGAAAAGGCTAAAGTGATTGCTTAAATTCAATCTTCAATATTGCTTCTCTGCAAAAATAAATGTGATGAATTAAAAAGTAAGACTTGCATGAAGAATAGGTTTGACTGAATTCCTGAGCAAACAGAAAACTAGTCCAGAAAGATTTCCTTAAAGACCGATCAACTAATTTGTTTGACCTTATTAACTCTTCCTTAGCAATTTTGTTGATTTTTACCCATCAGTCCCCTGTTTCAAATCCATTTTGACACTTATAAGGAATACAGTTTGGTAGTATGCAAATCACTTTTAATGAAAGGGGCTTCCTAAAGGCAGCCAGAGAACTGAACAATTTAATTCATCCAAATGCTGCCCAAACTGTTTTCATTGACTTCTGAAAGGGAGGAGTTAGGTTTCTAGAACAAGTAGTGAGAGGAAGTAACAAAAATATTTCAGGAAACAAGAGTCCCTGGTTAAAAAAAAATTTAAAAAATAATAATAATTAAAAAAAAAAAAAAAAAAGTTGCTAGATTTTCTATTCAAATCCTCTGGGATGAGATTCTCAAAACAATGTCAGCATAGACATCAAATTGACACCAACTGTAATGGTAAATGGGTATCAACATCCATTAACTGCTTGTTAAAAAGAACCCAAAATAAATGTGTTCATCTTTGACACTGCAAACACAACACTCCTGATAGCTGGAATAAAGGACCCCAGATCCATTTAATTAATCCCTCTTTTCTGGAAACTTGTTGTTGCTTCTTCACAGGTGAAACCTCAGCTCAAAGGTAAAGTGGAAGGTTGGGGGCCCAGCCTGCCCCAGTATCATTCTTTGAAGGAATGGCTCTTTCTCTCTCTCCTTTCTGACTACACAGATAGTTAGAAAGATGAGGCTCCTAGTGCTGTATTTAAATTAAAATATTTATGTCAGATTTTATTAATATGTTACAGGATTAGCAATAAATTAAAATTCTTAATCTTTCAAAATATATTTTTATTTACATCTTTGGCCTTAGCCCCATTAAATAAATGTTAGAATCAAAGAATGACGGAATGGTTTAGGTTGGAAGGGACCTTAAAAGTCATCTAGTTCCAGCCCTCTGCCATGGACAGGGACACCTCCCATTAGACCAGATTGCTCAAAGCTCTATCCAACCTGAATACTTCCAGGGATGGGGCATCCACAGCTCCTCTGGGCAGCTTCTCCCAGGAGCCTTCTCTTCCCCAGGCTGAAGAGCCCCAACCCTCTGTCTGCATAAGAGAGCTGCTCCAGACCTTTATCACCTTTGTGGCTCCCTCTGAACTCATCCTAACAGGTCCATGTCCTTAAGCAGGACACCCCAGAGCTGTTTAATTTTAATGCCTGTGGAGCTGCTGTTTAGTGATTAATTTTATGTACTGTGCACAATTACAATGAAATTACTAGAAACAGAAAATAGGAAACTGAAGAATAGCCCTAAACCTTTCAAGAATCAACCCATGAAATGGGAACATTCTCAACTGAGAATGAGTGTTATTTAATATACTTGATCATCATAGTGTTCCTGAAATTAAATAGCAAATCTCAAAATGGTGCTTGAAAAAGGAACATTTCATGTCCTGAAATACTGCATTGGTAACTGGGGAGAAAAGAGGAGATTGCTGTATGTTGTTGGTACAAATATTCTTGTGTTCACTTGGCTAATCTTCTGTTCTTCTGCAGAGACCAAAACCAACAGACTCTGTTGAAGGGGGATGAAACGGGAAAAGAAACAACATGAACTAATGCCAGGAAAATGCCAAAAGTCTCCAAGTGAGTCAGTCACTGAAAACATCTATCTGTAATGTTAACAGGCCTGTTTTTTCAATTGCAAAGACAAAGGTGAGAAAGTGGTGAAGTCGCTGCACATTAGGCAGTCCTGAGCTGCAGAAAAGGCCCTGAGATACCTGGAGGAGGGGAGAATGCTCCAGGGAGAAGATTGGGGATGCAAAACTTGGAGTAGGATGAAGAGCTAAAAGGGCTTGCAGGGGAACCTGGGGGAAGCCCTGCTGCAGGTAAGCAGGGAAAGACCCAGGGAGGATGATTCAGATTTCACTGCCACTGAAAAAGTCTGAAGGAATTATCAGATATCCAGCTCACCCCTTGAACCATTCCAGCAATTAGAGGCAACACCATTAATATATTTACAGAGAGAAGAGACACTGGATCTTTTAAAATAACAATACACTCAGTCTTTTGTCCTGTTTGATGACATTGTATGCATAAGAAACAAGCGGAAAAGCCTCAGGTAACTCTGAAAACAAAGCTCCACTTAGACAAAAACTCACTGATCCCTTTCTTTCACACAGTTTAGCAGATGTGATTTGTTGCAGTTGGTCATTCAAAAAAGAGATGTGACAGAGCTATATCAAATGTTATACTGTGATATCAATCAATGTAATCAGATGTGATGACTACAGTATTACAGAACTTACTGTGAATTCTGATAAAAAATCTTGAATACTAGTAGATAACACTTCTGACATAGAGGACTTCTGAAAAATTTGTTAATCTTGGTAAAACAGAATCCCATATAAAACAAATCAAATGTCTTGATTTTTGTATTTATTGTTCATCATGCTGTTTCCTATTTTTTTCTTTCTGAATTCCTCTAAATAGATAAAATACATATATCTAAAAAAAAAAAAAAACTTCAGTCACTTTAGAAATTTAACATAATAGTTGTTGTAAGGATTAGCTGGTCCTTTAAAATGGATAATAAACACAGAAAAGATTTATGAAAAGAAAATACAAATCTAAAATCATTTTTGTTTTAAACAAAAATATGTACATTTAGTTTCTGTAGATTTTTGTAACATTTGTTTTCAATTTTCTTTTAAAAATATTGGAAAGTGAATCAAAATATAATTATGAATAGCATAAACTTTCCCATATTGCCTTTTTTGCTTCTTGTACTGATGATGTTTATGAGTGGACTTCTTGCATGCTCTTATATGGAAGTCTGTGTTATTATATCTTATTCTGTCACCTGACATTTATGATAGTTTTTCTTTCGCTGTGCAATGCTCCTCAGAGTCCTTTCTGATACTCAGAGCCTCACAAGATATAAAACTGTTTCTCAGGGTCAGTTAGCATAATTATTCATAACACAGTGTCTATGTGAAAGAATTCTATCTTTAATATGGAGGTATCCTGTGTTATTTTTATTTCTTCTTTCATATCTTTTCTTGCTTTCTCTAGCCCATACCTCATTTTCAAACACTTCCTAGTTTTACTAGACTTTATTAAAAAAAAAAACAAAAAAAACTGTTGCTTCTATTATTCCTGTTTAACTAATGAAATTTAATGAATCTCCTGTTTGGCAATTTCTTGTCTTAGTCTGGTTAAGAAATGTGTTTTGTTTCCTTCTGAGCAGGGTAACAGACTGGCACCAAGAAATGTGTTGAGGCCATTTATATGCAGATGATCTGCCGTCCTGCTTCTTTCACTAGGTGCCATAAATTAGCATTCAATTTTTGCTACAATTTTGTCAGTTTTTTTTATTCATTTCATATGTATTTAATCCCACATCAGCCTCAGTTCTTCTGCAATATGTGCCATATTGTAGCAGCTTTTTGGCTGCCACTGATGATTTTCACATTCCTTTAGTGCGAGGTTTTAATTCTGCTAACACTTTTGTTAATGAAATACATTTCACTTAATGGAATTAAATGCATAGTCTGTCTATTGCTCATTACACTATCCAGTCTTAGAGTCTGGATTTAAATTTCACCCTTCTTCCATAAAGATTATCCACCACATTTTGGCCTAACAGGCACTCTGTTCTTTGTATAAAGTGTGGGAAAGCTGTCATTACAAGTAAAACACCAGTAATTGTTTCAATGTTCTCTGAAATGTTTTATTTTATTCCTTTTTCTTCTGTCACTAAGTATGTTTTAAATGCATTTTCCACCATTTCTTTATGTGGGCTTTGGAAGTCTGAAGCAGTAATTTGATCACGTACAGACATCACAGGTAAACCTCAAACTATCCAGAACATCCATTTTTACATTTTTAAAAATATAGTATGAAACTACTTCAGAGATTATCTTTAAATTAAGAAAAAACATACATGTCTGCAAGCATATAGGAAAATTAAAGTCATACAGGAATTCACCAGTGAAATAGTTTCTCACTCAGCACCAACTTGCTTTTTTTATAGATTGCACACTTGTAAAAAAATCCATGGAATCCATTTTTTCAATTCAATTTTTCTTAGGTTGTGGATTCTCAGTTTCTGAGTAATTATTCTGGTGGTGAATTCCACATGCATAACCTAATATCTCCCTGGAGGGTTAAATTTGAACCTCCTCCAAGCTAAAATCTGAAGATTGGCTGCTGTTCAGACAGGTTGCTTCTGAGGTGATTCATTGTCTTTTATGAAAATTTTGGTACAAGGGGGGGTAA
The DNA here is from genome assembly GCA_013389925.1 of Aegithalos caudatus. Lineage (NCBI taxonomy): Eukaryota > Metazoa > Chordata > Aves > Passeriformes > Aegithalidae > Aegithalos > Aegithalos caudatus. Next base: position 18,305 of record WEIU01007998.1, on the reverse strand, counting down.
AGGAAGAAAAGCTTTTAGAAATTTTGTGTTTCTTCATGGATAATTCATTTCTAATTGAATTATTTTCTCTCTCAGACCTACAGAATTTGAGATTCTCTACAGAATAGTCTCTTTGGAATTACAACAGGTAGCTAAAAACTTAGTATCTGCCTCACAGGATTAAGAGAGCTTTGTTCTTTTATTTGTTTAAATTAATAGAAGGACCTTTTTTTTTATTATTATTGTTTCTAGACTCTACAACCTCTGAATGAAAATTACACTCCTGTCCCCACCTTTGCTATTATCAGTGAGTTTATCTAAGCAGAACAGTGAATACATTGCCCATAGTTACACACCTGAGACATGGAAAGCAGGGTCCAAAACTGGCAGGCAGTTGCACTGCTGCTGCACCACATTTCTTCACCTCTACAAAGAGACCTGCAAGGGATCAAAGGTTTCCTTAGAGCCTTCCTTGGCATCTACAACACTTTATCAAAAGTCCTCCAGTTTAACAAAGCAGCTTTTCTCAATGAAATTTCTTCAGCCAGAAAATCTCTGACTGGCTTGGCCTCCTTCAAAGGCTTCATTTAGAGGGTCACCAAGGATCTGATTTCCTCTACTTTTCTCCTTAGGAAACCAGATCATAGGCTCTTCTTTCTGGAATTAATCAGCTCTGCTGGAAGTACTTCAGGTAGAACCTTTTGATATTGATTATTTTGAATATTTAGGATTTAGTTACAGCTTGCATATGCATTTTTAATTTATGAGAAATCTAAGATCTCCTATTATATCTGAATGTATTTGCTTGCTACTGATGTTCGCATCTGCCTATATTGGGAACAGGAATAAACAAAAATAGCACCAAGAGCAATCACATTGGTGTTTTTGCATATTAATCTGACTTTGTAGGTATTGAGATATATCCCCTGGACTTTCCTTTCTGGGATGCAGTAGATAATGTGATAGCCAGTTGTTCGAATGTATTTGGTTTTTCTGCTGTTATAGCCATGATTGGTTCTTTTCTGCTTTTCCATTGTCTAATCAACAGAGAATTGTTAACAGGGTGTACAATTGCAGAGCAAGGATGTTCAGGGGGGATTTAAATAAATCAAAGGGACCTCTTTTATAAGTGAATCAAAATCAAGCCTCTTGTAAAGTTAAAAAATGTTTTCTTGAATTTCTTTGTCCATTTTCTCTAATCTTTTCTACATCCTTCACTCTCTCTGCCTGACTTGCTCTGTGATTTCAGTCATGGCTAAAAGTTAATATGCTTTTCTCATTTCTTTTACTCCAGCAATATTTTCCTGGTAAACTGCACTCTTGTCTTTTCCTGCTACATTTTCTTGCTCCTTTCTATATTTCTTTTCTTTTTCTTAGTTATCTTGGATGGAGTACCTAACAGATTCTGTACTGGATGCTAAAATAATTGTTATATCTATGACATAATCTTTCCTTATCAGACAGGTTTCAAAATGAAGGGTGGAAGAGGGAAGAATGCACAGTGCATCTACAGACAGCATATTCTGAAGCATGACAGATACACCATTGAGTCTGCTCAAGTCTTCAGCAACACCAGAGACACTGATTGGCACTAAAAAAGGGGGAGGGAGAAGACACATGACAGGGCACCGAGTTCAATGGAATATATTACAGAAATTGGGAACAAAAGATGAGGAATCTTTCAAGTCTAGTCTTCTAATTGCATAGGCAACCAGGTGAAAGGACATCTTTAATAGAAGAATTGGTCTCCATTAGCATACATTTATTTATTTTTTTTTTATCCCTAGTATAGCTATTGGGAGTCTGGAAAATTCACTTTCCTTATTGTTGAATTCCTCACTACATTTCTTATCTAAGCATGAGCTGCTTTTCCATTTGTCAGCCTTATTCTATAGCTTTATTCAACTGTTTTCCAGTCTGCTGTCTAATAAATACATTTACAGACACCAGTCATATCCTCTTTCAGTTTTTTGCTCAGTCAGACAAAAGCATCTAGGTATTTTACTTTCCTCCATGAATGGTGGCTCTCCAGTCTGCCAGCCATTGCAGCTGCACCTTCTTGCAATTATTCCAGTTTTTGCATGTTTTCTTGATCCCAAATGACAAAAAACATGTACAGAATTTCAGATAATGCCACACTCTCGAGTCTTTACTTGGCATAAATATTCTTTTTTTATTATTATTATTACTACAGAAAAATATAGCACCATATTTCATTTGTGTGTGTATAAAATATTCAGGTACTTGTATTTTATGTAATTAAAAACCCCCATTCATCCTCCTTTGTAAGGACTTTGTTTCCTGGCTACATGGAAACTATAGATTTCATACCTCTTCTCTTCATGCCTAAATGTTAAGAAGGATTTATCAAAAGACTGATTTTTGAGAATTCCTGCTAGTAAATTTCCAGCAGTTTGGTGCTACTTCTTTCAATGCCACCTGTTGCCATCTATCCATTAGACAATCTCTTATCCACTTTACAACTCTTCTCCTAATCCCCTGTTTCCTATGTAATGCTGTACCATATGCAGCAGAGATATAGATAAGATGTATCACAAATCTTTTGTTTAGAAAATCAGTTATCTTATTAAAGAGCGGTAACAAATTCACTCGGTACATTCTATCTTTAGTAAATCCTTTTTATATGTTATCCCATTTTCCATTTGCCTCCTGTCTTCAATTATTTTTTCCTTCAAAATTTCTTCTAAAGCAACTGAGGTCAAACTAATGGGTTTGTAGCTTCATAGGTCTCCCTTTTATAAATGGATAATACATTTGCTCTTCTCCACTCAGCCAGTATCATGTCTGAGCTGCTTCCTACCAGCTTTGGGATTTCATGTTCATTGTCAGATTGTGGAATGGACTTTATTTGACACCTCTCCCTGTCCTGAGTACACTGTGCTTTTAGTTTTGCTTTCAGTTTGGTAATTTTCTGTCATCACAACCTCTTTCCCATGATTTATCCTGTTTCCTTTGAAAACATACATGAAGTAGTATTTAAGTAGATGCATTTTCTTTATTTCTATTAGCTCATATTGAAGCCCCATATTTTGGTGGTTTTTCAGTCTCATCTGCATGAAGATTGTTTTCTTCTTTGTTTAAATAGCCCTCCTAAACTGTAAATCAGTTTGGCTGCTGACAATTTTCACTTTGTATTTTTACCTCTAATACTCATCTGTCTCTTGATCCATCTTTTTTCTTTCATCCTGTATTTGTTTGTCTCTTGTAAAAGGAAGGAGCTCTTCCATTTCATGGAATAGCTTGACCACTTTTCCATGCATTGTCTCATCTCCATCTTCTACACATTACACATATCTTTAGCTTCTTTAATCTAAAGGAATTCCAAGGGTCTTCCATACTCAAAGTCTTGAATAATCTGGTCTAATTTTACTAACAAGATTTTTTAGGCTAACAAAATTTGTCCTTTGAGCCACAAAGCCTTATTATTACTGATTGTTCCATTTTCATTTAAATGAGCTTCACTCACGATCTGGTTTTGGACCAGTTTTCTGATAACATCTGTACTGCTTATCAGAAGAAAAAGAGTGGTATTCTCATCTCTTACTGACTAGTGACTGCTTAGTAAATATTTGCTTTAATTTGGCCCAAATATATTCCTGTCTGATACATTCCATTCTTTCTTTTTATTTCATAATCTATCAGATTATTAGAAGGCAGTTACATAAATTACTTATCTTTCCTCAGATCTTTCTGGAGCAGCTTGAACACTTTGTACCTTGGTCCCAATAAATATATTTACTTCATCTTTCCTGATCATCCACCAGTATTTCCTCAACCATAGCTCAATTTCCATTCAGCAGATTTGCTTCTTGTTATGCAGAGCAAGAAGACATGAAGCACTACCAAGGTTTCCATGTATTTCTAAAGGTTTCTTTTTTATTTTAAATTATGTGGATCTCAGTTCCAATTTTTTCCATGGGTATTCAGCCAGCTACCATTCCCATGAGTCTTCCCTTTTTAGGCATTTTTCCCCTACCTAAAATGAAATCATTTAGTCTCATTATCTTTGATTTATTCCAGTGGGAATTTCTTAGCATCATTTCCCACTGAAGAAAATTAAATTAAAAAAAAAACACCAATCCTTCCCTATTCCCAACAGAATACATTTTTCCTTTTCCACCCACATCTTCCGTATTGAGAAATTACCTCACATCCTGCTCTGTGGAATTGATTTAGTGACAGTTTATTTGTTTCTGATTAACACAGGCTCCCCGTTCAAGCAACCACTATTTTTTCTTAGTCCATTTTGTCTTCTATTAACAGATGATCTATACTTTCATTCTTCCTTTCTCACTAACTCTACCATTATCACTCCTTTTTGAATTATACAGTTTTTTTTTTCTGGAGTTAACTTTTCCACTTCCTTTCTACCTTCTGTTTTGTTTTTTCTGTTGAAGTTTTTGTGTCTCCCAGACGACAAGCATATTATTTTGCTTCCCTCTGTTTCCCAGATTGCTCCACTTGTTACATTTTTACAGACTTCCATGACTCACCAGTCTCCCGTGAGGTATCTCTTATATGACCTCTCGCTCAAAAAGTGCCCATAATTCTCCAGTTGCCCATTCAGTTTGCTCTTTCTAACACCATTTCCTCAAATCCACATCTTCATTCAACATTACCTCCAGGCACATCTCTAGTAAGGTCTTCTCTTGATTAATTTTAGTAGATGACATTGCAGGCATATATATCTTTCCAGAGAATAAGATACACCCTAAAGTTCCTGAATCCATTGTACATTGCCCCTGGATTTTTTCTTGTACCTTCCATGGCTGTCTCAACTCCTTACAAAGGCATTTCCTCTTACATGTACCCTTAAGGTGAAAATCCCTCTCACTGCTGGATTATTTCTTTATTTTTCTAGGATTCCCTGTTGCTGGTGACATACAGGTTGGTGGGACTGAATAGCTATGCCATTATCAGCTTGGATACTGCAGCACTGAGGAGTGTATTGCAGGGTACAGAGTAATAAGAGCAAATTTGGTTCACAGTCCATCTTTTTCAAAGCCATCTATCAACCAGGAGGCTGCTTTACACAGCTATCATATACAGGTTTGATACTGAGACTAAACTTCTGAGTGCCCTGCTGGAGTCAAATCCATCTGTTATTACCTGGTGAGTGGTCCCTGGAAGTGGAGTGGTCACAATTGAGAAAATAAGAAATAAAATTTGGGGTCCAGCTTACAAGCAAGATATTACCAGAGAACATAGCTGAGAAGTTCTGGACAGTGCACAGGGAAGGACAATATTTCAGTCAGGTTAAATACTATCTGGGTAAGTATTCCAAACTCCCAGACCTCCAATAAACCAAGAGCATTTCTCAGAGGAAGCACTTTAAATAATACACCAATAACTGTGTCATACAGCATGTCCTAGAAACCCCAAATATATCCTCCATTATTTTTTTCCAAAGTCTATGGGATCATTTATCTGTAGCAAATTTTATTCAAAGAAGCAGTTTCTCATTCAATTAAGTGTAGTACTTACCCTATATTCTGCTCAGATAAAGGCATCATTCTGGATTCTGTGTTACAAATAAATGTTGGCATCCCCAGAAATGTGAAACTCAACAGATTCATGTTGGACTCAGCTTGATTTGCAAATGAGCTAGAAATAGACTCTAGTCATGGTTGTCTTTGTACACAGTTTCATTCTATTTATCTCTGAACAAGCAGTATTTTACATTAAGACATGCATCTTACAAGGCAACATTTGAGTCTTTTGACTGCTAATACAGGCCATTTTGTCCCACCAAATCGCACCAATTAATAATTTGCATTGCATCCGTTGCATCCATTCCTGTTTTCAGGTGTCCATGAAAGACCATATGACCAGCCATTCTACTATATTTTCATGACTTTTGGTCTAATTTCTGAGCAGAATGAATCCATGTGGGGTTCACAAAATTTTACACCATTGTGTACAAAGAACTTATTTTAAATATTCTGAACAAAAGAAACAAAGTTTATTTCAGGATCCTCTTGGATTGGATGCAGGTTCAAGAGGGTTGAACATACTCTCATATTTCTCTAATCAGCTTAAGTACTGCATTTAAATCAAATCAGGAGTGTGCAACAGGTAATGTTTGTGGTATTTATGGTAATAAGGGAGAAAATCTGAAGTGGTTTAATGCAAATTTTTTGTCTCTCTTTTGTCTTGATAGATTTTTAGATAACATCGAAACCACCGGCTGGAACACACACCATCATCCTGTTAGGGATCTTCCCGCACGGCAGGCTTTGAATGCTGCCATCCCTTAACTATTTTAAAGGCACCTGTACACTCACAAATAATAAATCTGTCACGGCACACTTGGAAATAACCCATCTCCACTTGCACAAGTTACTACGCTCAAAATATTTCTGTGTTTAAAATCGTTTAGCAGGGTTTACCCGATTTATAATCATTCGAGGCTTGCAGTCCAAAACCCTGGGCGCACGTCAGGCTGAGTTATTAAGTGTTTATAGAAATCTGATCAAATGGACCATCGTAAGGCGGGGGGAGCAGGGCGGGGGCTCTGCGTTAAAGCCGACCATGAGGACAGCTTTCCTCGCCTTACGGCTGCGGCATGAAGAGGGAGCTGTGGCTCTTCCGAGCCGCCGCTGCCGAGCCCGNTTTTTTCTTTTTTTCTTATCCCTGTGCCCCCGTGCCAGTTAATTTAAATGTATCTGTTCAAGTGGAGATAATCCATGCAAATCAGAGGCACTGGCTCCTAGTGCTCGATTCACAAAGAGAACTCAGCTTCAGGAGGTCACTCGTTCACAGCTGCTCCTCCCATTATATTTTTCCCTTATTGCAGAACTACTGCATGTATACAGTGACTGAAAGGACTCAATTCACTGCAACTGCTGCCTGGCTTTACTTACAACTTTCTTTAAAGGGGGACTTACCTTCTATCACTCTTGCTAAGGTAGGAAGTCTGATTCTTCTAAAGACATGTAATGCCTGCAGTGTTTGCTCTTTATCAGATCCCACTATAATGATGTATATTGTTGTCAGAATTAGGTCCTAATAGATTTGCACCAGGTGCCTGATGCTTTTATTACTTGTGTGTATAGATACAACTGTTTAAACAGCTCATTTACTGTTTATTTAGCCAGCTATGTATCCTCTACCCCCTGGTTCTCTTTTCCCTTACATAATGGCAGGTAAAATCTCAGTGCAGTAGCTTTCTAATCTACAAATGTAATCTGCAGCCAAGGTTGTATTCTGTTTTAAAAATGTTTTCTAATGACTATGTAAGTAAATGCAGTGAACTGTACCCCCACAAAAGAAAACAAGAGAGCTTTCTGGCCTGAAACCTTATTAAGCTGCTATCTCTGGAGCAGAACAAACTGTTGAAAGGTTTTAAACAAAAATAAAAAGGTCACCTTTTACTTTGCAGTGTTGTAAACAAGGAAACTCCAAGTCCCACTGCAAATGGGCCTGTCGTAAATTTAGACCACAAGATAAACATATAGTTAGTAGAATTACCAGCAGAAGTGATGAAATGGAAATCTCACTACTCTGTGTTAATATTTGTTGTTTAGAAAGGCTGGATAGGCAGTGCTTGCCCTGCAAACAAAGTGCAACTCTGAAACAACTATGTGACTGTGATTCCTAAAAAACTCCTTAAGAAAAGGAAAGTCAGTCATTACGTCATTAGCTACATTCTAATTTTGAGCATACATCACTTGAAATATTGAACTAATACATCTGACAGCACACAGTGGTTTTATGAAAGCAGACAGTAAATCTTGCAGTTATTAATGTATATTTTTGAATACATTGTCGGAATTTAAGGCTGAAAATAGTTATAGAAATAAATATATAAACAACTTCAGATATGTTAAATCACAAGTAATGGACTTGAAGACTAATATATTGCAAAAATTAGAATTTTTCTGACTTGTACTTATCCCACAGTAAAGTTCTTGTTTGTTGTTTTGCACAGCTGGATTTAAAAAATGACAGCAATTAGATTTGGAGCCACCCTGCTTTTGGATAACTTGCTATCTAACATAGTCAAGTTAATCAAATAACAGTTCTGTGAGGCTTCAAACAGAGTCCAAAATGAAAATTTAGTTAACCAGACAGGACAGAGAGATATTCCCAAACATATCCTGTCTAATTTCTTCAAGAACACTTGAGTCATACATCTTCATTCTACATTTCTGGATTAGATATTTTTACTAATAATGCTTCAGGAGAGTATTTGCTCACTATGTTAAGTATTTCAGTGCCTAAAATGTGCATCTTTTCTCTTTGATATACAGTCTGCTTTTTGAACAAAAAATGCATTCTGATTTTGGAGTACAGTACAAACCTAGAGAGCCTTGTCATTGTTAGCATAAAGAAGACATCTACACAAGTATTGCTGTGCAGAGGGCAATCTTTCTTTCTCTGGCATTTGTAAGGTTACTGTACATAGAATTTAGCAGATAAATATCTTTTGCTTCATGGCATTTTGGAGATCCTATTGGTATGCAGGTTACCCTGTGAGGATGGCAACTGAAAAAAAGAAATATGTTTTATAGCAGTGTGTAATAAAAGCCCTTCACAATGATGTAAGTGGAGTCTGACCTTTCTTTCTTATCCTGTAATTAGAATTTTTATTAACTCTTTCAAGTGCAGAGTTTTTTGAATAAATTAATGTTACAGAGAACAAGCATATATATATTGTAGAGGAACAAACATGTATTTTTAATGTATGAGTTTTAAAAGTAAAATTTGAGAATCCTTTCTAGACAAGAAAAAAGACATATATTCTTCCCAGAAACTCAACTTGCTCCACACAAAGAAATTGTGATTTACAGAAAAGATGCATTTGATACTGGCATCCTGCCTCCCCAGAAGGAAAAAAAAATAGAAAACAAAAAAGAAGGGGAAAAAAGAAAGCATTTCTATAAAAAGACTTCTTTCATTCTGTGAAAGAGAGGGGAAATGCATTTTAGAGAAGTGAGCTGAACTTAAGGAAAGACATTAAGGATCTTTTGTCTGACTGAATCTCTGGCCAGGGTAAAGTTGGGAAGTAAAGGTGATCCCTGTGGAGTTTAGCAATATACAAAGATGAGATTAGATGAGTCACCACTGGAGATATGAAAAAGGCCTTTCCAAGGAAGATTTTTTGTAAGTGGATTAAAATATTGTTGGAGCAGACAGCTATTTCCTGATTCTTTTCCATCTTTTACCGAATGACCAATGTCTCACCGGGTAAAAAATGGTCCTTAGTGAGTCATCAGCAGCATTTCATACAGTTACTTCCAACTTCTGCACTCAAGTTTCCTTTAAGTTCGCTGGGTTTACTTGGCACAACTCAGTTTAATTCTTTAATACACCAAAATAAATGAGATGAAACCAGGTTGAGATGAAATATTATTGAGGCCTTTGAATGTATTTTCAGTAAACTCTCAAAGGAGTGAGATGCTGTGTTTCATTTCAGGCTCATTTATGATATGGAGTTTACTAGAGAAGATTGTCAGAGACTTTCTGCAGCCAATTCCTTTTATCCATTGGTTTGGTTTCTTCCTTTGCCTGTGCAAACCTGCCATTGTTATAATAACTCAGTCAAACCTCTCTTCCAGAAAAGTTACCTGATGTTCTACTGTAGTGTGCCTTGCAGCAGGATACATGGGACACAGTAAACCTCGTTGCTGTATGTAATGCAGGGTTCTTACTTTCATCAGGCTCTTTTCTGCTGGTTTTACCATCTTAAGGAATGTTTTAGAGATTGTTGTTAAA
>WEIU01007994.1:5229-18867 GCA_013389925.1 Aegithalos caudatus | reverse complement strand
TTATTTTTCAAAGAAGAAGAATAGGAAGTTTTGTGATCATATCTCATCAACTGATATATGGAAAAGATTATAATAGGACACATCCCTTTATTAATGATGGAAAACTACATCAATATTCTTAAAATTTTAAGCTGTATAAAAAAGAAAAAAAAAAGCTTAAAATACATATTTAATAATTTAAAACTTGGGAATATTTTTTTATTGGAGAAATTTCAGCTAAATCTACTTAAAATAGAAAGTACTTGGTGAAATTCAACGGCTTCATTCATGAAGACAAAGATAATTGCTTAAAATTGCCTGGAGTCTACTAACCTGGAAACAATTATGTTTTCTATTAATGAGCAAATCATCAGCAAACTTGAATTGCAGGGTTTTTTTGGGTATTTTTTGGTAGGTTTATGGTGTTAATTTTGTAGTCTTTCATATATCTGTTAAACTACAAATGAAAAATATTGTATAGAATTGAAATAATTTTTGTCCAGCTTACTTCCAGTTGTTTTTGGGTTTTTTTTCTGTTTTTTGGTTTTTTGGTTTTTTTGTTTGTTTTTTTGTTTGTTTGTTTGTTTGTTTTTGTTTTTGTTTTTGTTTTTGTTTTGGCGGGGGGGGTGTTGTTGTTTTTTGTTGTTTTTCAGCACTGTAAATATATTCTGTATCTGGTGAACTCTTTCTTCCAGATGTTTTAGAGTGGTATATCAAGAAGCTTGACTGACAAGGGGCCCTTAAGCTACTCTTGTTGAAGATAGGCTTAACAGGAAATATAAAAAGGCATTTGCTTCATTAGTGTGGTGCAGATACCATTGNAGAGAGAGAGAGAAAGAGAAAGAGAAAAAGAGAAAAAGAAAGAGAAAGAACAAATTGTTCAATTATTCCTGTGAGACTCTGAGTCTCTCTGTGCTTTAGTACATTATTTCTCATAATTTTACCCAAAATGATATCCTGAAAAAATTATTCTTATTAATGTTCTCTTCATTTCTGTAGGGGGCATAAAAATAACTGATGAGTGTGAGAATATAAACCGTATGGTTAGTGAGGCAGAGGTGATAATTAGAACATGCTGTACTACGCAGTAAACAAAGCTATTATGAACGATAGAGTTCTTTATAGAGTATTTAAAAGGGGGATGGAAATAATATACTTTCCCCGACTAGCTTAAAATCTCTGTCTGTAACTACCATGAAAAATAATAAAAAGGAGAGGGAGATGTGGAGTAAATCACTCTAACTGTTGGTTTCCAGTTAAAAACGACTGCAAATATTATCAATACTTATTTGATTCCACAATTTATATGGAATTTAAATATAGCATATTATTTATGTATAGCATATTATTTGTGTCTCATTAGTCATAGGTTTGGACAGGATAAATCATGTTGCAATAGCAAATACAAGCTTGTGGAAGAAAAATACTACACATTTATCTTGCCAGTAGGATAATCTGATTGCCATTTTACAAGTTTTTTCTGTTTTCAATGTCAAATATATACTTTCTAAAGGCAAGTCAATTTCATTGTGACAAGGAGTAAATCCAGCCTGGAATTTAATCTTTCAAGGTTTCTTCTCCCGTGATTGTGAATGTTACATGGTTATTGGATATTGAGGTTACTACTATCAAAATTATCTCCAGTGTAACCACATTGCAGTACCTTAGCATAGCTCTGATGTCTTTAGCAGTACACAATTATAAAAAACCTCATATGCAAAATTCCCATTCTGAACTAAAAGTATGCAAAAAGGTAGTCATGGGGCTCTACTTCTTAAAATATGCCTGATTAAATATGAGATTGAATCTTGACCAATATAAAACCAAATCAGCCCCAAACAGAATACAACCAACCAAATGGTAATATCCTAAATTACATATACTTGTCTTACCTGTTTGAGATCTGTTCCACCTCACCTTTTTTTTTTTTTTTTTTTCCTGCTTCGAGGAATAATGGATCATCCCTACCACCTAGATTCTGCAATCTGTGTCCTGGTAACCCTGTTCCCTTCAGACAAGCATGCCTAGCGATTGGGCATGTTTGACCGCGNTAGGGTTGCAATAACAGAGATGAATGTTTTCTTGGCTGAAATACAGAGGACGAGTACAAACACATAACTGTGCTACACCACTCCTGCAACAGGAAACTCTTAGCCTCTGGAGTCATGATTTGAGAAAGGAGACATTGGTTCTCACACAAGGAATGCTTCTCTCCTATCATTTCCAGGAAATTTTGGTTTTCAAGAAAACATAAAAAAACCCCACGAACAAACAAATATTTTTCTACCCTGTAGTGCATAGATGAACTAAACACCTTAAAATTTTTACTACAGGTATATCACATCTTGTTTCCTTATTAGTATTCAACTAAACGTTACAAACCAGTGAAGAAGTATTCCCAGAATAATCTTTCATTCCTAATGTCTTCATTTTTTCCAATATGTTCCCATTTGCTATTTCCTTTAGCCTTTCTCCATTTTTTTCATCTCTCAGAGCTTCCTTTCACACTGTGAACTAAATAACCTTGCATAAGCAGACCCATGGCAGTAGTAAGATGTAGACAATTAACCCAAAGTCATAGATATTTCTGACCAAATGTGACCATTTGAAATAGAGAGGAAGATGGAACTTGTATTTCTGAAATCCTAAGGGACATTCCTTAGGGTTATGGGGACTTCTACCCTTCATTCAGGATTTAGAGCCACAGCCCACTCCTAAAAGTATGTTCTTCATAAATAAAAGGTGAGTGAAGTAGATACATGGCCTGCAGGAAAGCTCTAAGAAGACAAAAAGACTGTGAGACTCAAATTTACTTATTTTCTGCTCCAGGGATTCAAGCCAATCTTATTAAGTACAAGTAAGCCCAAACACCAGTTATGTGGATTTCTTTGAGGGGGGTAAAAAACTCAGTCAGAAGATGGGGCTTTAAATACAGGAAGAAAAATATTTGTCTTCAATCACCCCTTCATGATCTTAACCATTTTATTCTAAGGGCCATTTTGCATGAAATACTGATGGCTGCTGTATAAATGACCTTCATGGCTTTAAAAGAACATTCCCATAAAATACTCAGGCCACAAATTCCTGATAGAGTCTCAGAGTGTTCTTGAAACATATCCATAAGACTGACTTGCAAGCACTATGTGGTGGGAAGCAATGTTTTATTTTACAGCACAGTAGTGGGATGCAAAGGGTGGTTTTACCTCTTTGGCACATGGCATTGAATTAATTTTCCTTCTTGGGAGATAATTCTAACTATTGTGTTATTGGGTAGTCTTGAGTACATATTCTTTGAGTTTCTTTCTTGAAGTTATTTCACTTTGGAAGATAAAATGAAATATTCATCAAGCCAGACAGAAAGAATGAATAAGCAAGATTCTTTTTGTCTATTGGGTTGGGTAGTCATGTGGGAATGAACACATGGGTTCTGGTCCCTGCTCCAATAAATACTTAATACATATCAATGTATAACTCTGGGAGCAAGTCCTTCACACAAGACAGGCAGAGACATGCATGTTTTGTTAATCTCGGGAGGATTCAAACATAAAATAGATATCTCACTGTGTCAAGACCAGACTTCTTGGCATGCTCAGAGCAGAACTTTAGATACCAAGGGAACTTCTCTGTCAGAAATACTCATCAGTTTGCAGTGCAGCAGCTTTGAAAACCTGAACTTTAAAAATGTGAATATGAGATTTTAGTGGGTTTAATTCTAGGTGTTTTCATTTTTCTGCTGTTTTTATTAAATTTATTTCCTCATAAGACATAAAATTTTGTATTGGATTGAAGAGCTGAGCTTCCAGCTATTGAGCAAAACCGTGGTAGAATACACAAACCTTCCCTAGTTAGGTGTACAAAACATGTAACTGTAAGGAGGAAAAATTACATTACTATATTATTACAAGAAATTTCCTGTGTTCCACTGCCTAGAACGTCCCCATTAGTCAGAGATTGAACCTGTCTACACAGCTGAATGTCCAAGGCTTTGCTGTTGCAGCTACAGCCATGTACATGTGAGACAATGGCCAATTGCCTCTCTGCTTGCTACCTAACATCACAGAAGGTCAGAAGGGAGATGGATGGTGATAAACTAACAAGCAAAATTGTACTAACAAAGCATCTGTGAGCAACTGCTTGATCAAAATGACAGACATCAATCAGAATAACAACTTCAAATATGAGATTTTCAATTAAGAAGGGAACATAAATAAATGTGTCTGGAAAATAAGCATAAGGCATTTGGGATGGAGACAGCACAAACATAACAAAAGAGAGGGAGGCAGCAGGAAAAGAAGTGGACAGATATACACAAAGATATGTGCACAGAAGCAGACTTAAAAACAGGTCTGCTGGGAGACGCACAGATAAACAGAAGTATTACAAATATTGTCTCTGGCTTACATACAGGAAATTCTTGCTAGAGTTTTGTAAAGATCTTAAACTGCACTTTATATTAAAAGGTAAAAATAAAACAAACAAACAAACAAACAAAACCACCTTCTGCTATATGTTGCTTTTCCTTCCAAAATTTTCTCTAACACAAATCTGTTTGTAGGACATATTTTGCACTGGTAAGGCTGCCCCTTGAATAAGGTTTTCAGTTTTGAGCCCCTCATAACAAGAATGATATGGAGGTGCTGGAGCATATCAGACAATGGTAATGGAACAGGGGGAGGCTCTGGAACACCAGTCTGATGAGGAGTGGCTGAGGGAGATGGGAAAGGGGCTCAGCCTGGAGAAAATGAGGCTCAGGTGGAATTTCTGTCTCTGCACAACTCCCTGACAGGAGGGGGCAGCCAAGGGGGTTGGGCTCTACATCCAGGGAACAAGGGACAGGACAAGACAACAGAACCTCAAGCTGTACCAGAGCAGGTTCAGGTTCGTTTATAAGATTTTTTTTTTTTTTCACTGAGTGGGTGGACAGGCTCTCTATCAGGCTACCCATGGGTGCATTGGAATCATCATCCCCAGAAGTATTCAAAAAAACAAGTAAATGCAGCACTTGAGAATATTGCTAAATGGTAAATTCATGATGCTGGGTTAATGGTTGGACTTGAACTTAGAGTCCTTTTCCTACCTTAATAATTTAATGATTCTATATGCTTAGCAGATCTGTAATCACATCAATGAGCATGTTCAGACTTAGTGCCACTTTTGTCATTTTGAGGTTATTTGCATTAGTACAAAATGCAGCCTGATCAAAATGACAACATTTTACTTCTGCTTTGCACAGTATTATGGGCAAAAATGTCTCCAAGAAAAAGAAATAAAGGTCACCTCCATCTCAGGAAAATCTCTATGTGCAGGTTGTTGAAAGGTGCAGCATATACCAGGGAAGTTATATAATGTACAGATTTGGTCCTTTTACTCCCACCAAAGCTAATGCAGTTGTGCTGGATACTAATGACAGATGAAGTCTTCATCCAGTATGTCATGGTGACTCTAATGTTTCCACAACAAAGTTTGAATTGGTGTGTGGGCCTCAAGGATGCTGGTGAATGACACACGGCCTCTTCAAATCCTCTCTACTGTGACCTTGTTTTGTATGGCTTCCTAAGTTTCCAAAAGCTGTGTTCTTGTGAAAGGTACCAATATATTTAGGGATGATTATAATAGAGGTGAAAATCAAAAGCCTGGAAAAGAATACAGGAGAAAATTAGGTTTCCTGCTGAAAAATATAACCAAACAAAAGCAACCAAAAGAAAACAATCCCTCCCCAAAAAACTCACAGAAGGACTCATAAAATGAGCTTTCTTGTATGACTCAAGCCCTGTTTTTTTCATGTTCTAGCAATAGCATAATTAAAATATCATTGTGGAGAGGTGGGTGGGAAGGCAAAGGATCAATGTTATCTATTGTCATGTTTACAGAGAGAGGTAAGATATCTTTGTTGAAGTGATATTTATTTCAGAAAAAACAGTGCTGGTGTCCTGATTCAGACAAGGACAATTGTTATTATCAGTGTCTTAAGACAAAGACACATGAAACTTATGACAGGTTAGGTGAAGAAGGAGTTAATCTGTGTCTTATTCAGGATTTGAATAGCCTTTAATTTACAAAATAAATTCTGACGGAGGTAAATTTAGACCACATGTGTGCTACAGGTGACTCTATAGGCAGAATTTTCTGTCATAAGCATCACTGAATACCACTGCATTAAACGGTTTAGAAAATGAAAATGCTTTATGTTATAGACCATCTGCAAAGCAAAGTAGATTTGAAAGTGATGGTGAAAACAAAAATATCTGCTCCTTGTATTTTATCTTATGTCTTCTAAACAGCCATTTCTGCAGATTTAGCAGACTGAATAGAGACAAATCCAAATCTAAGAATAAGGGACCTTGGAGAGTCCGGAGGAGGTAGAGATATAAGTGCTAACAGCTGAGAAATACATTCAGGAAAACAAAAATAGAGAAAAAGGTCTGTCAGTAGGACAGTGCAAAAAAAATAATTTGAATAAAAACTCTAAGTCATTAACAGCAGTTGATAAAGAAAGAGGGTAGATTTAGATGATCCTGACCTGATACAGAAAAAGGGGGGGTTTATATTAGGTATTGGGAAGCAATTCTTTACTTTGAGGGTGGTGGGGCCCTGCCACACATTGCCCAGAGATGCTGTGTCTGCCCCATCCCTGAATGTGATCAAGACCAGGTTGCATGGGCCTTGGAGTAACCTGGGATAGTGGAAGGTATCCCTGCCCATAAAACAGGGTTGGAAACAAGTTAACTTTAGTACCCCTTTCAACCCAAATGATTTTTGATCTGTTGAATGTCACTTATATGAAATTAACTGCTATTGTAATATGTATGATTACATGATTGTAATATCAATCATGTAATGGACAGGTCCATATAAAGTCAGTGAAAGAACCAAAAACCCATATGACAAGATATGCAAACCTACACTGTACCACAGAAATTAATAGGTTTCATAAGTATGACACGTCACTTAGCAATTCCCCACGGTCCTTACAAAGAAAGCAAAATGAGGCAGCTATGGCCAGATTTATGTATTCTGTTGTCATTGACTCATATAGTGTTGAATGAATCTCCCAACATTTAAGAATTATGGACCTAATTTTGTCTTTGTTAATTCTTGTGGGTGCCCCTGACAGGTTAAGGAAAATATTTGGTCCACCATTTTGACTTATCTAGTTCTATTTGTGATGATGATTTTTCTTTCTCTGTTGTGGGTTGCTCACCCTCTTTTATGTTAATTATCTGTCAAAGTGTCTCACAGCTCCAGAACTTGGTTTCCCCTTGAGCAACGCCCATGTTTATTAGGTTGACCTTATCAAGCCTTCTTTTAAGGCAACTTTCAACCTCAGTCCAAAGTTACGACTGCCCTTCATTATTATTTTCACAATTATGGCTCTTCCCAAGTCTTTAGCATTAACCCTGAAGGCTGAGTCTCTTACTTAAAGCATCTCTCAAAATACCAGGCACTTGTGATATAGAAGAAAGTAAAAGGATGGAAACATGGGAAAATCAGAACTTTTCTCTCACACACTTTACTATTGGTTTCCTTCTGTCACTTACCTGTATCAGGCACAGCAAATAAGTGTTTCCCCCCAAACATGGACTTGTGAATCTCAGAAGGAAAGCAATCAATGGCCCGCATAATCACCCATCTTGTGCTTTTTTTGTTTGAGAGAAATTTTCAAACGCTTTCTTTGTTTTAGTTATAGCAACAGCTGTTCTTGCAGAAACTGTGGATGAAGGGAAATTTCCTGAATCCCAAGACCTCATCTCAGTTCTTTGATAATGTTATTTGTATATGTGCATGTATGGGCATAAACTAACACATATACGTAAAAGCTATACTAGTACTGATGAAATGTATTGTGTCCAAATGGTCATCCTATTTTTTTCTTGGCTCTTTTCTTTACATTATCTGTGTTGAAAAAAAGAAATTTAAGCAAAAACATCATGCACTTTAGTTGCACAAAACTTATTTGAGTAACATCCTCTACCTCAGCATAATGATTAGGGTCTTCTGAATCATAACTGACAGCAAGAAAATCTCCACTTTTGTACACATTTGTTAGTCAAGCCAGGAGCCTTTGTCATGCCCTTAGATTTTTTCACAATCCTGTTGTATTCTGTTTTAAGGAGATCTTCCTGTTCCAAAACTCCTTGTTGTGTAACACTGTGCTTTTTCTAACTTAGGGTGATCATTTCAAATAAATATTTATTTTTGTAGCTTACCCTGAAAGCATTTCAGAAGTTCCCTTTGCTCGTATGTCCTTAGAAACCTACACATAAAAATTAAAGAACCAATTTCTGTATTCTCAAAGAAAGTTTCACTGTTAGTCTGCTTTAGCCAAGCAATGCAGATTTATTCCTTTTAATCTTTCCTCATGATTCATTGTTGAAACTCCTTGATCTTGTTTTTTCACTTTGCTCTGAAATGTATCAAATTATGTACATCTTACATAGTTTTCTTTCTTTCCTTTCCTTTCCTTTCCTTTCCTTTCCTTTCCTTTCCTTTCCTTTCCTTTCCTTTCCTTTCCTTTCCTTTCCTTTCCTTTCCTTTCCTTTCCTTTCCTTTCCTTTCCTTTCCTTTCCTTTCCTTTCCTTTCCTTTCCTTTCCTTTCCTTTCCTTTCCTTTCCTTTCCTTTCCTTTCCTTTCCTTTCCTTTCCTTTCCTTTCCTTTCCTTTCCTTTCCTTTCCTTTCCTTTCCTTTCCTTTCCTTTCCTTTCCTTTCCTTTCCTTTCCTTTCCTTTCCTTTCCTTTCCTTTCCTTTCCTTTCCTTTCCTTTCCTTTCCTTTCCTTTCCTTTCCTTTCCTTTCCTTTCCTTTCCTTTCCTTTCCTTTCCTTTCCTTTCCTTTCCTTTCCTTTCCTTTCCTTTCCTTTCCTTTCCTTTCCTTTCCTTTCCTTTCCTTTCCTTTCCTTTCCTTTCCTTTCCTTTCCTTTCCTTTCCTTTCCTTTCCTTTCCTTTCCTTTCCTTTCCTTTCCTTTCCTTTCCTTTCCTTTCCTTTCCTTTCCTTTCCTTTCCTTTCCTTTCCTTTCCTTTCCTTTCCTTTCCTTTCCTTTCCTTTCCTTTCCTTTCCTTTCCTTTCCTTTCCTTTCCTTTCCTTTCCTTTCCTTTCCTTTCCTTTCCTTTCCTTTCCTTTCCTTTCCTTTCCTTTCCTTTCCTTTCCTTTCCTTTCCTTTCCTTTCCTTTCCTTTCCTTTCCTTTCCTTTCCTTTCCTTTCCTTTCCTTTCCTTTCCTTTCCTTTCCTTTCCTTTCCTTTCCTTTCCTTTCCTTTCCTTTCNAAAGGGGAAGGATAACATTTTACCTTCTCATACACTACTTTTATGTCTATATTTTTGAGCTGTTTTGCTTACTTCTCTGTCTCTTCCATCAAATTTCTCCACTTTAATGCCATTTCCCCTTCTGTTCAATCATACCTATCCCTTCATTTTCCTTCAAAAGCAAAATAATAGGGTCACCTACTACCAATTATTCTGTGGCATTAAACTGTAGATTAAAACTCCACAGACAATATGGGTTCCAGGTGTCTAGAAATCAGCAGGAGACACCAGTGACCAAGTTTTCTGTTTTCTTCTGGGCTTTAGCTTGATGGTCTATGTTAATGATGATGGATACAAACTCCATCCAGCTTGGGGTTTTGAAAGGCTAATAATTTGTCATATTTAGCAACTGAAGTATGGAAGAGTTTTCTAGGCTATTAATTAATTCATTAAAAAATAAGGTTAAAGTTCAAGTTTTATGTGATAGCATTATATCTCCTCTGTAATAAATGTATAATTAGATAACTATAGGAAGATTGTATATACAGCAGATACTAATCCATTTAATATGTTGACTGTCTATACTTAATTATGATAATCTCAATGTGCTGTTAAATAGGCAAGCAGGACAAAAGTCTCCCTTAGAGATTTGTCAGCAGCGTTTTAAGAGCCGATATAGTTTACCTTTAATACTCCACTTATTCATTAAAGTCCAGGCACAAGATATTTTTCTTTCTATTTTCTGTTCTAATCAGTCCTTAATCCACTTTTTTAGTTCACATACTGAAATACAAACTTGTGTTTCTCCAGGAAAAAACAAAAAAACAAAAAAAAAAACAAAAAAAACCAAAACAAAACAAAACAAAACAAAACAAAAAAAAAAAAAAAAAAAAAAAAAAAAAAAAAAAAAAAAAAAAAAAAAAAAAAAAAAAAAAAACCCAAAAAACCACAACCTTTATTATTGACTTTAATGAGTGATTTTCACACTTATCCAGGGCTGCAGAGCTCTTTGAATTTGATGTGAAATGCTAAAACTATGGCTTGTGTCTTCATCTTCTTAGGTTCTTTGATAGTACCAAGATGAAAAAAAAAACCAAAATAACAAATTAAAGTAAAAAACAATAGTTAGCAACCCATAGGAGATCCATTACAATTCATATATGAAGGTTATACACTCAATCTCTTTCTCTTTTTACATATGAAGTGAAGTAGATAGAGCTCCCACACATTTTTCTTCCAGCCACTTTGAATATTTTTCACTCTTGTTGTCAACTTTGCCAGTGATAAAAGGTTTATTCCACATATTCCCAAGCGATGGTAGAGCAAAAAGTATACCTAATGTGGCTGTCCAATGCATTGACATTCATATTTAGTCTCTAAAGTCAAGTCATTTCAGAGGAAAGGGGAGTACAATTTTCTATGTAATGCACTGAGACAATCCTATATCTCTGGCCATGTTTCATGACAGATCTTATAAAAGATCATAAATTACTATCTGTTGAAATATATGAATTTAATGGATTTCATTAACGCACACACCTGCACATAAAAGATTTTGCAAGCCAGAAGATATGATCAGTCAAACAGCTTTAATAGTTATTAATTATAGTTTCTCACTATTTATTTCTCACTAACATAAAAATGTTAAGGTATTTTAATACCTGTGCTTTTGGATGGCATGCATAAAACAGGGAAACATTCCTTTTCTGCTGTGCAATCAATTGGCCTATTACCTAATGCTTCAAACTCTCTGTTAGGTGTTTTCTGAGGCAGGATGCTTATTTTTCACCATATGCTTCAGAAAAACAGACAGATTTCTGCACAAAGATTTCTGCTTTCTGCTTTCTGCTTCTGAGTCATTTAGGCTGAATCCAGAAATCTTCAATTTGGATTTAACTTTGTAAAGTATTTCAATATTTGTTTCAGGATTTATTACATTTCCTAGAAGCACAGAATGGTTAAAGCTGAAAATAATTTTGGAGATAAATTTATTCAATTCTAAAAGAGGCTGACTGAGAGCTGGTTCCAGAGGATTGTGTCCAGCTGGGTTTTGAGTATCTCTAGAGAAAGCTCCACAACCTCTCTGGACAACCTGTTTTAATATTCTATCACCCTCATACTAAAGAAGTTCCTCACTCTCAGACGAGATTTTTTGTGTTTCATTTTGTTTCATTTTGTTCCCATTGCCTCTTTTCCTGGAGTCTGGTCCCATTCTTTGGACAACCCCATTCAGACACTTACGGATATTCAGGAGGTTCCCTCTCAGCCATCTCGAGTTTCCTCAGCCTTTCCTTGCAGAAAGATGCTACATTATCCTTCACCATCTTGTAGCTCTCTGTTAGATTCACACTAACAGTCTTTGTTTAGCTAGGGAGCCCAGCCCTGGTCACAGCTGTCCAGATGTGACTTACCAGTACACAGTGCAGAGGCAGGATCATCTCTCTTGGCCTGCTGGCCTGACATTTACAAATGCACTCCAGGATGCCATTACCTTTGTGGCCCACAGCAGGCTGCTGACTCATGGACAGCCTGCTGTGCCCCAGAACACCCTTTAGTCCTTCTCCACAAAGCTGCTTTCCAACAGCTCACCCCTAGCCCATGTTGGTGTTCAGGGCTATTGCTCCCCAAGTGGAGGACCTGCACTCACCTTTACAGAACTTCATTAAGTTCTTCTCTGTCCAGCTCTCCTTTCAGTCCAGGTCTTGCTGTCCAAACCAAATGAGATGCTTCAAAAAAATAAATATGTATTTTTTTGCCTCATAAAATGATTTGTTCTGGTGCCAAAACATTTAAAAAAAGAGGAAAACTTCAAAACTCAGGTGTTGAAATCAATAAGAGAAACCAAGTAAGACACAGCAGATAGACTAAAAATTTATAAACCTGAGACACTCCCACAACAGTGCCAAATTCAATTTAAAAAGGTATCAAAAGTGCCAGACCAAGTACGCTATCAGCCAATCAAGGATGTACTGTAAAACATCCCAGTGACTCTGGCCTCTGGAGTTTGAAATGAACACTATGAAGCAAATGAACAAACTCATGCAGTCAGCTGAGAAAGATTTAAAGTATGCTCCTACCTCATATTCCGTGATTACCTGTAACAAAACCAAACAGGACTTCACTGAGAGACAGTGTAACTGCAGTGATGGTACATTGGTTCTTGGATGAAAGAGATCTACCCCTGAGTTCCAGTTTTGTTTTCTAAAGTAGAAAAGGGATTATTTCCTTGTAGTTGTGAGTTTTAAAGGGCTTTGAGATATATTCGCATAAAGACACTGCTAGTAATTGCAGACCATGGAGTTTCTTAACCCCTTGGAAAATCTACATTTTTCTGAATTTTCCATATTATATGTGAAAATGCAAATATAAGGTAAAGAAAAATTTGAGCTTGAAGTAAAAGTCCCTTTATTTTGTTTAAAAGCCACAATGAAGTTGTAAAGCTAACTAACTTTTTCAAGTTAGTGAAACAATGAAGCAATGTAACATTTTACATATTACATACATGCCTGACAAAATCAGACACAGATTATTAGATCAGCACATTTGTTGCTCTTCTATTGTCTACCTCCATATTCTTACATGAGAGTATATGTGAAGTAACAACCTCCAACTCCCAAGAACATACTATTATGTGTTCTAAATGGCACTAAATTTTGAATGAAAGCGCTTATTGAAATCTGTTGCATTGTGTACCTCAGTACCTTCCCAGTATTGAGCAATCTCTCCTTACCCCTGCCCTGACCCCCCCCAGAGCCGCCCCTGCCAATCCTGAGGGACTGATTTCAATATCGGGGGTTTCCCTGTCACCCCTGGAGGGGGCCGTCGAGTGATTGGTCCAACAGAAACAGCCCCACCCCTCCCTGAAGGGGATTGGACCCCTGACCTGCCCTTCTCCCCTGGGTCACTCCCCCCTCGGGGATTGGCCGGGGTCGCTCCCAGTTCGGCCCCTCCTCCCTGGGGAAAGCGAGGGGCGAGGGACAGGTGTGAGTCAGTCTGCCCTGGCTGTTACTGTGTTGGGGGGCTCACAGAGAGCTCAGTAAAACCTATACCGACCCACGGCAGAGTCGGTTTCTGTCTCCATTGATCATCTGGATCCTCTCAGAAAGCCACTCTGGGATATCCCTGCAACAGCCGGTACTGCAAATTCCAGGTTCCTTCGCCGCCTGGATTTCGGGACACAGCCCTAGCCCCGACCTGCCTTTTGTGGCTCTGCCACATGGCTAAAGGAAGGTCTCTAGAGGGAAAGTATCACAAAGCTGCCTTCCCCCAGGGGGAGCCTGGTCGGGGATACAAGAGCCCAGGATACATAATAACAGAAATTATTATCCTAACATACATTTGTTATTTGTACTGTGCCCTTTCATTCAAAATTGAATTATACATTACTCAGTTTTCTCGTGGTTCATTCTTTCTCTGGATTTTT
>WEIU01007992.1:1546-16850 GCA_013389925.1 Aegithalos caudatus | reverse complement strand
ATTGGAAAAGTGCTCAGGATTAAAAAAAACCCAAACAAACAAACAAAAAAACCCAAACAAAACAAAACCAAACAAATAAACAAGCAAAGAAAGAAACAAACAAACAAAACCCCCCCCCAAAACTTATAAAAGCTTCAAACTTGCCCGAATTGTTTTGTGAGATTAATTATTTTAAAACAAAAATCTTAGCCCTGCATGACTTTCTAACACAGGATAGGAGAACAGTGAAAGGGGAAAACAGCTATCAGAATTAAGCAGCAGTGGCTACAATACCACTAGGTCTTCCATTGTCATAAGTCAAGTTCCATCATTTAAAGGAGCTCAAAACATATCTTAAGTCTATTTTATGTCTACCTGTTCTGCCCTTAATGCATAGACAGCTGGTAGCAGATATTTGTGTGTAGAAATCATGGACAGAAATGGGAGTTTTCTTTTTATTTTATACCTGAGGAGAATTACTAAGAAAGTTATTTTGCTGAAGAGTGGAGAACTATGTGGGTGTTTGCACATTGATCAGAAAAAGAGATGTGATGAAAGACATGGGAATTCATGTGAAAGCTTGTGCAGGGGAAATGTCTAAAATGCAGCTGTGAGTTAGTTAAATCTCTTACTAAATTTACCAAAGATTAAAAAGAAAAAAAATATGGTTGAGCTGAATAACTGAATGCAAATGAATGCAAGTCACAGCTTCACATTTCCATTGTATTTTGGTTTTCACCCTAAGTACTTTTGCATCTAAGCAGAGTTTCTTCTTGTCATGGTTGTCCAATTATGCATGCTGAAAATAAATAAATAAATAAATAGCATGTAAAGAAACAATTTCTAAGCAATTCTGGTGTATGCAGCCATTTAAATAGGTATGTGTGCAGTTCACCTGAAAGAGATTTTTTTCCGAGAGTAACCTAAGAAAACAACCATTCTGTTAAGCAGTATCTTAAATTAGTTATTGAGACATATGGTGTGCCCTCCTATAGAGGCTATATTTTGACTGTAGCTTTCTGATCTAGGTTTTGGCATGAAATATCTGCCCAAGGACATACAAGGTCTTTACATGAAATACAAGTTGTAATATGCTATCAATAATGATTTACAGATGTGAATGATTAGATATTAGGTTTATCAGGGTAGAGTTTTGTATAATTTGGAGAAATATTTTTCTTATGTAAAACTCAAAGTAGAATAACATCTGTTTTGGGGGAAGGACACATTTTTCTGAGTCAGTGTTGGTGGGAGATGAAGCACATAGGTGAGGTAAGTGGAAGCAGAGAGAACCCAAAGCGTTCTAAAAAATATTCACACTTCATATATTATACCCTTTCATGTGAGCATGTTTACTTGTCTTCTCATACAGCTGTAAGTTGGTTGCAATAACTTTCTCTAACAAAACTGCTGCCATTGTGGAGGCATAGTGCAGGAACTAAGTAGAGATGTTCATTAATACTTAATTTCTTACAACAAATAATACTGTATTTCCAGTTTACAGTATTACATTGCCCAGCCATTTCTTCCTTTAAAGGAAATCCCAATGCCTATACATTTTTTCTGCTATGCTACAGAAATTAATTTTTTTTTTTTTCCTAGTTGACATGGTGGTAATCAATCAAAGGATAGACTCAATAACCCTGTACATCTTTTCCAGACTGAATGATGCTTTGACTCTCTAATATGCAACTTGAACCACCCATTCTTTATGAAGGTGCATGAGGCATCAAACATAATTTTCTGCTCAATTTCCAATTAGCCAGAGTGAGAACATAACTCCTGCTGATTTCTCTGAACTGGAACACATGCCAGAGTCAGTGTTGCTTGCTTCTATGCTGATTTGTCAATGTCTCATGGTGCAGGTTAATTAAAAACCCCACATTTTCAATAACTCTATCAGAAAAAGGTATGGCTAAATATGTACATTCCTCAATGGGGCCCAGCATTTTGCACACTAAAATTAATCTCAAAAAAACTTACAGTGGAATTAATGCAGATGCTAAAATGCACAATGAGGTGCTCCTGGATTTATTGTGCAACAATTCTGCATCATGGTAGGGACTACACTTGTAGCCAGACAATTCTTTCAGCAGTGCTTTAAAGGCAGCTGTGGCAGAAGCATTTTGAGAAATTGGAGAAAGAGGAAGGAAGAGCTCTAGCTTACTCTTGGAAGTACTAACCTGACATTTTCATTACTTTCTTGACATAAGCAGGAGCAAAACATGCCTTTTCTAGAAAGACAGAGAACAAAGTCTCAACTGCTTGTAGCAGTCAAATAATCTGAGAAAAAAATCAGCTTTAACTATGAGAAAAGGTGATAACATCTGTTTACATGAACATTAGGATGCTCCTGTTTAATGCTTCAGTGCCATCTTAGTTTGTCAGTGCTTGCGTATCATCCCCATTAACCCCTGTCAGAATAAGCAAAAAGCATTGCCAGCTAACTGAATTAAAAGGGAAATTTATGTCTTCTGCTGCTTGGATGGTGTATAAGCATATAACCATACACACATGTACACCTACACGTCTATATTAAATTTTTGCTGTTAACATTTGTTTACCATTTTTTTCTTTACTTAAATTTGTGTGAGGTTTGCTATAGTTTACTTTGAGATAACAGTCTGTTGAGACATCTCATACACTGAAATCGTTAGATGGCTTATATACTTGGCAGTTCTGTAATGTAATAATGCCTCCCTTAAATCTCTTCAGCATTCCACCTTAGGGCTCAATCTAGTTGAATTGTATGCAGAGTACTAATTGACATTGTCTGGTTTCACAACCATGGTCAAATGTTTTACAATAATTACAGCAAACAACATAAACTTGTTGTATAAACGTAATCTGTGTTGGTGTCGCAAAGACTGGCTCTTGCATTTTGGACACTTCCAAGACAACAGTGGCAGATATTTGTGTTCAGTAACTGTTTTTCACTTTTCAGCTGACCATCCTCTAGCAGTGTTAAAACATTTTGTCCCTGCATGATTTTGTTTTCTTTGGTGTACCGTAACTAATGATGTTTCTACACTCATTTTGCATATGCAAATGAAAATGCATGTCTGCAAGTTGTTTGTAGTGACTGCTGCCATGTGCTTAATTTCTGCACATAATTGATATGTTTAATGTAAACCCATAGCTGTCAGATCAGAGTTGCTTAGCAGCAGCACTGAACAGGATTCTTTCAAAAGGTAGTTTCTTAAACAATAGCTTTAAGTATTGTGGTTTAAATAGAGTAAATGTAAAATTAAAATTAAAAAATTGAAAAAGACAGTTTGAAGTAATTTAATCAGGTTTTGGCAGAAGGAGTAGATACCTTCTTCTACTCCTTCAAATTAATGTCAAGGCATTTTCTTTAGGTTTAAGAGCAGAAATCCAACCATGATCATGAGTTCTTCACAAACTTTGTGAGATCTTTCTCAACAGATGAAAAGGACAATGAAACAGATCCATGTTTAGCTTGAATATTTACTGAACTCTGTTTCATAGCTGGCTTCTCCTAGTATGAGTTCTTTTAGTATTTTGATTCTAAAGTTAGTAGCTGCTATATTTCAAAGCTTCTCAAAAGTGAGACTTTTAAAAGTGTTTGTACATTTCTACTTTATTAGGCATTTCATCAATAATTCATTATCCAACTAATTGCACTGATCCTAATCATAATAAATATTAAGGAGCATTTCAATAGGAAAGTCTGCTCTACATCAAGAATGAATGTTTCAGACTTGTAAAAATATCCTGGTTTACAATTGCCTTTTCTGTCTGTAATGAAGTTAAGCATATGAACTATAGCAGATTTAAGAAATCCTGTTGTCACATAGTTTATTTTGACTATACTACTAATAATAGAATGTACATTCTGTAGATAAGTTTGCTTATTTTCATATAAATTTCCCATTAAACTAATGAAGTTCTGCAGCACTATAGTTTTGCAGTTCTTATAAAGGTATGTCAGGCCGTCCTTGTAATGTGCTTGGACATAAGTTGTAGTATAATAAATGCATGTTTACTTAGATTGCCATTTCAAATTACTGGTGAAAATAAGTGCTCACTGTGGCCTCGGGCAGGTACGGTGCTGGCAGCCTGTCTCTGCCCCCTCAAACTTGCCATTGTGGAGCATATGCAGCAGAAATAGTAGTTAGATCCTGATCTAGCTCTGAAGTAATTAAACATTTCAGCAGCTGTTTTCCTGCTTATTTCATGCAAAGTTTAACTCTTCCTTAGCTGGAATTTAGAAGTCTGAAGAGACTGGAACACAAGTAACCAGATTTTAATAGACTAACTCATGCCAATACAATGGTTTATTTCCAATGAAGATTTTGTATCAAGTACACTAAAAGAAAAATTTGCATAATGATCAAGTAAAATTGCATAATGATCTAAGTTTCCAATCTAGAGCAGCTACCTTAAAATAAGAGATTCTCAAACATTTAACCCATAAGCATTATTACAAAGGATGAAATAACTTTTTTTCCATAGTGAAGCAACAGTCAGTTGCAGAATATCTCCTCATCATGGTATAATACACTAGAAAATGTTTCTACGTGCTGATACTTTTATGGAAATCACTGATAGACACACACTATGGAGCACTATACAAATAGTTTATGTAATTAAAATAGCAGTTAGATAAAAGGGAAAAATAAAAAGTTTTGCTGTAACTGGCAGGTAGGTAGCAGATGAAAGGCAGCTATACTGTCCTCTCTCAGTCTCCTTCTTTCAATCTCTTTTTCTTCCCTCAACACACATCACTCCTAGGCTATTTCTTCCATTAACTTCAGTAGCATTTTACAGAAGAATGAATATTATTGGCTTAACACATGAATTCGCCCCAATACCCACACATTCATAAATAATGTTTTGGATATGGATATGTTATGATATGGATAAAGAATGTTTGGCATCTGTTATATAACTAAACTTAGGCAAAGGTACCACATGCAAGGTAGTGCACAGACTTGCTGAAGTCTACAGATGAGATAAGAGGTACTGGCTTAGGGGCACCCAATCAGAATGATTTAGGCACTAAATTATGTTTATATGGGTTGAAATTAAGGAGTAAAATTGGCTTTATAGGGGCATGAAATTTGTCACAGAAGACAAATAAAGATTCAGAGCCTTCTTGTCAATATCAAATATATGACATGCACACTCAACATAATGCTTGCGTATGGCTCTACAAGTAATTTCCTTGGCATTCTACAGCTTCTCCACTCTGTAGTCACACAGCTATTTTTTTTTTCCAATTGGGCTTTTATCTGCCCCTAACACTTACATTGTCCAATTGTCTTGTGTTAAATTCAGCACTATGATTGGCTCCTGTCTTCTTCTTCACTGTCTCTTATCCCCCTTTTCCTAAGGGAACAATTACACTTGAGAGAAAAAAAAGTTACAGGACCACTAATATCTATCAAAGAGCCATAACTTTAGGTTAATTCATTTCCTAAATAGTATTAATGGAACAAAGAAATGAATGTCCTGGATTGCATCACTCAGTGAGACTCTACAAGAATGGAGCAGAGTGGGTTTGTAGATAGTGTTATTGCTTTTTTCCTAGGTTTTAGATCTGCAGAACAGCTAGCCTTATTAAGAATTGAGTTGGGGTTTTGGGAGGGGGTTGTGTTGGGGTCTTATCTTTGATTTTTGTTGTTTTTTTTTTAAACAGAAATCTTGGACAAACCATATAGTTAAGACCTAAGTATATTCGAACTGCACAGATAAAGCCAAATAATTTTCTATGTGGATCTTGCTGAGAACTGGGATTTTAAAAGTCACAACTGGTTTCCATATCTTATGTTTTCAGGGATACAGATATAGTTTGCAAGATGATGCATGGCAAGATTACCCTTATTTGCCCTAGGTCTTTGACATAGATGATTTATAAACTAAAACCAACCATACTCAGTCACAAGAAAAAGTTTGACAAAAGGAAGAAAAGTACAAACAAGATTTAACCATATCTTGCTGGTTCCCATAGATGACAAGCTGACCTATGTGACTTTGAAGTGTTAAGTTAGCTAAGCAGCTGTTATCTATTCTTTGTTCTAGACTCCAGGATTTTTATTCTAAATCCAGTTTCACACCTCATCTTTCTGCCACTGACCCATTAACAAGATAACTTTGGTCAGGGGTATTGCACTACTGTCAATGCACCTCTATTTATCATTCAAGAAAAAAAGCAGGAACAACAGACACACAGTCACACAATGCATCAACAGATTTGGAACTGCTTCTGCTTTCCAAGAATAAACCTATCCTGTTTCTCATCTGAGGCACTCAACTGCTGATCAGCTTCATGGCTTATGTTTCAGCCAGTAAATGCACCTTAGAGCAACTTGCATTTCAGAATTCATTTGGAAAGCATAATTCAACAATAATAAAATTAAGACAGCCACAGACATGATTTTTTTTGCCTCTTTTCTGGAAAACAATACCATATGTTTCCTATTCCTTTAACAGGTAGGTGCAGTTTGTACCTTAGGACAGTTAAAGGATTCCTTACAATTTTCCATAATCTCTCAAAGGGAAGTAATCCTCCTAAAGCAAAAGGAGTAATGTTTTCTGGGGTTTTTTGTTTCTTTTTNGTTTTTTTTTTTTTTTTTTTTTTTTTTTTTTTTTTTTTTTTTTTTTTTTTTTTTTTTTTTTTTTTTTTTTTTTTTGTTTTTTTTTTTTTTTTTTTTTGTTTTGTTTTGTTTTGTTTGCTTATTAATGTAATTAAAATTAGAAATGCTCCCGCATAATAAAAGAAATATGACAAACACCACTTGCAGGTTGCTTCAGTACAGTTCAGTTTAATACAGAAAGGTACATTTCAAAGTGGAATTAAAATGTGTGGTTAGAAAAGCATGGGGGGTTTTTTGTTTGTTTATTTGTTTTGTTGGTTTTTTTTTTAAACAGAGTTTTATTTGAAGCACCAGACTAAACTTATGCTTTTATATGCAAGGAGTGTACTTTATTTTTACCACTATGCTTTTCTGAAAGGGGCCTGATTTACCTGTAAAACATCATGGCAAAGCATCAGAAGTGGTAGAGCAGATTGTTCTTTAAGACAAGGCAGCCCAGGAATTAAAAACATCACAGCAGCAGAGGCATGAATACCAGGGCTGCAGTCGCCCCATCCATGAGCGAGATTAGCAGAACAGGTCCAGTGCCTACACAAAGGTGCAGTCTGTCAGCACCAGGCACAGCCACACTCACCAGGCAGCAGGGCAAAACAGAGCACAGCTACAGCACAGCTCAGCCACAGGAAAAACCCAGAGCTTTAATGCAGCTTTTGGGTCAACAGACAATTGACATGTGGGTGGGGACCCCAGATGGGACAGGGCAGTCAGGGCCTGCTCATATGTGAAAGATCTTGACAAGTACATGAATAAGAGATGTAAGCAGTTAGGAAATACATTTAAAGAACCTGTACAATTGCTCCTGTTCCACCCTTTTTGAGTGGAAGAATTTAAAGGAAAACAGGTATAGGTTTATGTAGCTGTTATCTATTAGATAAATAGGCAATCCAAATGTGTAGTTACTGTGTAGGTGTTTGTATGGTTTTCAGTAAACAGAATTCACAATGCCATATACATCAAAGAATTTTACAGATCATCAGCAACACAAGTTGCTGTAAGTTACATCTGTGTTTAGAAATACACCTTATAAATTAAATTATTGCCCAAATACAGATGTTTCAGTCAATTTCTTACGTGTCAAAACTGTGACTCATGAGAAGTCTTTTATAAAGAATATATTTGCTAAATATTGACCTAGGAATATTCCTTGCAGACATCTATTCATCCCATAAAACACTTTTCTACCACAGAAGCAAATGCCCAAAGCCCCAAAAAATCAATAAACTTTATGCAATAAAAAAATTTAATGAGTATGTCCATACATACAACTCAGTAAAGTTATTGTACAAGACTCCTTTTTCGTTTTTTCTTTTTTTAAATACTGTTTGCAGCAATCTAATATTTGCAGGATTTATATTAATTATTATGGAGGTTTTATTGATGTAGCTTTCAAAACCTTGTTAATTCAGTAGAGTATCCTTCACACTTAGCATCCAGTCTGGCTGATGTCACCATGCAGTGGTCAAAATATCTATTAATTTTCATGAAAATTTGGTAGTGTACTTATGCACGAGTCAGGTTCACTGTGTTGTTCTAGCTCCTTAAACTTTAGTGACTTGAACATTTTGCTCATTGTCCTAGGTTACAATGTAAGGTGTGCCCAAAGTATGTATTCTATCACCACCCTTAGGAGCTGTTGAAAGCAGGTGGGGCAATGTTTTCCCTTGCCCCCTCCCTCTGGGCTATCTCCTGTTAATGGGCCATCAAGGCCTTGCCACATGACTCACAAGGCAAGGGCAATCAAGGACCCATTGTATGACTCATAGAATGATATCAGCCCATTGCGAGATGCTCCACCCAGGGGGAGGAGCCAAGCATTCCCACCTGGATATAATCTGGGACAGCACAGAGGGCACTGGCCTGCTGGGCTCCTGGAGGACCAGAACTACCAGACCTTTTCTACGGGATCACTGCTTCAACAAGAGCACTTCATCTGGACTGCCACCACCACCCTAACTAATGGTGTCAGGTTGTATAATTTTCCTTTATTTTATTTCACTTTTATTCCTCCTATTAAATTGTATTTTCTGACTTGGAATCTCTCACTGGTTTTACTTTCAAACCAGCACACTCATATTTTCTTATTGGAAGCACTTTAATCCTCCAAACAGTATTTGTGCAATATTGTAGGATGTTTAGGCCAGAAGGTGCTTGATACATAAGGAAATGGCACC
Source organism: Aegithalos caudatus (assembly GCA_013389925.1). NCBI lineage: Eukaryota > Metazoa > Chordata > Aves > Passeriformes > Aegithalidae > Aegithalos > Aegithalos caudatus. The sequence goes on along the minus strand of WEIU01007992.1, from coordinate 8,080 downwards.
CTGACATGGGTGTAGGTGGGTCAAGTTATTAGTGAGTTTAATTATTTAATAAAGAGTGCACCCTCCCACTCCAAGAAAACAAAACAACCCAAACTACACAACCAATATAACCTGTGACCTCTAATTGTCAATTCATTTGACAATTTTGGAAAGTTTTGAAAGCCAAAGAGTAAGCATGTGAATCCAAAGCAAATACATGACAAGCAATTAAAATTATCCATCCACATAAAGAACAGCAATTTTTGCCTGGTACTGCATACAGGATATTTCCTGCTCAACCACTATGGTGTTGCTGAGCTTGATTAGTTGTCAGTTCAAAATTTTCACTTAAGTAACTTCAATAATCGTAACTTGTGAAGAACCTCTGTGATACAAAACCTTGATTTTTTTCCCCCTATTCGAGCATGCATGTGCATTTTTAGAGAAAAAAATATGTAAAGATTAACACTAAGCTTGGAAATTATATATTTTATTATTATACAATTATATATTTCAATTTTATATTTTATTCACTTCTGTGTGTAGTTTACTGCTAAGATCTTTGTTTCACCATTGCTATCCTGAGAGCAGTATGGCTGGTTTTACTGCTCCTGTAACAAGTCTTCATAATTCCTCCTTACAAGATAAGCTCAGCTTTGACAGGTGTATTTGGTACTCCCTAATGGTTGTCAGGCTAATAAATTCTTCAGGTTTCAGATGCTACCTTCCCTTTGGTCTGTTTACAGAACTAGTCAACCATAAAAAGTGTCATTAACCTTTATTTTAATTTCCCCTTGATGATACTACATGAGGCTTTCAGGAATTTACTGACAAGACCTGGGGTTGGTGTAACACTGCTCTGAACTGATTTAGTATTGGCAACAGGATGACAGATAGTGGTCAGTCAGTAGTAACAAGAAAAAAAAAATTAATGGAATTCTAGTGCAAATTTCAAAATGCATATCTACTTAAATGAAATGTGATATTTTATTTTAACATTGGACTGTTAATTATTTACATGTAATTAGTGTGATTTGATCACTAGACAGCTATCCTTGAAGTAGCTCTGGAGAGGCAGGCATAGCACCAAAATGTTGTCCATACATATGAGTTCACTCCTTGCACATTATAGCTATTTTAGCATAAAGCCATACTGTACTATGTGTCTGAAAGCTGAAAGGTCTGAAATCCTTTAGTTAAGTCAGCCTTCACTTTACCCTGACAGCTGATAAATATATATTTCAGACCTTTACTATTTTCAATAGGCAGATGTGTGACAATAGAAATAACTGAATTTTAATAAAAATAATATGGTAAATGCTGAGACTGCAGGGCTGTGTAGAGGGAACCTTGAAAGACAAGCATCTGTCACCTGAAACTACTCTGCACTTCACAATTCTACCTTACTAGCTCCCTTCTACTTTATTTGGACTGCTATATTTTCAGTAGTTGTCAAAGATTTGGAGCCCTGGCCATGGCACTTGCACAATGCAACAAAACTCCATGTTTTACATTAAGATTTCTTTAAAAAATTATACAGAAATGCTAAAAGCATGGTAGAACAAAGTTTGGGGGTTTGAATTTGTCACAATCAAGAACTAAGTCAAATTATGTACAAAAATATCAATATGTCATGTTGAAAGGACTTTTTTTTTGTAAAATATAAACAAAAGCAACAAATAGTTATGATGACAGTGGTAAAAATTATAACTGAAATTTACGATTTTAGAAACTATTAATGTTGAAGTTAGAAATAGTTACTCTCAAAGGTTTTCTTTGAAATCCTTGTTATTTTTGCAAGTGACAACATATAAACAAAAAGGAATAAAACCACAAAAAATAATAGTAGCAGCATCGTAACATAGCAGTGCTTTATTCTGAGTTTCATGCTTTATCTAATTTTCTTCCTTTCTGCTTCTGTGTTTAAGCCATCCAGTACCTTTTCTCCTTTGCCTACAGATATACAGCAACACAAGCCATGGACCCCTGAATTTGCTCTATCTACCACTAAGGAACCTGTCTTAAGCCTTGTTCAAATGCTGCTTAAGGCTTGTCTTCTGCCTGAACATGTGGTGATTTCTTCTTTTCCACCTACATAATTTCTGAATAAAAACCAGTGGCTAGGCCTGCAAAATTCACAGTGTGTCTGTGAAAATTCCTATAATGGTTTCTGAATCTGAAAGTGCATTTTCATTTAAAATAGACATGAATTCACACTGATAGATTAACAAAATCCCTCAGCAACCACCAATTTACTAAAAAGAAAGTAACTGAAGCTAACATAAGAAAAAATCCCCCCCAAAAATAATCTAATTAAATTATAATTATTTTAAATTTTCATGTAATAAAGCAACAGAATAAAACATTATTACATGTGATACTGTGGTCCACTTATGTTTCTCATCTTCCAGAGAAAAAGAAGTTAAGGGTTCTGTGTCTCTTTAAGCCCTAGTTACTGAAGTAGCCTTTGAGAGATTAAGGACACTAACAAATGAAGTTCCCAGCTCTGCCTGGATATACAATCTCACACAGGCTTAATAGAATTTCAATAAATATTTCCAAAGATGCCTAAATCCTATCATATCCAATTGCTCTTAACATTTTTTATGAAATCTTTCTAACTTCCCAGAACTCAGCTCCCCAGACATAATAAAGTTGTCTAGAACAATAGGAAATTAACATATCTGCATATACTTAGTGAGAAAAGGATTAAGTTCCTTAGTTTTTCAATTAATCTTTTACACCCTTTCCTATCCTCAAATCAAAGTAAGCTAGTTTGAAAGTTGTGTTATGGTATTCCTATGTAGAATATGATTTGGCATATGAGTTACTCACAATGGCTTTATAAGTCTTAATGAGGTATTAGTACATAAACATAATAAAAATTACTCTTCCCAGAGCTCTCTGAATAGCACTTGCTTTAGAAAATCATATAATGACCAATCAAATTAAGTGTGTTTTATACCAACAATACCTACCAAATGGAGAATTCAGTTGATCATCCCTGTTATAACACAGTAGCTGCTGTTAACACCATTCCTGAAGAGGTGCCCGTGGGAGCAGCTGAGCACTGATATGTTTACAGTTGTGCACAGCTCTTAACTACATGGGCTGGTTTAGGCAATCTGCACACTGATTGCAGAAATACTGGCAGGTGGTTTGCCTGATTAGGCTGAGAGGTGTCATAGCCTTCATAAAGACTGCCAGACACTGGGAACAGAAATAACTTCCCAGCTGAGATTAGTAGAGGTAACAAGCCTTGGGCTTTGGGAACTGAAGTTTAAGTTTACCACTAAGTGTTATATTTGGAAAGTAACATTGTGATCATCTGGAGAATTACACTGCTGTAATGTAGTCCTTTAGAGAGCGTGACCGTATTTGTGATTAAATCACCTCTTATGCCTTGTTCCTTCTTAGAAACTGAAATCATCATCTACCAAAGTCACAGAGCTGCCTTAGATGACCATTAGCTAACCTGATGCTGCCTTCCAGATAAATTTAATATGTTTGATTGTGTTACTTGCTGAAATTAAAATAGTTTGTTGTTAATTAATTGGAAGGTCTTGATATTTTATATTGAATTTAAAGTTTATATGTTTTCTTTGAAAATACATACAACTTCTGAAAACATATCCAGTGGTTGGAAGTAGTAATTGTTAAGGAAATAAGTTCTCTTTTGTTAAGGAGAGACTTGAGGAGGGCTTTTGAATTTAATCTCAACACTGTGATTCATCATTTTTCAAAACAGAAGAATCTTTTTTGAAAAAGGATCACTTTTTGAAAAAGTGAGAAGGATAAAGATTGCCATGAAAAGATTATTTCACTAGATTCTACAGACAATGATGTGGAGAGTTGGAAGAAATTTAATAAACCTTATGAGAATATAAAGAAAAAGAAAAAAATTAAATTCAACTATTTCAGACTACCAAACTTGATTATGGATAAATGTGCTCTTCTTTAAGATAAACTGCAATTGCACTAATGGTAATTTCTATCTATTTCTTTATTCCAAAAAACTAATTAACTATTAAAAATGTTAAGTCTGAAAGATCTAAGTAGGTTAGATGTAGTTGATAAAGACTTATAAAATCTGGGTCAACTTTGAGTGAAATACTTGCTTAGAGATGGTGTTGTACATACTTGTTTCCCTTAAAATGAAGACTCTACTTCCACAATGAATGAACGCTTCACATTTCTTCATTGATATTATATTTTTTTATTAATAGTTTCTTGAAGAAAGATTTTGAGGTTATTTTACATTTTAATTCACTGTTAAGCCTTTATATGGTATTCTTAGGCTGAGTAGTTGATACATTTAATTCATCCAAAATATGTAATGTTACAAGACTACCAAACCAGACAATCAAGAACTAAACAAAACTAATTTGGAATTGTTTAAGTAGTTAATCTTTTGTCAGACTATGTGTGTGAACAAGATCCAGTAGTGAATAACTAGTCTTTCCTTGTAGGTTAGATTTTTTCTTTTTTTCTATTTTAATGATGTAGTTTGATGCAATAGAAAGTGTTCAAATCTTCCTAAATTTCCTAAAAACTGTAACAGCTCACCACTTTAATTTTTTGTATGTCAAGTTTCTGTAAGCCAAGGCGAGTAGGAATACATGGTCCCTGACAGTAGACAGAATGATATGAGGTTTCTGTGAAGCTCTCTGTATGAGAGGTCAAACTGTGTAACAATACATTGCAGAATCAAGTTGAATCAATCTGTGCATTTGGATTGCATCAATATGACCATGAACAGTATTTATGGATGAAATTTTCAATGGTCTGTGTTACATACTGTGTGGTTTCATCCTCCAAGTTTAGTTTATATAGCATGAAGGTAAAGCAGAGGTGAAAAGAAAATAGTTGTTCTCTTCTAGCATGTAAAGTGAGAAGCATCAAAAAACAAGCTTAAAACAAAGTATTTGGTGTAACTTCTCTTAGAAATTTGGAGTTATACTAAAAGGTAAAAAAAAACCAAACTGTAATAAAGGACTGACAAACTCAGAAGAAAAATCTCATATAATTTTTGAATCCGATGGTATGATTCTTATTATAGAACAGTGTAGTGGGAAATAAATATGAAAAAAATATAGGAAAACTCTACTGTAAATTCTCACAAATTGTCACACAGTGCTCAGTATCACGGACTTTTGGTATGGTCACTTTTGATCTGTGCAGGACAAGACCAGGTACAAGTTTTAAAATGGATTATTCTTTGTAAGTAAAAGACCACTATTTGAAAGCCATATTTATTTTGTTGTTAGTTAGCATAAATCTGAGAAACATTACAATAACTGGTCTAGCAGAAATCTTGATACTTAGTCCTGTTGGTAGTAGATGTGATTCTGTATTCTCTTTGGCTATCTTTTCTGATGAGAATAGATATGTTTCATCATTTGTGAGGCTTGAATAATCTCTAGATTGCATATGCATATATGCATTGTGTCTCTGCTTGTTTATATTTTTCATTATTGTAAATAAAGAAAAATAGGAACATCTTGTGAAAGTGCTTCCTGTTTCTACTAAAAACGACCTGGTGTGGCAGGGTGGACAGACATTTGCTGGTCCTCTCACTGAAAGAAGAAAGAGAGCAAAAAACCACATAATTCCACCCCCTACCCTCCAAATGATGTTTAGATTGATCTCCTGGTACAAGAGGAAAATTGCATGCTGAGAGCCTGAGCTGTCTAGATTAGGAGCCTGCATGAAAAAAAAAAAAATCATAGCAGCTTTGCTATGGGGTGGTTGGGTTTTTTTGTGTTGTTGGGGCTTTTTTGTTTGTTTGGGTTTGTTTGGTTTTATGTGTGTGTGGTTTTTTTTTCTGAGGTCATAAGCATATGAATCCTACGCATCTAGCATGTAAAGTCAAAAGTATAATTATTCTCCTGTCCACTGATTTGATTTCAGGCAAACTTATTTATTTATTGTTTTAACAGCTGCTTCAGAAACTCTTAGGGAACTTGGGACTGTGGTTTAAACTCTGTTTTGTAAATCTGGGCTAAACGTCCTGAAGCAGACAACATATGTTCTCAATATTCCGGATGTTCTGTGTTACTGTCTGCTTTGCTTGTATATACAGATCTTTGAAAAAAAATTATGACAAGTTGATCATATGAAGGCTTTTCAGGCTGGCAAAGTAACACAACCTAAATCAATTCTGTGCACTTATATAATTAGCAAATTAAATCTATTTATAAAGGTGTTCCTGTTGTGACATTTCTCCACATTACTGTATGCTAAAAAAAAAAATTCCATTAAAAATTCTTGTGCTGTCCTTGGACAGGTATCTTGATGATTGAAAGACAGCTGTTTGGCTGTATTACATACACTGTTTGCCATTCATTCTGAACTTCATTTTCACTGTGGTCTAATATAAAAGATTTTTTTTTTTGTTACAACATTTTTCTTTGATGGGTCTTACAACAAAGAGGACACCATTTTTAGAATGAACATCTAATTCACAGTGTACAGTTCACTCACAGCTGGATGGATTAAAGAGGGAATGGGAAGCTCCACAGTTCAGGTGAGTAGTGAGCAGGTGAATAGCATTCA